>CM053561.1:64388114-64415103 GCA_028646485.1 Cryptoprocta ferox | reverse complement strand
ATCTTAGAGTTGTTGTGAAGATCAAATACAATAACGAGTGAAGTACTTAACACAGTATTTGGTACACCAGTAAGTGTGACCTGTCACTATCCTTATCCTGAGACTTAGTCTAAACTGGCTCAGAGTTCAGCTACGGGTCTGTGAAACAAGCTGGTGTGATCATCAGATCTGTCTTTCCTTCTCATTTTCCTTGGGCAGGATCTTAGACCACAGAATTGCTTTATTTGAAATTCTGTGATGCTTCAGGATATTCCCTCTTCTCCTTTTCTTAGTACTCAGTCCAGTGCCTGACACACACTAGGATTCAATAAATGGTTAGACGAAAAGAATAAATGGATGAACTGGACTAAAATGAACTCTTTCTCTATTAGATATGACTGCTGTGCCTGTAGGAGTCAGAGAAGGCAAAGTGTCCACCTCAAAATGAAATACAAATGCATACAAGACTCAAGGATGGAGAAACAAACAGACACTCCTGGCATTTTGTCATTTAAGTCATCATAGCATGCCATATGCCCTTTTGTAAAATCTCCTTATTTTAGCCTTTACTGGGTCCCCAAGGAATCTTCACTAATTCATTCAGTCATGAAAGTGACTATTCCTAATTATAAACTGCAGTGAATCAAGCCTAGAAAGGGACTCTGTGGCAAGTTCTCTACTGCCTGACCATATCAGTCAGCACATGGCTTAGATGCTCCCTGCTCCTTCAATGCATTGGCTCAGCTAGCATGTCATGGGCCGTGTCATAATTCATTTGTCCTAAAGGCTCTATGGTTCCTGCTTGGACTAATGGGTTTATTCAGCTATGAAAGAAAATATAAACTTTTTTTGGGTGGGGAGGGAGTACATTTATCTAGTAGCTTGGGAAATCCAACTGGTATGGCCTGGAAGCTGGATAATTCATTGGTGGCAGCAGAACTACATTACAGGAGACAGTGGATCATAATTGGTTTTCAGAGAGGAGGCTTTGAAGCCAGATATGCGTTGTTTGAATCCTGGCTCCTCTCCCCACCCAGTTCTGTGACCTGGAGCAGTACGACACAAAGCCTACGGCCCATAGACTGTTACCGGTGGTGAGGAGAATAGGAGGTTGTGACAGAATGTAAACCAGCTACGTTGCTAAGCACGCCATTAGTTCTACTGACTTTTTGTTTTGTTTATCCAAAGCAAGACTTTCCCAATGAAGGAAGCTGTGGGTTCATTTACATTCTAATGTAATTTTCTTGTTCCTTTGCTGATTGATGGCAAAGTGGCATTTTGTGAGGCTCAGTTACCGTATTGGTAAATAGGGATAATGATTCCTACTAAGTAATAGGGCTGTTGTGAGAACGGACTGAGGTATGACATGCCAAGTGTTTAGTATAATGCCTGGTGCATATCAGGTGCTCAGTAAATGAGAACTATTATTAAACAAGATAATACGGTCCTACTACTGCCATATGATGTTAGTCCTGTTATCTGAATAACAAAAACAAAATATGTTCTGGAAACAAAGGATTCAATGGCCAAATAAGTTTAGAAAATTGATTGAGCTCTGGGGGACAGAAGGAATTCATTCTAGACGTCTGCCATATTTCTGAATTTTTTGAGACCAGAGTTATTTTATTTTTGGTTCTTCAAGGCCATCAAACATTGTTTCAATAAATGCATGGACAGCCTAAAGGCAAATTTTACTTTGGAACCATCTGTCCTGACATCAGTAGACCCAAAACTATCCTTGTTATCTTATTTCTCCAAGGTACATCCCCTAGACAGTTTTGAGCATGAGTAATTATTTCTTCTGGGGTGTCTCCAGCTGGCTGCAACTCCCATCCTCTCCTGCTGAGACCCTCCTCCCACACTTTTCTTGAAGCGTTCTGAACATTCAAGAGGACTTTTTGTGTGTGGCCCCAGCCAATGATTCTTTAAGGGCCACCTGACCTGGAGTAGAAGAATGTTGTTTTTATGAAGTCACAAGTCTTTGGCAGCAGAAAGATGCCTACACACACACACACACACACACACACACACAGGATAGTTTCCCCATGAAATCTCAAGGGTGTCCTTGGAGGATATGTGAAGGTACATGTTCTAAACCAGCAGCTTTCAAGTATTTTCATTCTACATCTTTCTATCATGTTTATCTACTACAATATTTAAGGTCTTGTCTTTTATTTCAATGACTGTGCACGTGCTTTAGTTTAGCTCTGTATTAGTCAGGACTCTTGATTAAAGGCGACAGAACTCTAATCAAAGTCACTTAAACAAAAAGGAGAATTTGTTGATTTCCATAGCTGGGAGAGATGGAGGAGATGCTAATGTGAGGTGTGACTGAATCTGGGGACCCAAACAATATCCTCAGGGCTTCCTGTCTCTCAGTTCTGTTTTTCCTTCTGCTTCTCTTTGTTGATTTCATTTTCTTCTGCAGATTTATTTCCTCCCAGTAGATGTAACTTGGATGCCAGCAGTTCTGAGAAGGTCATATCCTTACAGAAATCCAGGGGACAGAAAGCTGCCATTTCTGAACATGCAATTATAAAATCCGAGAGTCACCTGCCCATCTAATATCAGGTGGCTAGTTTTAGCAACCAACCAAGGCTGGGTCATGTGACACTCCTGCCCATCTTCCCCCTCCCTTTATAGCCAGGATATTGGAGAATTGTGAACTGAAGGCCCACCAGAACTAACTGGAGTTGGAAAACATTTAGTTCTTCAAAGGAGGGAAGAGATGATGGCTGACTTATGGAACATATATGTTATAGAATATTGACAGAAAGACATAATGGAACTTCAAACAAAAATAAAGGAGGAAGTTTAGGGGACATGTCTTATTAAGGTCACACAAATTACTCAATAGAAGGTGAACACCTTTCTAAGGAATTGACTAGTATTTCTTATTAAAACCACGGTTTACTATGTTAAAACTCACCTTGATCTTAGAGAAAAACCATACTCCCCAAATTTTCAACACAAGTGTGAATTTTCCCATTAGAACCTGGCATTGCGGATGAACACAACTCTTATCTCTCTCTGTCATTTCTCTTAATGAAACGTCTGCCACAAAGTAAATGTTTAATGCATATTAGTTATTTCCACCATTTTGACTTAGGTTATTACAAGAACAATCTCATTAAATATTTATAAGAGCCTTACGTGTATTAACCCTATATTATTATAGCTCCTATTTTCACATGAGGAAACAAGCTCACAGACTTTGTGACATTCTTAAGCTCATACCATTAGTAATTGGTGGGGCTGATATTATCCAGGTTTGTCTGACTCCAAAGCTGAAGCTCTTGATCTCTATGTAATGAATTCAATCTCTGAGAGTTGGAATACAAGCGGAGAAAATTGACTTTCTTGACCTAACTCCAATTCCAAGTCCATAGTAGTAATTCATACCATTCTGGCCTTTAGGTACCTGCCTCATCATAATTACAAAGCATTCGTTATACAAGGACCCTTTGTTTAATCTTCAACACCATTAAGTAGAGGATGCTTCCTTGGCATCCCAATCCAGTACCCAACAACAAAATCTCCCTGTAGACATTTCTTACTTAAATACAGACGCCACATCCTATTTAATTTGAAAAGCAGAAACAAGATTGGGCTCGTTTTTAACAGTTCCATTTGGCCCTTTATTGGTACCTTTTTGTTAATAATAATCTACTCCTGGGTTGTGGATAATTTTAGCATTACTGAAGCCCCAGGTTGTCTCATTTCTGTTGCTGCCGGTTGCCCATGCTTGTTCATTTTCTACCACCTGCTAAGATGTTCATCTTCATTTTGTATGTGTCACCAGCTTGAGAGCCTTGAAAGATGTAACCAAGATTTCTAAAGAAAAGCTAAATATCAAATTCCCTCTGGTTAAGGCAGTAATAGTGAGTTTTCTTCCTCTGCCCACTTAACTCTTAAGACCTCTCTGGCTTGCATATATATTTGGAAATGGCAAGAGAAGGTGGATTGTCTGCTTTAAAATCTTGGATCCGAGGCACACTTTAAATACCTTACTATTTCATTTGTCATTTATACTTCAGTAAAGTTGAAAAAAAAATATCTTTCTATCAGAGAATTCAAAGGGCATCAAGAGTCCCTGTCCTGGGTCTCTTCCTTCAAACTTCATGTGTGTCTTCTCTCCTCCCCAACTCCTTCCATCCCCTTCCCTGGCTCCCCCACCCCCATCTCTATCACTTCTTAGAATCCTGTCTGATGAGTTAGGGTGTTTCAGCTGTAAGTGACAGATGGCATTGTAAAGACATATGTCTCACACGTCAAAGAATTCCCACATTGGTCAGTTTCAGATTGGTTAATTCAGCAGCTCAGGTCACTCCCCATTTTGTTCTGTGCTCCTCAGCAGGTTGACTTGGTTCTCAGGCTTGTCCTTGTGTTGTTGCAATTGCGTTCGAGTCCCAGGTGTCATGTTATACAAGCTGGCTAACAGAGATAGACACTTTTGTGTCTCACTCTCTTTTCCTTGGGGAGGGATATTGCCAGAAGGGTAATAACTCCTACTTACTTATTGTTAGCCTGGATTTCTGCTACGAACCAAGGGGAAACTCCAAGTATCTGTTTAGCTGTTCCGTTTAGCTACATAGATCTTCCTTTTGGAAAACCATCTATGCATCCAGTTACGTGCCACTTAGACAACCCAGAAGTCCTTTCAGAGAAAATATCAAATGCTTTTTTAATCTGTCTCCTTCATTTCTAGGACTGTGTCCAGGCCACCAGAACCCTTGCCAGAGTTTAGTTGAATGAACAAAGGTCACGCCAATGTTTATGCAGGCTCCGAGCACCTTTCAGTGGCCATTTTTTTTGTACTATGCTTTATTTGAGCAGAGCTCCTCGCTGAAAGATCAGGGAAATACAGGAAGTCCTTGCCTTGCTTGGTAGCGTGCATCTGTAAAACTGACCATGCAAACTGAAACCATGCAAAATGATCTTAATAATCAATGGGAAAATTTACTATTGTGTGGTGACCTTTAAAATTATCTATCAAAATATTAGAAAACTCTCTTACTGTCACTTAGAAATGTATGGGGAAGTGGAAAACTGATATTCACTTCCCCATACATTTTTAATACAGTGTTATTTAAAACATTAGAAACATTGCGAATCAGGTACCTGGGGGTCTTAGTTGGTTGGGCATCTTGATGTCAGCTCGGATCATGATCTCAGGATTGTGGGATTGAGCCCCATGCCAGGCTCGTGCTGAGCATGGAACCTGCTTGGGATTCTCTCCCCCTCTCTCTGCCCCACCCCCAATTGTGTGTTTTCTCTCTCTCTCTCTCTCTCTCTCTCTCTCTCTCTCAAAATAAATAAATAAACTTCAAAAAAGAAACATTGAGAATCAAAGTATTTTCTTTTTTTTTTAATTTTTTAGTGTTTATTTTAGAGAGTGAGAGAGAGAAAGCATGCGCCTGAGTAAGGGAAGGGCAGAGAGAGAGAGAGAGAGACAGACAGACAGACAGACAGAATCCAAAACAGGCTCCAGGCTCTGACCTGTGAGCACAGAGTCCAAAGCGGGGCTGGAACCCACGAACTATGAGATCATGACCAAGGCTGAAGTCAGACGCTTAACGGGCTGAGCCAGCCAGGCGCCCCCAAAGTGTTTTCTTATTAAAAAGTGATAAAAAGGAGTTTGAACCACGCCTGCCTTTTTCTCATCATATCACTTATAATATTGAGTGAACATCCTCTCTGTACTTTGGTGAATTGTTATGCTTCTAAGTTTGGATTTGCTTCCAACATTTTTTTTCCTTGCACCTTCAGGGTTGTGAAATAGCTCTGGGAGTTCTTTTCATGTGAAGTTTTTTGAAGGTGCCAATTTCTCTGGGATATTTTCCTCCTTTTCCTCATTTATGTGGACAAGTCACCTTCCCTAAGTTCTTCTGGCTGGCTGGAGTCCCCCACTGTGACAGTCAGCCTTCCAGGGGCAGCTATCACTGCTCTTCTTCCAATTCCATTTGAATTTTGCTTCTGATTTGAATTTTGTTATCACTTTTTGTTTCCTTTCTTTCCTCCTTATTGACCATCCCCCTCTTTCGATTACCCATTTCTGTAAAAAGAAATCACCGAGAGAGACCCGGAGGAACACAGCTGCCAGGTTTGCTGGCTGTGCACGACCTGAGAAACAGGTGCAGTGACTGATTACTACCAGACTTTGAAAGCCATGACTTGATCGGTCACTGACCATGGGGCGTACCTGTTATTTTCAAGGTGATTTGTGGACTAAGAGAGCCAGCAGCATAGTTTGTACTTTATTCAATTACTCTTAATTACTACACGGTGGTAACTGAAAATTGAACTGTGCTGTTGATGCTGTTGAACTAAAACCACAGTAACTGAAATCTACATACCACATTACAGAGCCATGTAGAGTAGAGACTGCTTATGTTGTAATTCAGGACATATCCGCTCACTGGCCACTCTCGGTCAGCGCTTTGTTCAGCTCTCCACTTCTGAGACGCCCCAGGCCAGCCCCCAACTTTCAGGTGGCTGTGAAACAGGCAAAGCACAGTTTCATCAAATGCCAGTCCCTGGATGAGGTGTCTGGTCTTTGTCTTTAAGGAAGGATGTACTTTTAGCCTTGAGTCTGTGCAGCAGGCATGGATGGAAACAGCTGTTAATTAGGGAGGTGACGTGTAGCGTAGCACTGCTGAGAAGCAGGAATGCCATTAGCAAGCTTAATAAGCCGAATGACTGTCCATGTGTCAATCAAAGGTGGTAAAGGGAACAAATATGTAGGCTACAGGTTCTCCTCTCTGTTTCTGGTCCTTTAGCAAAAATGAAAAATTCATTCTCTCTTAGTACTTTGGCCTTCAGAACCTAATGTAATCCAATCTAATAAATGGAATGCTAAGAGAGGGCCTGGAAAACTCTGCCACCTCCTTGCTGTGTGACCTGACGCAGAATTCTGAGCCTTTATTTATATTACCTGCCCTGCTTCTACCCCTTGCTTTTAAATGCTATCCTTGCCACAGGTATGGTGAAGACCCCTTTGATACTGTCAGAGGTGAGCTCTACCCTCACCTCAAAGTGGTTTGAAATAGTGAGGAAACTTTTATATTTGCTGACTTGGAGCTCATGGAGATGCCACCTTTCTTCTTTTAGGAAAAAGAGAGAGTATATGCATCTTGTATTTTTTCTTGTGCCTATTTAATTACATGCTTTTTTATGTGATGGAGAAAACTATTAGGTTATGATCAGAGCACAGGCTTTGCGATCAGGGCTGAGTTAGAACCTAGCATTAACCACTGACTATACTTGAGACATTCAATGTCATCTTCCTGAGAAGGAATTCAAGATGTGCTGCCTACTGATGTCCATAGGCCGATGGATGTGTGGTCAAATAAGCCGACGTGTGTACATCATTTCACACAATCACTGGGATATTGAATGTGCTCAAAATACTATTTTCAGCAGCTCTCTATTCTTTGCTCTTTAGCTTCTGGTGTTCAGAGAGAAAACTATTGTTCAGTTGTGATGATTAATCAATGCTAAATATTTGGTAGAGCTAGATTTCTGCTCTATTTAACTACTTTTCATTTTATGTATATTGTTTTGGTCTTGTTTCTCTTTGGATGTGCCTTAATGTTAGAAACCTGCTCAAATCATTTGTAGACGTACATGGGGATACAAAAAGAATGAATGAATAAAAAGTTATATTTCCATTTTAGTCCCAGTGACATACAAAACATTCTTCCCTCCTTTCCTCTGGTCTGGTAACCTGTTGTGATATACAGCAACATTCTTCAGCTTGGCACAGTGTCAAAGGTTTTGACCCTGATGTTTTACTCGCCAACCCCTCACAGACAGTCTGGAACATTGCTGGTGTGTTTTGGAACGGCAGAAAAAATGCTTTGTATTTATCATAACCCATCTCTATATTTTCCTTCTGGGTATACAAGATGACTACCTTTCCTTTGTAGTTAGTTAGGCTGAAGTCATGACTGGTTCAGGCAAATAGGATGTGGATGGAAGTGATGGCCTGACTATAAAAACCTCTGGAATTGATGATATTATGTTACTTCCCTGGTGACTTCCAAGGTCATATTTTTAGAATGGAGAATGATAATGTGGAAGGGTACTTGTTACCATTTGGAGGAAAATCACCATAAAGAACCACCTGGGCCTGCAACAGATAATGATATGAACATGTAATCAATCTTTGTTGGGTTGAGCTTGTAAGATATCAAGGTTTATTTGTTACCAATGTATAGCCTTCTCTATGCTGACTAAAATGCTTCCCTATCAAACTCATGGGACTTTTCTGTAGATAAAATGATACTCATGTTAGTACTTTGTAAAGTGTACAGGAAAGCAAGATGTGAATGTAGCATGTTGTTATTTGTGGAAAGTGCATAGGTTTGGAAGGTGAGAGACCACACTCGGAAGAATGTCAGATCCTTGCACCTCTCTTATCTGTGGCCCCGTCATCTATAAAGTAGCAGTCCTCATCCTTGTCATGACTACTTCTCAGGGTTGTTACAAGATGCAAATGAAATCATGGATGTGTGATATCTTGGTACACTATAAAATCCTGTCAAGTAGAAGGCATTGTAATTATTTTTCTGGAGCTTCAAGCCTCTCTCGGGAATACCCTTCTCACATGTTTTCTAGAATATCAGCACAGATTTTTGTTCACAGAAGCATGAGCCCAATCCTCCTAAATGTAATCTGAAACACTTGGCAGGCATTTTCTGCCTTGAATATCTACTTGAAGCTTAAAATAGAAGTGGCTAGGATTTTAAACACAGAATGTCGGGTGGGAGATAAAAGAAACTTGCACAGAGTTTTAGCTTCTCCTGAAGATGAGGCTGGAGATGTAGAGAGGAGGCTGTGTGGTTGGAGTCTGGTCTAGGAGAGAGAGAGATCAAGGTTTCCTCTGGGATGGACAGCTCATGGATCCCAGGAAGGTTAGGGCATGGGTACAGCTACATACCCAGGCTCCTACAGGGTATGTTTGCAGGAATAGGAAGGCCCTACAGCCCCATTCCACTCTGTAGCTGGCTCTGAAATTCCCTGGGTAAAGCTTCTTTCTTTTTAGCTGGCAGCTGTGTTTCCTGTCTACATCCAACAGAACAGTCTCGTGAGAGAGATTATGCCAAAAGTTAATATTGTCCCAAGGAGACTTTAGGGGAATGAAGACTCTGAGTGAAAAGCAGTTTTGATGGCATGTGGAGACAAAGCAGATCGTTCACAGATGGGACCTTCAGGGCCAAGGTCAATTAACAGGCCCCTGAATCCAACTTTCCCATGTTGGGGCTCTGCTCCAAGGGCAGCTAGGCCCTCTGAACCTCAGTGTTCACCTTCCTAACTCTAAGGCGCCCTGCTAAGTGCTTCACAAATATGATCTCATTTATTAGTCATGAATAACTCTAGGAAATAGGTACTATTATTATCCTCATTTGAGAAATGGGGAAACTGAGGCCAGAGAAGTTAAACTCCAGGGCACAGAAATAATAAGTGGCTGAGCCAGGATTCAAACCCAGGCTTTAGAGTCCATGGTCTAAACAATAAATACACTATGCTGCTTCGTCTAGAAATGGAGGAGAATGTGCTTGTGACCCTCAGAGGCCCAATGGCCTTCAATACTCTGGAGTTCTCTGACTTAAATTCATCCGGTGGCAGTCCATTAAAACAAAATCAAATAAGAAAGTCACTTCCTGACCAGTTCAGTTTGTACAGATACGTGGCTGTGGCTAACAGAAGCAAAATGCAAATCCTCCCCTTGCTACTGGAATTAGCAATTCCTTGCTACTGGAAACAGAGCATCACTCACTGAGGTTCTGAAGTGATTGAAAGGCTCCCTTAGAGAGCCCCTAGTGCCCATCGCATGGAAAGCCAGACCCAAGTGAGCTCATTACCTATCGCTTGGTTGTTGGTTAAAAGAAATAAATAAAAAGAAAAGCCTCCTGGGGTTATGCTTCCAGTCTGGGGTACTAAGATTCATTAGCATATCTTCATAAAAATGTGTGTCTGCAGCATATGTTTATTGCTCATCACAACACTTATATGCACTCATTAATTACCAGTTGCCTTAGGCGTTTACTTGAAGACAGTCAAATTCTATGTAATCAAGTAGAGCTAACAAATTACTTTTCTGAAGAAACTGGAAAAAGGAAAATGTGAGATTAGCCATTAGTATTTGTCTCCTACTTTCCTTGCTGGCTGATTGCTTGCCTTGTAATGTAGCATATGTCACACAACTGGGTCTCGGTGAGTCCTTCTCTAGACTTCGTGTTTCCGTCCCGCAAATGAACATTTTTCTGCCATCTTTCCTTCCTACTACTAAGTGCTGTTCGAAGTGTAGACCAAACCATCTGCATCCAGTTTATCTGGGGGAGAGCTGTATTAAAGCTGGGGACTCTCTAGCTCTAGCCCTGACCACTAAATAAGAATTTTAACAAGTGAGGTCTGGGGGTGCTGACTGTGTACACTAGTTTATACCCATTAACTGGAAGCTACTTTCATTCTCAGAAGTTCTCCACTTTGATAATAAACTATATGGACACTCTAGGCCTGAAACTCTGCATTTTGTCATGTGCCCCAGGTGATTTTATGCTCGTTAAAGTTTGAGAATCACCACTGTACCTGTGGCAGAAGGATTGGGTCAGATACAACTATTAGCGGGCCTGACAGAAAAAATACTCGTGTCATTTATAAAAAAAAGTATTCTTACAAATATCACTTGTCTAAGACAGAAACAAGATTTTACTCGGAGAAAAAGATGCAAAATACACTATATAAAATATTAATTGTGAGACTAACTCTTCTGACTGGCCTCACACAAGTCAGGAAATCTGGCAAACTCAAGTCAAGGAACACAGTAGAGTTTATCCATACATAGAAATTCTATGAAGGCTACACACAAACCTGTGAGCTCCTTATGAATTGTCCTCTGAGGAGTGGTCACCATGGAAAGACACCCTCACATGGCTGAGAAACTTTGTGAGCAGAAGTCACAAACTGGCAGTCCCTGGCCCATAGCCACCTGCAGCTGTGTTCTGTTCTGTGCACAGCGATTTACTCATTTTGTATCATTTTCAGACATTTAAAATTCAGGAGACTTCATATTCAAAGAATTATTTCTAACCTTTCTTGAAATATCAGAGTAATTGGCAAATATGGATTTTGTTTCCCAATGGCAGGAGTTGACAAGTTGAGTAGCAGTCCCCACCTTTGGATGGGGCTGAGGTTTTGCTTCCATAAAGCCCCCAGCTAGCCTGTTTCCTTCATTTCAATTGCCTTCCAAGCCCCGTAGCCGGGATATTGCTGCCCCTGCTCCATGACCAAGTGGTTCTTATTCTTGGCTGTATATTATAATGAATTACCTTGGGAACTTCAAAAAAGAAGGGAGAAGAGATTGGAGAGAGAAGGGAAGAAGGAAGGAGAAGAAGGGGAAGAAGAAGGTAGATGGGGAGGGGAAGAGGAAGAAGAAGGAAGCAAAGCAAAACAAAGCAAAAAAGAAGACTGGACTTACCACAGAAGATTGTTGCAGAACCTCAGAGATGGGGCTCAGGCATTTGCATTTTTTAAGCTCTCCAAGTGTTTCAATGACAATAGAGGATTGAGAACCACAGGTTCACCCTGAGAACTTTCCAGAAGCTCCCTCAAGAGAGAATCCCAGCACGTTTTCACGTACCTGAGGTCTCATCTGTAACCACTTTGGTTAAGAGTCACGTGGTAAATTTGACCTTGACATGCTACCCTTGAAAATTTTGTTTAAGTCGGGGCCGGGAGGTCATGCCAAGGTTTGCATTTTTCCCAGTGGTTTCGGTGCAGGTGGTCCAGAGCCTGAGTGGGATACTTGCTCAGAGCTCTCCTTCCCCTTCTTCTAACAGGCTGAAACTAAGGGGAAGCTCAGGAAAAGTAGCCATCTCATGTCATAAAGAAGGAGAGCCCGGATAATTATGAGGTGGATGTTGCCTAAGAAAGCTGACCAGGCGTTATTTCTGAAAACCAGTGTGGCATTTTAAATGAATTCTGCTCCTAGCTTCTACCCTGTTCTTCGAACTGACTGCAGTGCACAGCTGGTCTCTGAGGGACGGACTGTTGACATATCAGTTTGAAATGTATGTGCCAGGAACACTTCTTTTTTTTTTTTCAATTTTTTCAATTTTTTTTTTATTTTTGAGAGAGAGAGAGAGACAGTGTGAGCAGGGGAGGGTCAGAGAGAGAGGGAGACACAGAATCCAAAGACAGGCTCCAGGCTCTGAGCTAGCTGTCAGCACAGAGCCTGACGTGGGGCTCGAACCCACAAACCGTGAGATCATGACCTGAGCTGAAGTCGGATGCTCAACCGACTGAGCCACCCAGGCGCTCCCCAGGAACACTTCTTGATCAGAGTGAATTCTCCCCTCTTCTGACTATTTGGTGCCATTTGGACTTTCAGAAAAGCTGTCCCCACCATGATAAAATGGTGCAAATGGAAAGTCATCAGAGGAAAGGCCCCTTGGGTTTTTCCTGACTGATTGAGCTCACTCCACGTCACCATTGTGGAAGTGATAAAGAGCCTTCATTTGATAGTTTCTTTTAAAGTCTAAAAAAGAAAGAAAAATAGGAAAATACAGGAGAAATTCCTTGTGATGTTGGGCTAGGTAAAATTGTCCTAGATAAACTACAAAAAGAGTAATTTATAAAAGAAAACAAAAGATAAGTTGGACTTCATCACAGTTAGGAACCTCTGCTCTTTGACACATTACTGTTGACAAGGAGAAACTATTTGCAAATCCCATATTTGATGAAGAACTGATATCTCGCTATGTATAAAGAATTCTAGAATAGTTGCATCTCAAGAATTTGCTAACTCATTTTAAAAATAGGCAAAAAATTTGAACTGACACTTTACCTTAGAGGATAACAGGTTGGAAAATAAGCATGTAAAAAGAATCTCAATACCTTTAGTCATTAAGGAAATATAAATGGCAACTGCATTGTAATAGCACTCCATGTGTATTAGATTGTCCAAAATTGAAAACACTGAGCGCATCAGATCTCAGTGACGTTGGGAAGGAAAAGACATGCTTATACACAGCTGATGGGAATTAAAATGGTACAACTACTTAGGCAAACAGCATTGCAATTTGTCAAAAGATTAATCCTGCACCACAGAATCCAATCCTCTGCTTGTCGATACTTAACCCAAGAGGAATGAAAGTATTCGTCCATCTAAAAACCTGTACCTGAATGCTCATAGCAGTTTTATTTGTAATAGCCTCAAATTGGAAACAATCCAAATGTCTATCAACAGCCTAACAGATAAATAAATTGTGATATATACAGACAGCGGAGTACTACTCAGTAATTAAAATGAATGCACTATAGATCCATGTTCAGTATGGATGAATTTCAAGATAATTATGCTAAGTGAGAGAAGCCAGACAAAAAAGTACATACTGTATGGTTACATTTCTATAAAATTCCAAAAAATGCTGGCTAAGACAGAAAGCAGATCAGTGATTGCCAGGGAAAAGGATTTGGAGGAGGGGAGAAGGAATGAGAGGAAGGGATTATGAAGAGATAGGAATAAACATTTGAGTGGATATATTCATTATTTTAATTGTGTAGGTGCTTCCTGGGTGTATACATACATCAAACCTTATCAAATTTTATACTTTAAATATATGTGGCTTATTGTTTGCAATCATCCCTAAATAAAACTGTTTGAAAAGGAAAGGGAAAATGAGCAATAACAAAAAATTAGTTCTGTGATTTGTGGTGTTGTTCTTGTTAAGATTTTTCCTATTATAAGTGACAGAAAACTGAATGCAAACTGGCTTAGGTGAGTCTGAGTCCTCTGGAAGATGTTTCCCTCATTAGAAGGAATAGAAATGAAATTAAGGAAGCTAGAACTTAGAAAATTTTATATTTAACTCTTCCTCTCCATCTGGCTCAATCAGAAATAAATGAGCTCACTTTCACATTTACTTTCTAAAAAGTACTTTTTCTGCTCAAAGCTCAGAGGCAGAAAGAGAGCACAAGATCTTGGCTGGGTATCAGATGCTATTTCCTCCAGCAGTGGGGCAGGGCTGTAAAGCTTAGGAGAATGTCTTTTCTTGCTTTCATTAAGGTCTTTGGGTAAGCTTTGTCTTTGGTCTTTCTTTTGCAAAGGGAAAGGTGTAGGTCAGTTACATAGAAGGCAGGCTACACTAAAACGCTGAAAATTATAAGGAAGCTTCAGGTTCTGTGAGGACAAAAATGTGTCCATGGCTCTGGGTACCAGATTGGGGTGGAAAGATGCCATGCTCTTTACACCCAACATTGTCCCATTTGGAAGGAACCTTCAAATTCAGTCATTAAAGATAAAGGCCTGTGTGATGGTAATGTTAGTGTCCAGACAGTCCATGATGTGGGTGAGCAAGGGGATGCTGACTGCTAAGGAGATGAGTTTTCAACTGTATGGATCCACAGGAAACCAACGTTATAAGGTCCATTCCATTGATGAAGTATTCCTTTAAAAGTATTCCTTTAAAGGAACTTTTTTCATTTAAAAGTTAAACTTTTCTTTATGCCTTCCCTTTTGCCAGGAGTGGTTAACATAATTTTTATCATTATTTCCATTGTGTACCAGGAGGGATACTGACAGCTGCTGCACCTGTTATCTCTCTAGAAAAGTTAGTCCATCACAACTTCTGGAAGGGTTAGCCCTCTGTACCACATGACCTTGCACTGGTGGCCACAGTGATTGGATCAAAGTGCACACCTGACGTAAACCCAGCCAGTGGCATCAATGAATCAGATCCCCAGTGGGGAATCTGAATTATGACTCAAGGACCCATCTGACTCTAGTCAGATGGTGGTGGGTACTGAAGATGAAGGGTCACAATACATTGAGGCGTTGAGGAAGCTGAGATATGAGGGAGGGGGAGAGGTCATATGGTTCCTGCAGGACTTTGAGTGTAGTATCTATTTCCGACTTTTGTTGTTCCAATTATCCTGAAAACAAAGCCACCTTTCCTTGTTTCCTTTCCTATGTTCTCTCCTGTTGTGTCCTTAGAGTAAACCCCTCATTGAGTTAGTATGAGTGGGCTCCTGTCATAATCTAAAGAGCCCTGACTACCATTGATCAATATTATAGGGCTACAAGTGCCTTAGAGTATACAAAAGCCCTTTTGTAAGCATTTAATTTATTTTTTACTACAAATGAGATAGAAGTTCTTATTTTCATTTTTCAGAAACAGACCTGGGGAAAAATACGTTTTGGGGAGGGAAATAAATTGTCCAAGGTCACACAGGCGATCAACTGTGGATTTGGAATTTAATCCTAGGTGCTTTGAAAGGATACTGCCATTTCCACTATAGCTCATCATTTGTCCTTGGTTTTAGTTACAGTGTAAGTTTGGCTACATGTAATAAAGGTAAAAAAAAAAAATAAGTGGCTTAAATAATATTTCTCCCTGACATAACAGTTTCTGAGTAGGTAGTTCAGTGCTGGTTTGATGATTTTGTTGCCAGAGACCCAGGCTTCTCTGTCCTCTTGCTCTGCCACCCCAAGATATTACCCTTGCCTCCTGGTCTGAGATGGGTTACCTCCATGACCATGTTCCAGCAAGCAAGATCAAAAAAAGGGATGCAGGGAAGGGGCCTACCTCCTCCCCTTAAGGATGTGCCCTATAAGTTACACACATGACTTTCCATCATATTCCACTGGATGTCATGTAATTACATAACACATCTAACAACAAGGGAGGCTGGAAAATGTCATCTTTATTCTCAGTAGCCAAGCCCTCAGCTGATAATTGGGGTTCTCTTACTGTAATGGATTTGGGATGACAACTAGGCGTCTCTGCCTACGTACCTGTTTCCTCAAAATCCAGGTTGTTTCTTCTCCCCATTAGAAGAAGGAAGCCATTATGCAAATTCACACTAAGATGCAAATGACTGGCAAGAGATGCTGCTTGAGAGGAGATCCCATAGAGAGACGATACAGGAGGACCAAAAGAAGGAGCAGAACACTGAGCCCTGGAAGAGATAATTGGGGGAACTCCCATGGGGTAATTGATACAGAAAAGGAAGCTGGAGGAAAAAACAAGGTGTGCTAATTTCACAGTTTTGCAAATATCAGTTCTATTCCTCAAGTTCTCTCTGTTCTGTGATTTCAAGGATAAATGTGGGTACAGTAGGAATATTTCAAGTAAATCAGTCTCTATCTTTTCCACTAGGAATGAATAAAATTTCCACACCAGATGCTGGATGCTCCAGACTGATGAGTTAAGATGTGGGCTTAGTTTAGCCCCCATCTATCGAGTTTCCTGTTGTTGTCATTCTTCTTTATGAGTGAAACCTAAAGAACCCCCAGACTCTTCACTGTGACTATATTAACAGTGTTAGTATTCTAGGTTTCAACTTTAAATGTAGGGATAGCATTGTTAAACTTCAGCTCCTGACTATCACTTCCTCTTTGAGTCAAGCTTAGAGTTGAGGCCACCACATCCTTTAAATTCCATGCTAGGAGTCTCCTGCTGGGTCGAAGATGTTTGATGATGTCACTCATGAGCTTGACATTTGGTCGAGCCTCAGCACTATATAGGTGAGCCCATCTTAAGGGCCTGAAAACTCAGACTGAGAGAGGGGAATTTCCAAGTCATTTCTAGAAGAGCTGAGACTAGCGTTCTCACCTCTTCTCTCCCAGACTGATGCTTTCTGCCACACCAGCAGCTTTTATCCTTCCAACCTTCACTTTATTAGGAGTGCTTTTTCTAAAATGTATAGGAGTGACCCCCAGAAGAACCAGAAAGGGTCTACATCACTACCACTGTTAGACATTCCCTACTCTGTAAAAGGAGGGCTTGGTAAAGCTACAGCCAACCCACCCAGCACCACTTTGTGGCTGTGGAGAAGTGATGTGTGAGTTTCCTGGGTCAGAAAGATGGTCTCAGGAATGGCCTGATCCCAGTGGCCAAGACATTAAGAAAACCTGTGGCCACTGTATCTCTTCCTTGCCCCTGAGACTGTCCTAAGTCTGCTTTCTCCCATACTTCTTGAGCCACTATAACTTCCCCAAGTCAGAAACCCAGGAGTGGATTTGGACTAATTGATTAGCTTGGGGAAGCCCCTGTGTTGATTTTTACAACCTCCAGAAATAAATACCATATGAATTTGACGTGATTAATGTGGATGCAAATGCCAAGGAAAGTAATAAAGATTTGACACTTATTAAAAAGTGTTGCCAGAAAAGTATGAATGATTATTTTAATATAAGCACTGTGTGGCACATATCCCCCTGCTTTTCTTTAATTTCCCCACAGATAGGCTGCTGTGCATGCCATACCCTTGTGAAGCAAATGAGAAATTATATTTGGTATTAAATTTTAAAAAGAAATTGCAATTGTTTTAATTATAAGTCACCCAGTGGGGGGCCTGAGCTAGACGGGATTTCAGGCACTGATGAATTAGGGTGCCAGCGATTCAGGGGACTAAGATCCAAAGCCTGGAACTTGTCTTTGCAGCAGGTATTTGTGCCTGTGCTTAACTCTCATGGGGAAGAGCGTATTTGTTATTAATTATTATTAAATGCAAAAGCAGGTTGAGAGCCTTTTTCATTGTAGCATCCACAGGCCTTCCAGCTATGTAAATCCCATTAAACCTAACGGGGCTCCTCTGATTAAAGCTCCAAGCTTACATCCAGAAGATGCTCTCTAGTGCATATGTTGCGGGAGTCCCTGAGGTCTACTGGGTAAACAATCTATATATTAAATAACCCTTAAGTTATTCATTAGAACTCAAAGACTCCTCCAGCATAGTACTAAATCCCCGCTAGGTACTAGGAGTCTGAAAATAACTGGTAACCCTTCGTGATTCAGCATAGTTGAAATAACATGCTTTTCTTTCTCATCCTACACCTGTTCCTCCTCTTGTGCTTTTAATTTCAGTTAACGGCACTACCATTTACCTTGACGGTCCTCCCTTCTCTCCCTTCTCAACCAAAGCAGATATCACTTATCCTGCCACCATTTCCCACTGACCTTGGATGTGACCTTAGATGCTCTTCATCCAGAATTTCAGCCCACCACTGCTCATGCCCAGAATTGGCCTTTGGTGTGAAAACATTTTCCAATTCATCCTAGTAGCTTTTCTCACTGTCCACGTCTCTGATGGGTCACTGAGCACAACGGCCTTCTATGTAGCTCTTTTATTTGCACTTTCTTCCAATCCTCATTGTTACCACCCTCCTATTTCTTATTCATTTTCTTACACAAAATACAGTACTGTATTTGCTTTTCTGCAGCTTTAGAGGAAGAGTTCTCAGACCGGTTTTGGTCAGGCATAAGTCTCCATAGCTGTAGCTCAGGGACCTGGTGGTGGCAGGCAGAGTGTCAGGCGCATCACCTCTGCTGCTACCTTAGCTGCTCATGTTCCGTGTGTCTTGTGCATTAAGATTCTATGGAAATTTTTTTAGAGTAAAAGATTGAAAGCCAATGGTTTGCAAGCACACAAAGCCAGAAAATAAGGACCGCATACTTGGTTTGTCTAGAGAAAAACCACACTTCAACATAAAGGATGAGTTTAGAATGGTAGAAAGTAGCCATTGGTTATTTCTGGCTATTCTCTACTTACCATCCAACCCCCAGGTCTTCTCTGCCTTCTCTGTGTCTCCCTGTGGCCCAGGTGAGGCTGAACTTATGGTGACTGCCCTGCAAGGATTCCCTTGCTCTCTGGCTTCTAGCTGAGTATGGAGAGTAGAAGGCACTGGTCCTAGATTTTGGGGGTGAGAAAGTATGGTGAGAGGGTTAGGGTTGTCAGATTTTGCAAATAAACACACAGAATCCCCGTGTCTCTCCATTTCCCCCAAACCCCAGCCCCTCAGCCCCTCGTAACCACCAATCTACTTTCCCTTTCTATGAGTTTTATTCTTTTTAAAAAAATTCATTGTTATGTTTTTCTTTTTTTCTTTTCTTTTTTAAATTCCACATATCAGCGAGATTATACAGTATTTGTCTTTCTCTGTCTGGCTTATGCCACTTCACATAACTTCCTCCAGTTTCATCCATGTTGTGGCAAATGGCAGGATTTCCTTCTTTCTCATGGTTGAAAAACATTCCGTTGTACGTGTATACCATATCTTATTTATCCTTTCATTTATTAGCAGACACTTGGTTCATTTCCACATCTTAACTATTGTGAATAATGCTGCAGTAAACATGGGAGTGCATATCTCTTTGGGAGACATCTCTTTGAGAAACTGATTTCCTTTCCTTTGGATATATACCCAGAAGTGGGATTGCTAGATCATAGTAGGTGAATAAGTTACGAGGATATCAGGTATGTCATGGTGACTATAGTTCATAGTAATATATTACATACTTGAAATTTGCTAAGAGAGTAGGTCTGAAGCATTCTCACCACACACATACACATGCACGCACGTGCGCGCGCACACACACACACAGGAAAAATGTGAAATAATAGATGTATTAATTAACCATGCATATATGTATGCATGCATACATATACATACATACATACGAACATTCTTATTTTTAAAGCTCATTGCTAAGAACAATTTTCTTCAAATGAATTTCTAAGAAAAATAACCTTCGAAAAATAAATCTACTCTTCCTCTGTGATAATCTGCCGTTTCTGCTATGGAGGAAAGGTGAAGCAAAGCAAAGAAGCTGAGTGTAATTCCCTGAGGGAGAAGGGGCCGAATTTCCATCAGCTAATGAGGCTCAGGCCCATTTCAAGAACCACTAGGTGATGTATGTCATCTACTGGGTAACCAGTAGTCTTTGCCAGGTCTCTTGATTTATAATTTCAGCATGTATTTGTGAGATGCTGTTCTTTGCGTTTTTAATAGAGTAAAAGCATATGATTTCTTCAATTTGTCATTTTTTTGTTTAATCATAAAATTTTACATTTGCACATAAATCACAGATAATTTCCATGATTCTGTGCAGCACTTCATTTGCATGATCATTTTTTGATGTCTACCTTGATCTAAGCATGAATTATATCTCATGAGGCCTATTGGTATCCCATCAGCAATGCGTTATAGTATAAAGCACGTCCTTGAGGAAATAGATTGGGGAAATGCTGACGGAGTGCAATCTCAATGCCTTCACTGCCTGGATGATCTTTGAGCCACAAGCTATGGTCAAGGTCCCTCATCTCCATTGTGGGCCCCCACTTCCTCCTTCTGAGGCTGACAGGACTGCATCAGGAGATGGAGACACCTCCTTTTCTGCCCTTCTCAGCTGCTCCACCCCCACAGAGGCTTTCTCTTCAAACCTTCCACCCTCAGGTTTCTTACTACCTTATTTCCTTCCAGAGACAGCTCTGTCATCTTTACCTGGGCTCACCCCTTTGCGTACGGTCACTTAGTAATTTCTTCAAAGAAATTAGGAGATACTCCTCCCTAAAAATCAATAACCACAATATTGGAGATCCTGATTTTGGTGTAAGAGTTCTTAACCCATAAGGAGTCTAGTGAACTGGATGCCACCCTAGCTTACTCTTTACTAAGTGTCAGTTTTAGGCAACTGGAACTGTGCTAATGCTCAATCTCCTTATGTGAAATGGACGTAATATTACCCGCCTGGCTAGCTCACAGGATTCTGGCTGGGGCTCAAGGAACTGATAGACCTAAAGGTTCTTTGAAGTGTTTAAAAGCTGATGTAAGTCCACTCTAAGGTTACAGCAAATAGATCACCTTGACTAAATCGAAAATGCAGTTCAGGAAAACAGCCAATTTTTTTCTTATGGAACAAGTCATGGATTGACTGCTGGTTGTTTGGCATTGTGTGAGGGAATTAAGTTTTCTTTCATTTTAACAAATCTGGATCGAGTACCTGTCATGTGCTCGGCACCGTGGCAGTAGGAATAAAATGAGAACTTAGTTATAAACCCTGTCATCCAGGAGTTCAAAACTTTGTTTGGGAGCTACTAACTAGGACATAATATAGCAAGAATATTCAATGTATCTGCAAAGCACTCTGGGAGTATAAATGAGGGAACAACACAATCTTCCTGGAAACCAGAATCATTGTGGGAAAACTTTGCCCTAGACATTTACTTGTTCACTCATTTATTCATTCAACAAATCTCTTTTGAGCCTTGGCTTTGTTTCAGGCTCTGTGCCCAGTGCTGGGAATACAACAATGAGGAGGTCAGATGTTTTCTGTTCTCAGCAGCTTACAGAGTAGTGGGATAGTCAAACATTAACCGAGCATCTTGCAAATATGAAATTATAAACTCTATTAAGTGCACAGATTGTAGCACAGGATAGTTTTGCAACAGTCCAATTAGCGTGGTGGTCCAGTGTTGGAAACTGACCTACCACAGTCGTTCAGAGTCTTCCCATAGGCAATAACACCCAGGCTGAGATCTTAAGGATGGGTAGGGGTAAGAGAAAGGGCTGAGCAGAAGTAAGAACAGCATGTGCAAAGGCACTGAGGAATGGCAGAGTCGGGTTTGTTGTAAGAACTGAAAGATACCTTGATATACAGGAGTAAAAGCCTCACAAAGCTGTCCCAATATTTCTGAATCTGGATTTATTTTATTTTGTCTTTGTTGTATCGTCTTTTCTCCAGTTATTAGCCAGGGCACCAGTGTCCACCATTTTGTGGACATTCTGCACTCTTTAAGCTATGCTCTCCTTTCTGGACGCATACTGAGTCCTTTTATTGAACATGTATTGAGTCACGTCACAGAAAATTGGGGACGAACAGGAAAGATTGGAAGGACCAGAAACTCAGAAACGGCTTAGGGACATTTTCTCAAGCTCCCATGAATGTGACTCAGAGGTCATGACTTGATTTCTGTTTCTGGTTTACAGTTCTAAGTACATAGATTTTGAGTGGGCTGCCTTGGGTGAGCTATCTTCCCCTGGGTCAATCTCCATGGCAGGGGGCAACAACACATAGGAAGTGTCTACGAAGGGCCAGGCATGTATCTCATTTAATCCTCAGAGTAGTTCCAAAGTAGGTATTACCATATTCTCCATTTCACGTAGAAGAAAGTAAGACAGAGACAGATGAGACCCTTGCCAAAGTCACAGCTTGTGAGGAGAAGAGCCAGATTTTGAACTCAAGGAGTCTGATTACAGACACTGTATTCTTAATCATTGTTCTATAAAGGGGCCCTGCCATTATAGACATGGACATGGTGCCTTTCTTTGTATATTCAAGTAGCTATGAGCCTCCAGGCTCCAGGCTTGTTTGCTGTATATCCCAGTTAAGGTTTAAAACTCCTCTTTCTTCTTAAGACAAGATTTTCCACAGCTATGAAGACCCAGAGGCACCTGGGTGGCTCAGTCAGTTGAGTGTCTGACTCCTGATTTCCGCTCAGGTCATGATCCCAAGGTGGTGGGATTCTTTCCCAGCTTGTGTGCACTCTTGAAATGAAATGAAATGAAATGAAATGAAATGAAATGAAATACATAACCACAGCCCAAAATAAAGTCCAAAATTCTAGCATACTCAGATGCATACTACCGAGGGCATGCACAGAATTACACAGAAAGTACGGCAGGCATACTTTCCCAATGAGATAAAGGTCATTCTCTCACCGATGGATATATAAAAGTACAACCAAAGGTGTGTAGTAATCTGAGATGTTTTTTTCTCCCTTCAACTCCATAATGTCCTGCAGCACTTGTGTTCCACTCTTATCATTTCAGAATGTAGTCATGTCTCACCAATTCCCCTTACATCTTCCTGCAAGAAACTTTCTTCCTTTTGTCTTTAAATCATAGTGCAGAGAATTCATTACCTCATTAGTTGGGAAGATGTGAGCAGGTCCTTTGGGGATAATAATATTTCTATTTATTTTTCTGTCAGAGAATCGCAAGGAAGCAAACACAATCGACTGCAATAAAAGAGGTTTTTAAGAGTTTCCTGGAGCTTCCTTAGTCACAAATGCTTTTTCTTAGGCAATCTTAAGCAGAGGAGTTGGTGAATGGACCCCACTGCCTACCTCAGGAAATATGTCAATTACTCCTTTTCCCTTGGAAATCCACAGAGCCATTGAGAGGACTTTTGGAGATATAGGAGTCAGGTATGGACAGTGTCTTTAAAGAGTAAACTGGTCTGACTTGGATACCTATTCTAGCATTAGAGTATAGGAATCAACAAAAGTCATGACCTCTGCAATGAAGAGAAAATAATCGCCACTATGTGGTAGAAAGTCACCACTGTCAAAACACCCAGAAGCAATTAAAAGGACTTTTACAGTGTCTGGGAGGTCACATCATTGTGGATGTGGAGGAAGTCAGAGAAATATAATTGTAAAGTAAAAAGCTGTACATATTTAATGCATACAATTTGATGAGTTTGGAATAAGTATACGTTAGCAAAACCATCACCATAATCAATGTCACAAACATATCCTATAAAACTATAAAAGTTTCCTTCCACTCTATTTTTTTAATTCTTTGTGTGTAATAAGAACAGTTAACATAAGTTCTACTCTCTTAGAACAAATTTTAGTATGGAATACAGTATCGTTAGCTCTGGGCACTAGGATGTATAATAGATTTCAAGGACTTATTTGTATCACTGGAACTTTATATTCTCTAATGAATACCTCCTCATTGTCCCCCTTCTTCCATGCCATGGAAACCACCATTGTACTCTGTGCTGCTATGACTTTGACAAATTTAAATTCATTGTATAGGTGGTATCATGTAGTATTTGTCCTTCTCTGTCTGGTTTATTCCATTTAGCATAATGTCCTCCTGGTTTATTCATGGTGCCCCAAATAGTAGGATCTCCTTCTTTTTAAAGGCTTCATAATATTCTTTTGTATGTAAATAGCATGTTTCTTTATCCATTTATCCGTTAATAGATATGCAGGTCCTTCCATGTGTTGGATAGTTCGAATAGTGCTTCAATGAATGTAGAAATGCAGATATCTCTTCCAGATCCTGATTACAATTTCTTCGGATATCTACCCATCAATGAGATTGCTAGAACATATGTTCTATTATTTTTTAAATGTTTATTTATTTTGAGAGAGAGAGAGAGAAAGAGAGAAAGAGAGAGAACGAACTTGAGCAGGGGAGGGGCAGACAGAGAGGGGGAGAGAGAATCCCAACCAGGCTCCACACTGCCAGCATGGAACTCAACACAGGGCTCGAGCTTACGAACTGTGAGATCATGACCTAAGCCTAAATCAAGAGTTGGATGCTTAACCAACTGAGCCACCCAGGTGCCCCTATATTCTATAATTTTTAAAAATGTTAATTTTTTATAAACCTCCGTACTGTTTTCCATAGTGACTACACTAATTTCCCACTAACTGTATATAATGGTTCCCTTTTTTCCACATCCTCACCAATGAGTGTTATCATTTGTTTCTGTTTTTGTTGTTGTTGTTGCTGTTGTTTTGTTTCTTTCTATAATAGCCATCCTAACATGTTTGACCCAATATCTCATTGTGGTTTTGATTTGCATTTCCCTGATGATTAGAGTTGTTGAACACTTTTTCAAATACCTATTGGCCATTGTATGTCTTCTTGGAGAAATGTTTATTCAGGTTCTTTGCCCACTTTTTTTTTAATGTTTATATATTATTTTGAGAGCGAGAGACAAAGCATGAATGGGGGAGGGCAGAGAGAGAGGGAGACACAGAATCTGAAGCAGACTCCAGGCTCTGAGCTATTAGCACAGAACCTGACATGGGGTTTGAAATCATAGACCATGAGATCATGACCTGAGTCAAAGTTGGATGCTTACCTGACTAAGCCACCTAAGTGCTTCTGCCTCCATTTTTTTAAATTGGCTCCATTTGTTTTTTGCTATTGGGTTTCATGAGTTTATTATATATATATATATATATATATATATATATATATACACACACACACACACACACACATATATATACACACACATACACACATATATATGATTTATATATATGATTTACACATATGATTAACAATATATATGCAAAAATATATACATATGCAAATATTTTCTCCCTTTGTGTAGATGCCCTTTTCACTTTATTGATTGTTTCTTTTGCTGTGCAGAAATTTTTCAGTATGTAGTCCCACTTGTCTATTTTTGCTTTTCTTGCCTGTGCTTTTAGTGTCATATCAAAGAAATTGATAAGGCCAATGCTTAGAAGCTTTTTTCTATGTTTTCTTCTAGAAGTTTTACAGTTTCTGTCTCACATTTAATCTTTAGTCCATTTCAATATTTTGTATATGGGGTAAGATAAAGGTTAAATTTCATTTTTTAAATGTGCCTATACACTTTTCTCAACACCATTTATTAAAGAGCCTATCCTTTCCCTATTTCATAATCTTGGCACCCTTGTCAAAGATCAGTTAACAATCTATGTGTGAGTTTATTTCTGGGCCCTCTATTTTGTTCCATTGATCTATATGTCTGAGTTTATGTCAGTACCATACTGGTTAAATTACTGTTGCTTTGTAATAAATATAGAAATTAGGGAGTATGATGCCTCCAGCTTTGTCCTTCTTACTCAAAATTGGTTTGACTCTTCAGGGTTATTTGTGTTTCGTATGAGTTGTAGGATGTTTTTTGTTTTTCTATTTGTTAAAATACTATTGGGATTTTTATAGGGATTTCATTAATCTGTAGATTCCTTTGGGTAGTAGGACATTTTAATAATATTAATTCTTTGTATCCATGAACATAGGATACCTTTCCATTTATATACGTCTTTTAAAATTTCTTGGGGCACCTGGGTGGCTCAGTCAGTTGAGCACCCAACTTCAGCTCAGGTCATGATCTCCTGCTTCATGGCTTCGAGCCCCATGTTGGGCTCTGTGCTGACAGTTCAGAGCCTGGATCCTGCCTCGGATCTGCCTCTCTCTCTGCTCCTCCCCCACTCTTGCTCTGTCTTTCTTTCTCTCTCAAAAATAAATGAACATTGAAAAAATTTTTAAATAAAATAAAATAAAAATTTTTTCATCAGTGTTTTATAGTTTTCAGTGTACAGATCTTCCACCATCTTGGTTAAGTTCATCCCTAAGTGTTTTATTCTCTGGGGGGTTATTTTCTTGATTTACTTTTCTGATAGTTTATGGTTAGTATATAGAAATGCAACTGATTTTTGCACATTAATTTTGTAGCGGGCAGATTTACTGACTTCATTTCAACAGTCTTGAGGGAGTCTTTAGGGCGTTCTACATACAAGATCATGTCACCTACTAATAGAGATAACTTCACTTCTTTCTTTCTAGCTTAGGTGCCTTTTATTTCTTTTTCTTGTTTAATTTTTCTGGCTAGGACTTCCAGTACTATGTTGAATAGAAATGGTGGAAGTGGACATCCTTTTCTTATTCCAGATCATAGAGGAAAATCTTTCAATTTTTTGCCAATGAGTATGATATTAACTGTGGGATTTTCATATATGATTTTATTTGTGTTGAAGAAATTTCCTATTATATCTCTTTTGTGGAGAGTTTTTATAGTAAATGGATGTTGAATATGGTCACATGTGGGGTTTTTTTGCATTTATTGAGATGATCATTTAATTTTTTTCCTTCATTATGTTAATGTCACATTGATTTGTGTATGTTG
Organism: Cryptoprocta ferox; assembly: GCA_028646485.1. Taxonomy (NCBI): domain Eukaryota; kingdom Metazoa; phylum Chordata; class Mammalia; order Carnivora; family Eupleridae; genus Cryptoprocta; species Cryptoprocta ferox. Next base: position 64,388,629 of record CM053561.1, on the reverse strand, counting down.
AATCATCCCTTTATCCCAGTAATAAATCCCATTTGATCATGGTGTATGATCCTATGACGTGCTGCCAAATTTTACTTTATTGAGAATCTTTGCTTCTGTGTTTGTCAAAGGTATTGACCTGTAATTTTGTTTATTGTGGCCTCTTTTTCTGCCTTTGATATCAGGATAATGCTAGCTTCATAAAATGAGTTTGTAAATATTCTCTCTTCTTATATATTTTAGAAGGGTTTAAGAATTATTAGTATTATTTCTTCTTTGTTTTTTTTTTAACTTTATAGTTTATTGTCAGGTTGGTTTCCATATAACACCCAGTGCACTTCCCCACAAGTGACCTCCACCAAGACCATCACCCCCCATTACCTTTCCCCCTTCCCCTTCCCCCCTCAGTTTGTTTTCAGTATTCAAGAGTCTCTCGTGTTTTGTCTCCCTCCCTCTCCCTAACTCTTTTTCCTCCTTCCCCTCCCCATGGTCCTCTGTTGGGTTTCTCCTGTTAGACCTATGAGTGCAAACATATG
>CM053561.1:64305716-64387614 GCA_028646485.1 Cryptoprocta ferox | reverse complement strand
CCACAGCTAATATCATCCTCAAGGGGGAAAAACTGAGAGCTTTCCCCCTGAGATCAGGAACACGACAGGGATGTCCACTCTCACCACTGTTGTTTAACATGGTGTTGGAAGTCCTAGCATCAGCAATCAGACAACAAAAGGAAATAAAAGGCATCAGAACTGGCAAAGATGAAGTCAGACTTTCACTTTTCAAAGATGACATGATACTCTACATGGAAAACCCGACCGACTCCACCAGAAGCCTACTAGAACTGAGCCACGGCCATAATCTTGACATGAACTGGATTTCATCTCCCAAGAATCCTTTAGAAGCAATGCCCCAAAAGAGGCTGAACTGCATTTTCTCTATTGACTTGCCATGCTAGACCCATGCCTGTGGCACGTGGGCCTTCTTCACTCTTCTTGCCTAACACTCTGTGGCTCAAATGGCCTTGAAAATCATGTGTTTGCAAGTTTTACTTCTGTATTAACTATGAGGCCATGTTATAATCAGAAAGTAAATAACAAACAGAATTATTTTTGAGTATATTCCTCCTCCTGATTCTTACTGTTGAACAGATAGTTCTTACAAAAACTGCAATCGCCATGCACAATTGTGTATAGATTGCCTTTGTTTCCTCTTTAAAATGAAAGGTAATTCTTACTGAAAACATGTCACATGCTGCTGTAAAAGTATATACAATGCAAAAAAAGTACACACAAAAAAAAGAAAGTAAAAATAATCACATAAGATTGTAGTATCTGGAGAAAATGATTGTTTAATGTTTCCATGAACAATATTGCATTTAAAAAGGCATCTTGAAAATTAGGCATGGTTAGTTTATGGTATCTATCAATGTGTGAGGGGAGAAAGAAAAAGAGGGAGCAAGAGCTACCATTAAGATTTTCCCCAGTTAAGAAGCAGCAAAGAAACCACATATTCAGAGGAGAAGAGAGAAAAGTTGAGGAGATTGTGTGTGTGTGTCTGTGTGTGTGTGTGTCTCTGTGTGTGTGTTTTCTATGGCTGAACCAATCAGCAGTGATGCAGATCTATTGCTTGGGTTAATTAGAGAAATAGGAAGAGTGTACACAGTTTGCAGCTTATCCCTGGAGATCAGGACTCAGAGACCCTTCACTCCCAGCCTGGTCTCAATTGTATCTATTCTGGGTTTATCCTTCAGTGCCGAGAAAGCCCATAAGCTCCTTTGAAACTCAGCCTAGATTCTGGGTGCAAACCACTTGGCCCATGATGGTTCATCGAAATCCATAGAGACCAAGAAGCAGAAACTAGCATATCCATTTGGAATAACAAGTAGTTTTGTTTTGTTCAGCTTTTTTTTCCCTTCCCTTCCCCTGCAAGGCCCTGTCTGCTAAGTCACAAGGAGCATAATAAACACATCGTAGATTTAATCAATTTCAGAGCCTCTGGTCTGTTTGCTGACTAGCTTGAATGTATTCAATTTCCTCAGTGGGCTGGGAGGGGCAACGGTGGCTTATAGCCCAGGATGGATCTTGACTCCTTGCATGAATGTTTCATCCTTTGTTTGTGACAAATCCAGTAAAGATTAGTTTTGTAACTCGGCTGAATGGCTTCTTGCCTGCTAGCTGCCCCCAGACAATAGAGTTTTATCACACCAAATCACCATTATAAGAATCATTGCCACTGTTTCCCCTGGATAAATAAGTTGCTTTTTGACTAAGCTTGCCTTTCAGGGTAAATGGTTAAAGACCTGCATGTCTCACATCATTAACAAGTGAGAGGATAAATACTTCTATTCAGTAATTTTCTTTGCTGATACAGACAGTTATAAATTCACATAAATGAAGGAGACAGTTTTCATTTGGAACCCCCACTTCGCATCTTGTGTTACTGATGCTTGCCAGATAAAATAAAATACAACCTCTTTGTTTGCTCGGCAAGCAGCTAGATTTGTTTATTAGGCACTCTCCCACTTTGGTGTTCTTTCCTTGTTACTGGTGCTGGAGTCACTCTGAAGTCAGAACATTTTTAACTCAGGAGCAAGTTGACCTCCTAGGACTGACCTTATAGGATTGCACTCCTTGAGTGTAGACAGAGCTCTGCCAGAGAGAGACTAGCATTCAGCTGTCTGTGTGTGGTGCTTGGCAAAATCCCCTCTACAGCTGTAATTCAGTTTGAATTAGGAAAGAATGAGAACCACTGACCACCAGGAGAGGAAAGGACTGTAAAGAAAGGTATAACCTTTTCACGTTACAGATGGAGAAAGTTGGTCCAAGAGCCGGAACATGCCTTCCCTGAGGTCACACAATCCAATCACTCCGATCTAAGTTGGAACAAAAGAAAAAGTCCATATACCAGTCTTCCAAGAGATGTAACTCCCTCCAGCACCCTTTAACATGAGTTCTTTTGGGTTAGGGTATCAGTTTCCACACAGGACCCATTAAAAAGAAAAGGCTGCTTGGGAAGAGAGAAACTTGAATGTCTTGTCCTTCCACTTAAGCAATTAACAAGAGTTTCTTTATCTGGGAAATTACCAGTGACAGCTCAGCCAAAAAAATAATGTGGAACCTCTCTGACTTCTGTTGAAGTTGGATGCATCCCAAACTTCTAAGACTAATGCCAAGAGAATGAACCAAACCCTGGGAGCTATGCCCTTGCCTAGTGCTTCCCTTTGCTTGTCTGGGAGTCTTCTTCCATTTCTGCACCATTTGGCACTTTTGAGCAACCCCTTCCTTTTGGATTTTTTTTTTTTTTTGTATGATGATCCCGTCCCCTCCCTAATGACCTATTTCTGATTTTTCTTCCTTGTAAATCACATCTTCCCCCTAACTTGTATTTAATTCTGTTCTTGATAAGAGATATTTGGGAGAAACTCAGCAGCTCAGCACCTACTCAGCCCAGCTTCTAGATCCATACTGACCTTGTGCCCAGCTTTAATGACACTTACAGTGACCAAGTCTCTGACTGATGGATGGAGAACAATGAGATCGTTGCAACTACCTTTAAAAGGGTTCAAATTCAGGGCTCTGCCTTACTCAGGATTTCCCTCCACAGGAAATTGTGCGGCTACAGAACTGGGCATGCCTGTCTACCTGGCCAAGTCTGCCCTCAGCTTGAAAGACAGATGGCCAAGGTGGATGGAGCTGGAGGAGGCAAGTAGCTGAACAGCCAGGAAGTCCCATGCAGTGAGTTAGAAGACAGGTTTTAATGCCAAATGTCCTTGGCCATCCAAGGCCAGGGAACTCAGAGCATGCTGGGCAACTACCAAAGGGAAATAGATCTTTGAAGTCTATGCTGAAGGACATAGGACCCAGAGGTTGCCTTTAGCAAGAGAGCTGTGGGGTCTTTTCCAGCCATCTCCTCTATTTCTAGGACTGGTAATGAGGCTGATTTATGAGATGCCAATGGCCTGTCATGTAAAATGGGTAGATAGAAAACTATGTTTGAAATCAGTCTTCAGACATCTGATTATAGCTTAATTTTTCTATAGACATGTATTTTCTTTTGGCACTCCTTGTTTCTAGCTTAGGCTAGAAGGTTTCATGCTGATAGGAAAGGCCATCTGTTTGGAGAGGTTATTGTTATTATTTGTTTAATGTTGAGAGCTAGATGGCTCACTTTGATAAGCTCCAGAAGTTTGTATAATTCAGCTGACAATCTGACAATCTGGTCATCTGAGGATCTTGAGACAAGACACTGGGTAAGCAAGCAACACAGTCACTTATCCGTTACTGACATTTCAGTGTGGTATTTTATATTTTGTGAAGGATAGAGCAAATGCAAAAGGGGTGTCTTAGTCACTTTGGGTTGCTGTGGCAAAATATCGTTGACTGGGAAGGTGGCTTAAACATTTTTCACAGCTCTGGAGGCTGTAAAGTCTAAGATCAAGGTGCAGGCAGAATTAGTGGCTGGTGGGACTCTCCTCCTGGTTTTCGGAGGACCACCTTCTTGGTGTACATTCAATGAGAGAGAGAGACAGAGAGAGAGAGAGAGAGAGAGACAGAGAGAGAGAGAGAGAGAGAGAGAGAACTCTGGTTTCCTTCTCTGCCTATAAGGACACTAATCCCATCATAGGTGCTCCACCCATATGACCTCATTTAAACTTAATTCCCTCCAAATATCATCACACTGAGGATTAGAGCTTCAATCTATTAACATTCAGTCATGGCAAGGGGTTCAAAATTTGACTTCAGAATGCCTGAGGGAGGCAAGCAGGAAGTAACTTTTTGAATGCTGAATGCTGGTGGTATTTTCCAAAGCATCTCATTTCAGATTTGGCCTAATTGAAGAATCAGATTTATTTCTCACCTGTCAAATAGATTCCTAAATTGATGATCTATTGCTACAATAGTGCATTTTAATACTCAGTGGCTTAAAAAATAATCCCCTATTTGTTGTGTGTGGGGAAATCAGCTATGGGAAGACAAGATGAGTCCATAGGATAACAATTTAGGTTATGCTGGGTTAGACTGCTCTTCTGGTCTAGGTTAGGCTCCCTCTCATGTCTGAGTTTGATTGGCTATGGCTGATCTTGGATAGCCTCAATGGAATGGCTGCCGTGACTGGGGTCCCTATCCACGTGTCTCTCACATCCCACTAGCAGGCTGGCTCAGGCGTGTCCTTATAGAAATTATGGGGAATCAAAGGTGAAAGCAAAAAAAGTGTTGCAAGTGCTTTCACAAGTTTCTGCTTGCATTAAGTTTGCTACTGTTTCATTGGTCAAGGAGAGAGACATGGCCAAACCGAGAGTCAGTATATGGGCGCATTTCCAAAGGCATGACACGTGGAAGCTATTAATCAGAGCAATTAATGGAGTCATTCTACAATAACATAGGAATATTCAGCTTGCTGTATAGTGATATTGCCAAATCCTTACCAGTTTTAGGATATTGATGGCATTTAGACAGATTGCACCCATGAGCAATTTGGTCTCCACTGTACTGAACATTGTAAGGCTAGGTTTCCCAAGAGAACTTTGTTTCCTGCCCGCTCTTTCCTCCCAATATGACTCTAATAGACTTTCAGTCCTAGCAGCAGCACCTGTTTCTGGAGCAGCCACTCTATAGTGAGAGCCCAAAGAAAGAGCCCTTTATCACTTTGTGTAACGTTAACTTCCTTTTCTGTGTGTTTGAGGGAAATGAATGTTCAAAGAAGCCCAAGGATGAAGGAAATTTTATTCGTCAGGCTTCTCCTGAGAAACAGAACTAATTGGTATATTTTATATCTATATATAAGTATATGCTATGTTATATATAATATATAATTATTCTATATATGTAAATAGATGTATTATAAAATCAGAAGAGAAAGAATATATATAACCGTACAACAAATCACTTTATAAAAAGGAATTGATTGGTTTACGTGATTATGGAGTCTAAGAAGTTGCACAAGCCACTGTCTGCCAGCTAGATACCCAGGATACCTGGCGACGTAGTCCCAGTCTTAGTCAGAAGCCAAGAATCAGGGAAGCTGATGGTGTAAGTGCCAGACTGAGGACAGGAGCAGGCAGGGAGAGCATATCTATCTTTTCTCCACCTTTTTGTTCCATTCAGGCCCTCACTGGATAGGATGAGGCCAACCCACCTTGGGAAGGGCAAGATGCTTTACTCAGAGCACTAATTAGCATTAGATTTCAAATGCTAATCTCACCCGGAAACAGCCTCACAGACACACTCAGAAATAATGTCTAACCAAATATCTGGGCACATCATGGCCTAATCAAGTTAACACAAAAATCAGCCATCACGGGAATAATCAGTGGAAATTGGAAAGTGAGAACCAGACTACCTTGTAAGTTCCCCTGAGACTCCATATGTTTGAGGCGCAGATTACCAGAGCAGGGAGGGACCTTCAAGGTCACACCCCCAGCATCTGTGATCTCCATGATGTGTCACGATACAATATTCAGGGAATCTCAAGTCTTGGATTTTAGCCTCTTAGAGTTTGCTGCTTATATTTTAGGCTAAATGATATAGGGGAGCAAAGTTGTGGCAAGGTGTCCATGTCCACAATATTGAGGAAGAGAGTTCATTATACATTCTGACTTATCATCTCTCACTCTCCCTCCCCACTCCATACAGGGACATTTACCCTTGGCATACTGTTAGACGCACCATTCCTAGCCCCTTTCCAACTCTTTTTTCCCAATCTAGACAGAGTTGGCTTCATCCTCTTGTCCTAACTTGCTACTCTTCCAGCTAGCACAGAGTGTATTCTGTCTTTGTTCCTCTTACTTAGTCCTCTTCTTCCACTCCTTTCTTGCAAGGTTTAGGCTTAACCTCTTTATTCCCAGATAAGCACCTCTTGGCTAGTCCCCCATTTAAAGTAGGTGGTAGAGTGACAGAGTAATATATTTTCATACATGGTCTTGAGCAAAGAGGATGCAGGGTGGAGAAAGAAAGGAATATTCTGTGTGTATTAGGGATTTGATGTCACTAAAATTCATAAATGCCATATCAGAAATTATTTAATACATCCCCCATTGCTTTATGGAATAGGAGCATGAAATTCAGTCAAATGAAGGATTCCATACCTAGATATTTGGTCAGTTTCCTAATTGGGCCTGGACTCAAATCTTGTGACTCTTAGCCCTGAGCTCTTCATCCAGTGATGACATTTAAAGGTAACAGATGTCTTGTCATCTCTGAAACTGTTCAAGCAAGAGACTTACAACCATTACATCAAGGAAAGATTGGATTAATTGGCCCCTGAGGTTCTTTCTAACCCTGAGATTCAGAGACAGTGAGTCTAACCCCTCAATTTACAGATGAAGCATCCAAGAGAAGTTAAACAAATCGTCTGCATCCCACTGGCCTTGAAGCTAAAATGTAAAACGAGGTGTTCAGTCCCTGTTCAATGTTTTTGTTTTTTTTTTTTTTTTTACCTGCACTCTCTGTCTTAGGTGTGTCTCACCTAGAAGAGAACCACTGTCTTGGATTCTTCCCATCTCCTGAATCTAAGTGCTACAGTGCAGAAGAGAGATCTTGTGCTCTTTGTTTGCATTTGTTGGATTTGTTAACATTGTTCCTAGGCCAGAAACCCATTTTTTAATATTTTCTGTAAAGCTGCCCAGAAGCACTGAGCCCTAGTTATTTGGATCATTTAAAGCAATTGATTTTTTTCCTCATTTTTTTTCTTGTTCTTTCTCAATTCTTTCAGAAGACTCCAAATGAAACCGCAAAGAGAAAAGCAGTTTTTGAAAGAATTGAACATCTTGAGTTCCTTTTTCAGATAATGGTTTTCTCATTCCTAACAATCTTTTTTATATTCTTTAAATAAATACAACTAACCTTTTCCACCAAATATCCTCAATAGTGAAGAAGAGTGAGCCTGTACCTTTGGAGGTCTGGAGATAAACTCTAAGTTTCCTTGAAGCCTTTGTCTTTCCTTAAAAATGAGAATTTCACATTTAATTCTTCACTCTATGCATATTATTTAAAGTATTTCAAATTACATACCATGGAGGCACCTGGGTGGCTCAGTCAGTTAAGTGTCCGACTTCGGTTCAGGTAATGATCTCATGGTTTGTGAGTTTGAGCCCAGCATCAGGCCCTGGACAGCTCAGAGCCTAGAGCCTGCTTAGAATTCTGTGTGTGTGCCTCTCTCTCTGCTCCCCCACACTGACCCTGCTTGTACTCTGTCTCTATCTCTCAAAAATAAATAAATATTAAAATTAAAAAATAATTTATATACCGTGAACTAAATTTGATTCTGCAGAAAGGTGTCATGTTTATCCTATGACATTATCTGTCACAGCTATACTGCAACCTATCCTTTTGGCATTGTAGTAAATATTCTTCATTAAAGAAGTATGGCTTAGGGGCACCTGGGTGGCTCAGTCAGTTAAGTATTTGACTCTTGGTTTTGGCTCAGGTCATGATCTTGCAGTTCGTGGGATCAAGCCCTGTGTTGGGCTCCACACTAACAGCAAGGAGCCTGCTTGGGATTCTCCCCCCCCAAAAAAAATAAATAAATAAACTTTTTAAAAAAGTGTGACTTTACACACCCAGTAGAGATGGATATTGATGATCCCAGCTTGTCCCTGAAAACCATAAAATCGTCAACAGATGAATTCAATAACTGCCAATATTTAATCTCCCTCAAAGATATTAAAATTACATTCTGCCCCATTAAGGAATAACACCTTCCCCAATATGCATTTTATAATATGATGTTTTACAGTATTAAAAACTAACAGCTATTGTTTTATACATAATCTCACTTCATCCTCACACCCTCATACAGTAAGAGCAGTATTAGCAGCTCCATTTACAAATGATGACTTGGAGCCACAAAGGAGTTCAGTTATTCATCCAAGGTCACATAGTAAGTAAAGGGCTGGAGGCGGGGGTGGGATGAGACCCAGGCAGTATGTCTCAGAACCACCACACTTTCTGGCTGTATGAGTTTCTTCTAGTTCTTGGCAAATACTTGCTCCTCCCATTGATATACCTCCCTCCCCAAGAGTGGATGTTCTAGAAGCAAATCCCATGACTTGTGTTCCACAAGACAATTTGTTATTTCTTGTCTGTCCCTCCAGTGAAGAAAAAAGCAAAAGAAATCCATGGTCATTTTCTGATATCTTTTGGATTTTTAAGAAAAAGGAGGACATTTGTATCAAAACCAAAAAACAAATCAAACAAAAATGAAAATGCAGTGATTCAGATACTACAGGGAATTAACGCTGACAAGGATGAGGTCAGAGAGAAGCTACAGGGAGAAACCTCAATCATTATGGAAACAGCTTCTGGAGTGAGAATCTTTTAAGCTGCATTCTGTTCTTTCCTTGCTTTTGCACTGCGCATCGTCTATCTGCCTGCATTCCCTTCTAGTGTTTCTTTAATTCCTTCAGATGCTCAGCCATGTTTCCTGGCTTGTGTCATTGAAGGATGTTTTGGCCACTGGGAAAAAAGGATGGTGCTATCACTTTGATCCACTTCTTGCTAGAGGCAATATCATTTTCCCCAACTCTATACCCTTGAATATGGAGATGTCTGGCACCATACCCCCAGCACTTCAAAAAGGGAGCTTCGGTTCCCTTAGCTCTGGCTCTCTAACAGTCATGGAGCTTCTCATCACCCTACCTTGGTTTCTCTTCATTCAACAGTATTTATTAAACCTCTACTATGTACAAACCCTGGCTGGAAACTAAAGATAAGATGGTAAGCAGAACAAATATGCTCCTCATGTCTGGAAGAAAGGGAAACCCAATTAATAAATAATACAAATATATGAAAACTTAAACTGGACAAGTACACTAAAGAAGATGTGTGTATGACTGCATTTAGTGGGTGCGCCTGACATTGCCTGAGAGAGTTGGAAAAGACTTCTACAAAAACTGAAGAATGAACAGATGTAAGTTGGGTGAAGGCAGAGGGACGACACAGCATTCCAGGAAAGATAACAGCACAGAATACCCTTGAGGCCAAGAGACCACAAAGAAAGGTGATATGATATGAGCATGCAAAGTTGAGCAAGATCATGCAGAGTCTTCGGGGCCATATATATGACTTTATCCTAAAAGCAAGGGAAACCATTAAAGTCTTTAGTGGTGGGAGAGAACTGAGTGTCTCATGGAAACAGAGTTACGGTCTGAAAAGATTACTCTGGTCTCAGTGTGGAGAATGAATTAGAAGGAGGGCAATAGGGGATTAGGGGAAATCAATTAAGAAGCAGTTAAAGATGTTCAGGCAAAAAGGCATAGACTGACTATTGACATTGGAGCTAGAGAGAAATGTTTAGATTAGAAAGATATTGGAATATAAATTCCATAGCAATGTTGCTTGATTGATATGGAGGAGTAAAGAATGACCTCTGCTTCCTGGTTTGCATTACTGGATGAATTGTAGTGTCATTCAGTGATACAGGGAACATCAGAAGAGGGCCAGGTTTGGGGATGAAGATCATGTTCAGTTTAAGACGATTTTTTAATTTGAAGGAACTTTGAGTCTGAAGTAAAGGCATTAGGTGGACAGTCAGATATACAGGTCTCCAGTTTAGGAGAGAACCCTGAATCAGAAGAATAAATTTGAGAGCCATTGGCGTAGAGAAAATAATTAGAACCATAAACAAGGAGAGTACCTAAAATGCATTGGAGTCAGATTGGGGTCAGATTGGAGTGGATGGAGGAGTGGCTGAGAGATAAGGAAATAAAGACAGCAAACAAAGACAACAGGTTTGAAAAGGTTGGCTGTGAAAAGTATGGGAGACAGGGTGATAGGTGGAACAATATATCCAGTCTTTCCCCTACCTTGGCCTTAGCTACCATTTTCACTTCTTGACTTCAAATAGTTTCTTGCCTTCTTCAGCCCAGACTCCTGAATGAGTGAGTGAGTGAGTGAGTGTGTGTGTGTGTGTGTGTGTGTGTTCACGTGTGCATGCACAGGCATGTGCTCCTGTGAGGATCTTTACTCACCTTTTGCTCTCTGTGTTCCTGGCCATAGTTCCAGGAGACGGCCTATCATGGTCCTCACCTCACACATGACCCCTCTCCCACTGTCCTTGTTACTGGATCCCACAATACCAGATCTGCAAGTTTGATAAAAATTATTATGTGTGTGCCTTGAGTGGAGGGATGAGAGGGAAGAGTTGGGTTGATCCCAGATTCTTAACCTTTCTGTCATCAGTTGAATTCAGTCTTATAGCTGGAATATGCTGGAAATCATAGCCTTCACTGTAATGACAGCATTTACTGAGTTATTGCCATATGCTAGGGGCCGTGCTAAGTGTTTCACACAGATCTTATCTTCTAATCTTCACAACTATAAGGTAAATACTATTATCGGCATCCCCATTTCACAGAAAAAAAAGCCTCAAGGACAAGACTTACAGATGTGAAGTGGTTTGCTGAACCCCCCACAGAGCTGGAAGTGGTAGGGACCGTGTGTCCACTCGGACAAGCTCCAGAACTCAGGCTTGTCATCATCCTGCTCTACTTCCTCTCCACCCTCCTATCTCAGAGCATTTAGATGGATCATCTTCCTTAGGGCTTTGAAATAGCTACATCCCTGTGTCCAATCACAAAAGAAACAAGTACCCATGAGATGTATGAGAATTTTGATTCTTGGCTGGGTAGAAGGAATGATGTTTAGTGGAAAGGGTGCTGAATTCAAAAGAACTGGATTCCATTTTGACACTGCCTGTTGCTAGCTATGCGGTCCTGGGGAACTTAATTCACATTTCTGAGCTTCAATTTCCCATTGGTTCATTGGAAATAATGCTCACAGAGTGCTGAAAATAAGCACTGTATTTTCATATCCACTGTCACATCAAACCCTTCCATCCCCCACAATTCCATGTGAGATAGTTATATCAGTTTTCCCATTTTACAATTGAGCAAATGAGTCTTATTGAAGTAAGTACATGATACATTTCTCCGGACATAACCCCTACCTGTGTCCAAGGCCAGTTCCTCATTCTCGCCTGCAGAATCCACCAAACCAGCTCCTATCCATGACCCTCTGGGAAGTTTTCATGCTCTTAGTCCTCCCAGCCACCTCTTGCATCTCTTCGGTCAACGGATAATAACAGAGTTCCCACTCTGTGCAAGCCCCCATATCACTGGGGGAAAGGGGACTTTCTCAACACCTTTTAAAGCTGGTGTGATGGACAGCTTGGTAGAGCTGTCATCTTTTTAGGGAAGCTGAGTCCCTCCTGCAAAGTCCACTCCATCTCAGTGTAGCCTGTTTTTATTTGCATGCCTGCTAGGTCTCCCGCAGAAGGGAAAGGAGGAGGATGTGGCAGCGGATGTGTATCAGGGAAGGATCATTAGTCCATGCTAATGCTGTCTGCATAGACACAGCCCACGCACTGCACAGTGGGCCCGGGGTCCTTGGTGTTCACACAAGGCATCCAACTGTCCAGAACCTCCGCTCCATGGGCAGAATGAGTCTGGTGATTATGATTATAAGAGGCTAATAGCAAATGTGGTCATTAAAAAATCAGACCCAAGCAAGCACGACTTCCAAATCCTAAGAAAACAAGGGCTGTTTCTTGTGGCGGCGTTATTTCAACCTGGAAAAGCACTGTCATGACCACAGTCAACCATCACCCTTAGAAAAGTATTTGTCCTTAGATATTCACATGTTAGTTCCTTCTTGAGGCCATGGATATAGAGAGTTTTCCTCTTCATGGTGGCGGGGAAGGGGGGGGTGGGCAGAAGCCTACTGGAAAGAGCTTATACTCAAGCTGCAGAGCCTTGATGCAGTACCGTCTTCACCACTCAGCTGCTGCTGACTTTGATCAGCTTCCCTCACTTCTCTGCACTGATGGTGTTAACAACTGATGTTGCTTCCCTGTCTTTCCTGAATCTTTCAAAACCAACTGCAGAAAGAAATGTGGGGGGTTATTTGTCCCTTTTCACGTGTTTAATCACACCCATTCCATATGACAGTACATCTCAGCTGAAACCCTAAAGCAATTTTAAAGATTTCTCAGTAAGATTAGAATATGTGCCTACTTCTCACATTGATCGCCATGACTTATTTTGAAAAAATCTTTAACTCTGACAGGGCTCTCTCATGAACAACTTAAGAATATTAAAGCTTATTGGGTGCCTGGTGGCTCAGTCAGTTAAGCGTCCGACTTCAGCTCAGGTCATGACCTCACAGTCTGTGGGTTCGAGCCCCGCGTCGGGTTCTGTGCTGACAGCTCAGAGCCTGGAGCCTGCTTCAGATTCTAGGTCTCCCTCTCTCTCTGCCCCTCCCCCGCCCACTCTCTGTTTCTCTCTCTCTCTCTCAAAATAAAATAAAGACATAAATTTTTTTTAAAAAAGAATGTTAAAGTTCACATCAGTGCCAAGCCTTTAAAATTAATGCAATTTTACTTTAAACAAGTGTAGGTGAAAATAACCTAAAAAACAATTGATGGGGATAAAGTGCTGATTTTGTTTTCTTCTCTAGGCTGACCTTTCTGGATATTTAAGAATTAGTAGGAATTGCTGTCAAGTAAGGACAGTATCTGCCATAAAGGACAACTACCCCACATACCCACCCTTCCCATGCTAGAGAAGCAATGGCTTGCCACTAAAGTCTTTGGGTGGTATCCAAAAATCTTCCAGCCTAGAACAGCGGTCTATCTCCAAGAGAGCTCATGGTTTGCCCTCTTTGTTTTTCATTCCAACCTTAATACACACATGCATACGCAATACTTTAACCTGGATTTGCTAGCTTCTTACCCTTACATTCCCTTTTTTTTCCCTTTTCTGTGCTTCCATTTTCTCCCTTCTTTTCCTCCTTCCTTTACATTATGGCAAATTTTACTCTACATTCATCCTATACAGCAGGTACCTGAAAAGACTAAGAGTTGATTCCACTAAAAATTCCCTTGTGCATTTGTATGTATACATGTATTTGACGTTGCCTTTTCAGTATTTCCCACTGGTGTTCCATGATTCTCCTTTATGAATGGCACACGAAGGGTTCTATATACTAGCCAAGCTACAGCTTAGGATTCTACCCAAAGGTTGGTGGCATCCCTTTTGGTAAAGATTATTCCTGTTCTTTAGAGCAAGGTTCCTGGTCTGCTTTCTTGGTGTGGAGTTATATGGTAGGCACCCCATCATTCCTTCCACCACACCCCGTATTTTTTCTTGCATAGTTTTCCTCTTAATCTTTAGTCTTAGGTATGTGGACATAGGCTGGGTATCGTTTTGACAGCCCAGGCCACTGTTATTAAGCAGACAGAGAGTTGATGGGTGGTTGGTTGAAATCCTACATGTTGGAGCTGTTGGAAATACTGTTTCATCAATTAAGTTATCAGATGTTCTCAAAAAAATATATGCTGACCCGAGGAGCTTTACACAGTGTCCACATCATCCATCTTGCTGTCTTTTCATGATATGCTTTGGCGCCTCTTCCATACATATTTGGAGCTTCTTTGATAGCCAGGAAAGGCCCGTCAGCTTGAAAACTTCCCAGGTCCCAATAACAAATGCAGAAACTTTGCACAAAGACTTTGGGAATTCCTCTTGCAAGATATTCACTCATATCTAAGAGAATTATGTCATCTCTGTTCTTCTCTGACCTCTTTTTCCCAGCAGAGTGAGGATACTATGCATTTTCAAATTTGAAAATTCTGAAATGTGTCACGAAGTTGTCTTGAAAGCCATTGCCTTATCCTCACCTACAAACCATCCCAATATATGCCAGAAATCAGGTCCCTGTCTAATACGATTGTTGAGAGAAACCAACCTGGAAAAATTTTACCTGTAGTCTTGACTTGCTCATTTGTGCTATTCAGATCTCAGCTTAAATATCACTTTTTCAGAAAAGCCTTCCTGACCCTCCTTCCTTCCTTTATTCCTTCCTCCCTCCCTCCCTCCCTCATTCCTCTCTCTCTCTTCCTCTCTCTCTCTCCCCACCCCCAATGGAAAGATGATTCTGTGAGAGCAAGGACATTTTCTGCTTTATTTGCTGTTGAATTTCCAGCGTTCATTCAATTAGCTCTTCCTGTGTAACAAACCATCTCTGAAACAACGATTTATTATTTGCTTATGGTTCTGTGGGGCAATAATTTAGAAGGGACTCCAATGAGACTGTTTTTCTCTGCTCATCATGGTGTCAGCTGGGTTCACTTATGTATTTGCTGTCAACTTATGGTCACTGGTCCACTCATAGACCTGGGGGTTGGCTGATTGTCAACCGAGACCAATGAGATAACTGTGTGCTCTTCATCTGGGAGACAAGCATGGACTCTTTCATATGGTGGTAGTCACAGGATTCCCAAGAGCAACCAGAGAGGGTAAACTCCAATGACCAAGCACTTTTCAAGGCCCTGGTTGAGGGCGCCTAGGTTGCTCAGTTGGTTAAGTGTCTGACTTCAGCTCAGGTCATGATCTAGCTGTTCATGAGTTCCAACCCCATATCAGGCTCTGTGCTGACAGCTCAGAGCCCGCTTCAGACTCTGTGTCCCCCTTCTTCTCTCTGCCCCTCCCCTGCTCATGTTCTCTCTCTCTCTCCCTCTCTCTCTCTCAAAAATAAATAAACATTTAAAAAAAGTATGTTCCAGGCCCTGATTGTATCATACATGCTAATATCCCCATTGGCCAAATAAGGTCACATGTCCAAGCCCAGATTAAAGGAGTAGAAAAATACACTCTTTCTTTTCATGGAAGAAGCCTCAAAATGACATTGCAAAGGGCCTACAGGATGGGAAAGCAGATGCAAAGATGGGAGAAATGTATGACTGTTTCCACAATTTATAACAAGTACATGGTGCATGGTGGGCACTCAATAAATACTTGTTGAGTAAATAAGTGGATGAGCAAATGAAAAATGAATTATTCAAATCTACCAGGTATAATCTCATGTCCCCACATGAGTTCTAGTTCCTGATACTAAGTATCGTGTTTATGAGGTCATGGTTTCTGCCCTTAAAGAGTTCATGATCTAAAGCAGTCCAGAGTTCTGCTAGAATTTATCCTCTGGAGTGTGTGTGCTCTTAAGAGTTCCTGTATCCACAGTGGTGGATACACTTCAAAGAGAAAGACATGCGTGCCTTGGACCACATCACCAGAGGCACAAACGTACCAATCTGGGAGATGAATGACCATGAATTCAAAGTCAGTTGCCAATGGGCCAGTTTTTTTTTTTTTAATCTGCAGTAATTTGTATTTATGTCCTTAAAGCCATCCATTTGTATATATACAGAATAGAAATTCAAATAAGAGGAAATCCTCTACATTACAACAAGCCTGTGATCTCCATCATCGTCTCACATTTCACAGTTGAAGACTCATGATAGGTCAGGTCCGGTTTAAAATCTATGCCACGCTGCCACCCTACAAAGATGTGGGACATTTGGATAAACAAAGAGATAGATTGGGGAAAGCCTTTCACTGCTTAGCAGTTCAAAATTCTTCCCCTCTGTCTCCCCATTCAAATCTTATTTACCTCTCTTACACAGAAACTTTGATGATACCTGCATCCTTTCCAGATACTGATAAAAATGATTTTCGGACCAGTCCCGTTTACATCTTCATTGGATTCCACAGATGGACCCTTATTTGGAGGTTTTAGGGACCCCTTTTCCCAGTCCTACCGAGACACCACAAGCAGATTGCTGGAAAGCAAACCATCAGCTTTGTTGCCTGAAGCTGCATAGCAGGGTGTGACTTAGATATGTAGCAACAGAGGCACCCCCAGAATTAGATTCCCCACCTGGTTGCAAACTGTCCTGCACAGGACTTGCTCTAAACATTAAAAGCAGGATGAGCAAACCAGAGTTCTTGTTTCCAAAAGAAAGAAGAGAGAAGTTAAACCAAGAATTCTCTTCTTTTCTGAAGACTACCCCTCCTCCTTCTTCTTCTTCTTCTTTTTTTTTTTTTTTTTATAGAGAGAGAAGTTAGAGTAAGAGTGGAAAGTTGGGAGAAAGAGGCCAAAGAGGTTTCCCTCATCCCAACACCTTGAACCCACTGTATATTTTCTAAGGTTTGTCTTGGAAAATCCAGGCTTTTCATCCTTAGCTCCCCAGAATAAATGCTGAGGCTGCTTAAGTATCTTTAACTACACCAAGCATACTCACACTTCTGTTGAATGTCATTGTCTTAGGTTTGGGTTTCAGAAAATCTTTGAGGCTTTCTTGTACTGCATTATCTGAATTGTTCCTTTATATGTTGTTCAAGTCTTTTCTCCTGCCAGGCTGCATCAGGGAGTGAAGAAGGCAAGAAACCCAGGGCCGGCTGACAATATTTTTGGCTGTAGCCACTGAGTATTCCAATTGTGTTTTGAACTATAGACTTCATCGGGCTGAAGTCCTCAGCTAGACCTTAACTAATCCTGGTTAGTCAAGCCAGGATTTATAGAGACAAAGTGAGACACAAGCACATAGAAGTATTGCTAAATTGGTAGGGATGGCTTTTATTATGTTCCCCTGTGCTGTGTGGTTTATTATGAAAGGGGGACAGACATGCCCATCCCCCATCTCACTCACTAAACTGACAAGGATATTTCCGAGGGGTGTAAATATTAACATATTAAAACAAAATCATTACCTTGTTATCTTAAATGTATCCAGAGGAATCTAAATACTTTAGCAATGTGGTATTCACTCTCCTCAGTTTAAAACACACATATACACATACACACAGAATAAGTTCCTTAACAGTTGGAAATTTTACATCCCTCCCTTTTCTCTTTGAATTTAAATTTCCATTCCACTTCCCACACAGAATTTTATCCTAATGTAATGTATTTTAAGCTTGAAACTGTTTTATAGAAAACCCTATTATGCTTTCTGCATCAAAAGTGTTACATATAAATGGATATGTAACTTTTTATTGCCTGTGAGCATAAGGCTGTATTAACTTCTCTTTCTCTGTGTGAGATATCATTAAAACTATTATTTTGTACATTAATGAAAACAACAAGTGTATTATAAATTATGAAAAATATTTTTAAACAAATAACACTTATTGTTAGAATGGGACATGATTCAACATTAATCCATCTCTCTCTCTTTTTGCCTTTAAAATGTGAACAACGACAAGCCATATTAAAGATTTGATATAACAATAGCACTCAATTCTTTGAGCTCTTTCTGAGTTACATATGAAAAATCACAGAGATTTATCATTAACAATAATTGTTAATGATCTATTTATTGACAGCTCAGATTGAAGCTTAGTTTTATTGAAAACAAATTTTATTGGAAACTATTCTACAGAAGGATAGATTTCTAAATTATTAGTCATTCACTTTCTCCACACCAATAATAGCATTTCATAATGTGTTTTTGTTTAGTGCCCTAGAGGTTTCTACTCCCTGGGACAATGCTTCTTCGTGAGAGTTAGAATAGTGGAAGATGTGATTTTCTTTTGTAACATTGGGGGAGAAAGGAACACCAGCACGATCTCATGCACTTTATCAGGCAATCTTCAATCTGAAGATTGATTTCCATAAAACTACACCTGCCCTGATAACCAATGTTATTCTGATAAACCTATTCTTTGAAATAGAAAGGGTCAGATTTGTAGTATTTGTTGAGTTCCATCTTATAAATATTTCCGTGACACTAATCTGACATTACTCAACTGCAGAGATGGGGAAAAGATGCACATGAGCCAAGAACAAGATTTTCTACTTACAGAGTTGTGTTGAGTCCCAGGCTAGTTGCTTATAGAACTCTACAGTCTCAGAGTTGGAAGAAACCCTATGGAACATTTAGTTCTATGTCTATTACTTGCAGGAATGCCCCTCCATAACATTCTCTAGAGGTGAACATATAATTTCTGGTAAAAAGTTCCCAGAAATCTTGGCTCTTGCCATCACAGTGTGTTTAATTTCAGTTTATACCAGTGTTAATTATTTGCTTTTTCTTTACATCAGTCAAATTCCATTCCATGTTAATTTCAATAAGCTCTTTCTGATATGCCTTCTAAAGGCTTCAGGATAAATCGAATTCCTCTTTCATGGGGCAGACTTCAATTATTGGAGGATTTTAATTACAGTGCAGTCCCCCTCTTAACCTTTCAGTGTATAAAGCAGAAAGAGTCAATGCAGCCAGTGGTTTACACTGTGGGCTGTGAAAGTCCTTCCTTATTGAAAGAAGCCCCTCTGATATTGTTTATAAATACACTATTTTACTTTTGGCATTGCAACATTAACCCTCTACATAGATGGACAGACATCGACATAAACATATCCATAATCATACACAGGGGAAGTTAAGAAACCCTGTTACTTCTAAATCATACCTAAAACATTAATTATCCCCAAAGCATATCTATTTTCTATATAGACAGATACCCTCTTGTCTTCAGTTAACTGACAGACCCTAGTAAGGTCACCAAGTTCATCAACTTGTACTGAATCATTTTCTTGGAAAGGATTGGATCCAAGCAAGTCTAAATGGGTTATGACTGCATATCTAGGTTTATAACCATCTTTTTTGAGCTCTTAAATAGGATAATTTACACAGAGTTATGATTCTTTGCTTTCTAACTGGGTTTCAAGGAGGTCAGGGCAAGGCAAGAAAAACTCCTAAGCAAGAGCATGGCAGTCATGAAATTGTATCTCCTTTGAGGTGGTAGGGTTGAGTGTTGCAATGATGAAGAGAAATACGTATGGATTAGGGAAGGCTCTCTTAGGAGGTCATTCTAGAAGCAGAAAACTTCTGGGTATTTTCAGTCAAGAGTAAGGTCTGAACAACATGAAAGGTCATGTGGCTAAGTGTATCTCCAAGTCAGCAGAAGCTTCAGTTAAATTTGTGACTGTTGTCACTGTACTCAAATAAGGAGAGGTAGACTTTATTTCTCAGTAAAGTGAGAGGCTGTAATAAGTAATATGGATCACCAATGCCCATTGTACTGTTGTGTAAAACACCCAAAGTTTATCCTGATCGTTAATGTATAGAGAGGTTAATGATAATTGGTGAGACCAAGGCTAGCAAGTTTTCACAGGAGTCCTTTATGTGACAGTAGACAGTTTCGAGGGAGTTTTTCAGGGCAAGGACTCATCGAGTATATCATCTTTCACTGGATTAGATAAATTCATCTGCCACTGGATTAGATAGATTAATAGATTAGACAGAAGCCAGTTTGGAAATGTTACAAATCAAAGTCTCTTTATCATATAACACCAAATAATTATTCAAGTTGACTGCTGATAATTAGGCCCAGGAAAGTCACAAATAGTTTACAGTCTTTGAGAGGAAAGAGTCTTTCCATTTTGCATTATGTCGTGACCTAGACAACATATTTGGGTATAAATGGAAGGTAATCCTTAGAGATTGCGTCCCTCATATACTAACACTGTTAACAAATAGAGGGGATCAATTATGCAAGACTTCTAATTTAGAGAACATAACAGATCATCCACACATTATTTAAGAACAGAGTCCTGAGTTATTTGGATGCTTCTAAAGCTATGGTTAAATAATTCTAAGAATTAAGAGGGTACTTTGTAACTTCTGGAGGTGTGTGTGTGTGTGTGTGCGCGCGCGCGCGTGTGTGTATTTGTTATTGATTTCCCCCAAGTAAATGCAAATAGACATGTCAGTCTGTGTGCTTCTTCACTTTCCTACAATCCCAGACCCTAATACCATCAATTTGGAAGACAGCAGCTTATTTTACAGTAAGGCAAATCAAGTTAATAGGACTATAACAAAGACAATAAAAAAATTAAAATACCAGTTTAGGTATCACTTCAATGCAAAGGAAGTAGAGTGTTCATCAAGAACAGGCCTTACTTACCTCACCAGCCATGGGACTCCAGGAAGGGGAAATATCAAAGTCTTTGCTACCCTCTGTTCTCATGCAAGTGGCCAAGGCTGAGCAGAAGTTCGCTTCTAAGCCAATTGATGGTACCAAAAATTTTAGAGAAAAATGAACCATAGCATGGTTAAGATAAGCCTTTATTCGAAATTGCATGAGAGGGCTTCAAAAGAACATTATAAATGAAAAGAGAAAAGTACATAGATTTTTAACAGCTTTAGCAAGAGGGATCAGCCAAGTTTAGCCTGTTTGGGGAGTTGGACAAAAAAATGGTTCTAAAAACAGAGGGAAATTATTCTTTCAGATGAGTAGCCTCTGGCTGGGGAAGTTGGATTAATCAAGCGGGATGGAATATCACTGTTAGGGGCTAACGTCAATTACAAGAGGGAGAAGGAAAAACAACTATGGGGAACAAACACAGTAGAAATTCTCAGTCTCTTCAGAGTCTCTTATACTCCAAACACAATCACTTTCTAACTGAGGATATGAATTTTGTAATGTGGCTATTCACTCCTACAGTTCAAGACTAGAGCATATGATCTCTCTGCCCAAAGTCGTAGTTAACTATTTGGTTGTAAAGAAAAGCATTATCATTCCTACTTGCATTGGCTTATCTCTCCTTGTGGTTCTCTAAATGGTACTAGCATAAGTTTCTCATTCCCTTTGTTATGTAATAAAGGCCAATGTGCCTCACCTTTCCAGCATGGCTTCATCATACTCTTCATCAACTGTGGCAGACACCTCTGGTACCTCAAGTTCACTTCTTGGTCCACCTCTGATTTCTAGCCTCTACTATGATAAATGGCTCTTGGGAACTAAATCTGACCTCATGATGACTCAAGCATAAAACACTCAGTTTCCTTCCTTCCTTCCTTCCTTCCTTCCTTCCTTCCTTCCTTCTCTTTCTCTTTCTTTCTTTCTTTCTTCCTTCCTTCCTTCCTTCCTTCCTTCCTTCCTTCCTTCCTTCCTTCCTTCCTTTCTTTCTTTCTCTTTCTTTCTTTCTTACTTTCTTTCTTTCTTCTTTCTTCCATCCCTCCCTCCCATACTCTCTCCCTCTCTTCTCTCCGCTTCTCTTCTCTTCTCTCTCTCTTTTTCTTTTCTTTTCCTTCTTTTTTTTTTTTTTTCTTTCTTTGGGATCTTCCAACTGTAAGTCTGCTTATAGTACAGACAAATCAATGCCCTCAATGCAAATCTTAATCAATGTGTGATGGGAGCCAGTGGACAAATGTAAATTCCTGTATGTTTCTCAGTGGGTACTAAGGAACTGGGCCTCTGCTACTTACAGGTGTACTTTAGATAATGCATTCTTTGACTGATGGCCTTAATCTCCTAGTTTACGTTACCTCCTCCCTGCCTCCTGCTTCTTGGGTAGTTTATGCCCAAGTCTTTATCTCAGACCCTGTTTGGGGGATAACCCAAACTGAGACATCAACCAAACCTAATATATATTCATTTAATGGTTATTAAACATTTATGGAGTACATAATATGGATCAGACAGTGTTCTTGATGGTGAAGATACAGCAATGAATGAAACAGGAAAAAAAAATCCTCTCCCTAATGGAGGTATGAGGGGAGGTATATCATATGGTATTTTTCTTTCTCTGATTGACTTATTCAATCAGAGAATAAGTTCACTCATATGTGGAATTCAGGAAACAAAACAGATGATCATAGGGTAAGGAAAGGAAAACTAAAATGACACAAACATAGGGAGGCAAACCATATAGAAGCCTAAATATAGAGAACAAACTGAGGGTTGCTGGAGGGGTGGTGGGTGGGGGATGGGCTAATGGGGTGAGGGGCATTAAGGAGGGCACTTGTTATGAGAAGCACTGGGTGTTAGATGTAAGTGATGGATCACTAAATTCTACTCCTGAAACCATTACTACAATATTTGTTAACTAACTTGAATTTAAATAAAATCTAGTGGAAAAAAAAATCCAAAAAACATTCAAAATAACATAAAAACATAAAACATTCAAATTAAGAATGTAAACTCTGTACAATCTAGTGAAGATAATATGTATGTTCTTCATAGACTTGCCTCTAGTTAGACTACCTCCCTTCTCTATCTGCATTCTATAGATCCTTTAAAAACTGAAATGAAATGTTATTCTGATGATAAGAGTAACCCATGTCCACCACTGAAAATTTAGAAAATATTGAGAAAGTACAGAGAAGAAAATAAAAGCAAATAGCTACCTCAACCTAGAGGTATTCATAATTATCATGTTAGTTTAATATATTTCCAGGCATTTAAAACTTTAATTTAATAATACATTTAAATACTACCACAGTAAAATTTAACACCAATATATTAAAATAAAACAATATATCAAGTACTACCTTGTCATTTTTCTTTTTCAGGTTTTTCTTGGCTATCTGAATAAGTTATTTCTCTTTTTCAGATAATCTTCATAATCATCTCCACAACTCAAAAATAACCATGTTGCTGGGGCACCTGGCTGCCTCAGTCAATAGAGCATGTGACTCTTGATCTTGGGGTTGTGAATTCGAGCCCCACATTGGGATTAGAGATTACTTAAAATTATCTTTTAAAAAATGTTGGGATTTTGATTGATATCCATTAAAATCTATAAATTTATTTGGGTACACTTGACATAATAATAGCCTTCTTACCAAGGAACCAAGGTATAATTTTCCATGTATTCAAACCTTAAGAAAATATCTATAGTCTCCTGTAAATAGGTTCCAAGTATTTTTATTAAATTTATCCCAGGATGGTAGGATCATAACCTGAGCCAAGATCATGAGCTGGACACTTGAGCCACACAGGCACCCCCTCTTTTTCATTTCTGATGGAAGATAGCTGTGTCCCTTTACCACCCCATTCTCTTATTTTCTCTCTCCTTTTTCCTCAACATGCATACATTTCATCAACCTATGTGATTATTACATAGAACTACTATTTTGTTTATTAATGATTCTCTCTGCTTTCTAATTCATTCATCTTTTTCATTCTTTTCCCCTACTGGGGAATATTTTTTAATATTCTAACTTTGCGATTTTGATAATTATTTCCTCTATATTTATTCTTTGGTATATAAACATAAAAGTATCTATGATAAATTCCTTTGAGGCAGCTTTGATCACATCTCATAAATTGGATATGTGGAACTTTTATAATAGCTGTTCTCTAAATATCTATAACTGCAGTCTTCATTTCCTCTATAATCTGAAATTTATTTAGAATGATATTTTAGAATTTCTGAGTTTTTTAATTAAAATGTTTATTATTAATTTTCATTTTCATTGCTTAGTCTAGTCATCATCCAGTTTAAGAACATCTGCTTCTTAGAATGCTGGAATTGAGCTGTACTTTCTCTAGTATGTAATTATTCCACCTCTGAGTAGTCCTCTCTTTCTCTGAGCCACTATCATACTTAGCTTGGATTGCTCATGTCATTGTTTCTTGTCTTTTGTTTGTGTCTTATGTCTCTCTCTTTACCTCTATAAGTAGTAAAAGCAACTTGAGAACAAAGCTCACATTTTATAATTCTTTGTATCCCCCATAGCATCTAACACCTCAAACACATTAAGTAATCAATAAATATATGTGTACCACTTTATATTTCAGAGACACTGAGACTGGTACAGAATGTAGAGGGCTCAAAAACCTTTCTAAGTAACTATGTGGTTAGACATTTTACTAAAATATGTTTACATTATGCAATCTTCTGTCCTGAAAAACATTGCTTTCCTGGCAATCATCATGGTAACTAATGTGATTATTAATACTGACCATTTGTTGAGCGCATCTACATTCCCAGCACTGCTTTAAGAACTTTATATGCTGCATCTCATTTCATAATCCTCACAACACATCTCACAGGTAAATATGATAATTAGCCTCATTCCTCAGATGAGGAAAATGAAGCTTAAGGTCAAGACCATGCCCAGCATCTTCCAGCTGGTGAAGATGAAGCCTGGATTAGATCGCACCTCTGTCTATTCCTTCCACTTCTGGTCCACACCAGTTTCTGCAGATTTATTCTCCCAGTGACTTCCTCATTCCCCCATTTAGTCCATCTCACATTCAAATGACTAAATGCCTGCTGGTCTATTTTGCCAGAAACAGTACTAAAAGACAGGAATATAAATGTGAATAAAACATGGCCCCTGCTTTTGGTGACCTTCCAGAGTCCAATGGAGCCTTTTCTTTGACGTGCAGCACACTTTAAAATGTTACAGAATGTGCTAATCGTATCTGGGCTTCCCTGCAGTTCCTCTGTTTCTCTGTTCCCTGTTCCCATGATATTCAGGTGTTTACTTCAGGGTTCTACTTACCCAAGTGGATTCAGATCCTGGCTGCCAAAACTGGGGCAAATGAAGTCATTGTATGCTCTTTGTATGTGCAGAAAGAACCCAGGGTTTTAATAGCTTCTCCACCCACCTTCAACTTGGTTTCCCTCAGGACAATAACATCAGCTTTAAAGCCAAAGACAATTATGACAATGTTATTATTTCACATGGGGAAAATTGATGTTGCCAGCCTTAAGTAGGTGCCAGAATTCTGAAACTTACACAGAACTCACTCTTGGAGGCAGGGAAGAAAAGTTGCAGAAACATATTTTATGGGAAAGAAACAATCTGGGTCTTTGTTTGCTCAGACTGCTTGGTCATTTGGGTTCAGAATAGGCTTCATTTGGGCTTCAGAATAATCTCATCCATTAGATCTTTCCTGTCACATATTGTCATTCTTGCACCTGGCTCAGAGCCTATGCAAATGCCACACCACCGCAGGGCTGCCACCATGCACTGCCTGGAGTGACAGAGATTGAAACAGAGGATAAAAATGAAGGAGGGCCTGAGGAACCTACCTCTCTGATTTAGAGTCTCCACACATTTCTAATTTTGCTAAGAGATTTCAGCTGGCCAGACCATCCTCACCATAGTCCCTTCATCTCATGACTTTTGGTCCCTTCACTTTACTTTTTTTCTCACTATGAGGATACGCCATTTATCTATGTGTAGCTTTTCTCTCAATAAGGAATAATACTGGCTCTGTAATGCTGGAACGGTGTCCAACATACAGTCTGTTTTCAATACCTATTCATTCCATGATTGAATCATGATAAGTCGTCATGATCAGACGATACTTTTGTGTTCATCTTATTTAGCGCCACCTTCTCCAGCTTCTTTATCATCACACTCATGACCTTTACCATCATCACTATGTCAGGGATGGGTCACAATTCCCATGCTGCCCTCCTATCTTCCCCTCCCCAATACGCTCAACTCTTATTCCTGTTCTAGGTAAGGGACCCCAGCCCACAGGTGAGGGCGCTGAGCTACAGAGCAGTGAATGAGCTCATTTGGGGTCACAGTCTGGGCCACTGCCCTGTGTGTTCCTCTCTTGGCAAGGGTTATTTGCAAATGGCTTCTGAAGCCAAGTCCTTTCCTTCTTTGTTCTCCTATAGTACTTACACAGTGCCTGGTGCATGGGGGGCACTTCAGACTACTTACTGAAGGACCAAGTGGCACCAGAGTCCTCCATGAATTTGCCTCCAGCTTCCTCCTGTCTTTGCACACATGCATCCCAGTACCCATCTTGGCTCTTCTTGCCACTGCACATTACCTTTAAGAATTTTTTTAATGTTTATTTTTGAGAGAAATAGAGTGAGAGAGAGAGAGAGAGAGAGAGAGAGAGAGCAAGCACATGAGTTGGGGAAGGGCAGAGAGAGGGGGAGACACAGAATCCAAAGCAGGCTCCAGGCTCTGAGCTGTCAGCACAGAGCCCGAGGCAAGGCTCAAACTCACAAATCATGAGAATGCACAATACCTTTTAGCACTGATCTGTCTGCCCCAAGCATCCTTTCTTGCACTCCTCTGTTGCAGCCCAATCTGCTTATTTATTGAAAGCTTTTCAGGCTCTCCCTGCTTGAATCGATCACTGTTCCCTTGGATGATAATCATACTCCTGTTGATACTTATTTGGAAAATTAGTTAAGTGTGATAGACTCTAAACCCCTAGAGGGCAGCAGGCATATCAATATTGCTCACCACTCTATCCTGCCCCAGCACCTAGCAGTGACTGCTAATAACGGGTAGCATTTGCTGAGCGCTTACTGTCTGTCAGACACTAGGTCTGTTGACGCATATAGATTATCTAATTTAATTCTCATAATAACCCCGTGAAGTAAGTGTCACTATTGTCCACATTTTGTGCATGAGAAAGTAAGGTTTAGAGTTGTTACATAAGAAGTCAAAGCCACCTTCCGGTAGTATGAGTAAACAGGGAACACATTCAAACACTCTTGCCATGTGTCAATCTGTTCTTGGATAACTACCACCTCGCCAGAAATTTTTAAAAATGCTTAATCAATGCGGATTAAATAATGTAAAAATTACATGGAATGATTTCTGGTCTCCAAGTTGTTGTGCTTTATGCTTGACCTCCCTTGGGACAGGTATCTTCCACCCACCTCACTGAGTGATGTACATTGCTCAAATAGAGGTCCCCTTCATATCCAAGACCTCCTTCTCCTTTTGTATTTAAAAACAAAGGAAACTGGGGCTCCTTGGTGGCTCAGCCAGTTAAGCATACGACTCTTGGTTTAGGCTCAGGTCATGATCTCATGGTTCGTGAGTTTGAGTCCTGCATGGGGCTCTGTGCTGACAGCATGGAGCCTGCTTGGGATTCTCCCTTGCCCTCTCTCTCTACCCCTCCCCTGATCATTCTCTTCCTCTCTTTCTCTCAAAATAAATAAACTTAAAAATAAATTCAAAATAAATAAAATAAAGGAAAGTGGCTTCTATATTCTCAACAGCTTTTTCTGTATCTGTTCTGATGGGAGGGTATGGTAGGTGGCATTCTCCACAAGGTTATATGATTAACTTGGCTTTCTTCTCTAAATGCATTTCCTGTCTTACAAAGGTTGCCCAATGGCAAATCTCAATCGCAAGGATTGTATGCTATTTTCTGACCCCTTCCCAAGTTGCCCTTATATGACTATAATCTGAGAAGGTGTATTACCTGTACAGGATGTCTCTCCAACATACTTAACCAAGTCATGAGGGCTCTCGCCTGTTTTCTTAGAGTCTAGCCTGAGAAAAGTGGCTTCTTGCTAACCTCTCCAAACTTATAATTACAGTAAGGATTTCCTTGTGTTCATGGCACTGTTTCTAAACTTGAAGAATAAAATAGATGCATACAGTGCTATTATTTCCCCTTGACTCCTGGGAGAATCAAGAAGTCATCAGGACTTGGGATGAAGAGAAAGAATATACCTGCTTTGTTTGTTTTTGTTTCTTCCAAACATGGCCCTTGTTAAAAGGCAGGGAGTGTAAGGAGGGCCCCACAGTTCTCAAATATCCCTGTAGTTGTGCCAACCTATTTAAAGGAGTGCAGGGATCTCTTTGAGATTCTCTAGTCTAGTCAGCCACAAATAATCAGTGAATCAATAAATCAACAAAGAAAACTGCCATGTGTTAAGATTCTATATCCCCATTTTTACAGAAGAGACTACTATAGCTCTCAGAAAGTTAGTTATGTGCACCCTGCCCTAAAGCCTGGTGGTTTGGTGCATAGATTTTAGAATCCAGAGTCATGGCTTACCTTGGGTATGTAACCTCTCAAAACTTTGATCTTCTTACCTGCAAAGTGGTGACAATAATGGCACCTATCTGTAGTGATAGAATTAGAAAAAGAAAAGGCCATTTTTGTCTTGTTCAGCTCTATCTCTAGTGCCTAAGATGATGCTTGACATATGGACCACACTTAGAATGTATCTGTGCAGTGGAGAGCAGTGACCAGCACACTGCTATTGTGTGCTATTCTTATTATTAGCTATTCTTATTATTACATTCGAGGTGAACGGCAGAAGCAGGATGCAAAACCAGGTCTTCATTGACCCTGAGAGCAAACACGGGCAGTTTTTCCTTAGTGTTGCCCTTTCCTTCTCTCTCATTCTTTATCTCCTTCCACCACCCATGAGGAACTTCATTCTTCAACCACTGAAGTGACTTTCCAAATAGACGCCCTCACTTAATTCTTTCTCTATCCAATTGCATAAAATAAAATCAGTCAAAAACCTTGAAGCTTTCCAATCGTCTATGTGGAAAACACAGATCCTGTACCCTAAGTCTCAAAGTCCCACTTTCTTTTTCTAGAACCACTGGCACCTGTCCACTCCCTCTCCAAATATTTTTATTACACAAACTGTATCCACCAGACTGAGCTCCAAAGTGCTTCCTCTGCCTTTCCTCCATCATTCCTTCCACTGTCCTGTCCTTACCCTTCTTCTCAGACGAAACACCGATCACTCTTTAAGCATCAGATTGACAACACATTCTCTGACCATCTTAACCACAGCTATCATGTTCTTTTTTTGAATTTGACATTTCAACCTATACCATTCCTGTGGACTTTTCTATTTTAAAACATACTTGTAGTCAAGTTTTCCTGTGCTCATTATATTAATGATTTTCAAGCAAGTGTGACTTCCTATTCCTTGAATGGGTATATACAGGTTTTAACTGTAATATAATTGTTAAGCAAGCAATTCTGTAAACATCCATTTCCTCATCTATAAAATGGGAATAGTAGTACATACATTTCTGGATTGCTGTGAAAGTTACGACAATAATTGTAATGTGTTCCTTCCATCAAGTACCTTGCACATAAAGTGTAGTAACTACCGGTGGTAAATATTCTTTGTTTGCTAAATCAGAGTAAAGATGAGCAGAGCATGTTCTAAGAATACCAAGGAATGTTGGTAAACGTCTTCCAGTTTATAAAACCAGCCCCATGTTCTCTCTCTTGTCTTTGGTAGAACCTACTTTCCTATATATCGGGTGCCCCTAAATTAATGATTACTCCAGTTTTATGTGAAAAATGTAAAGCCCATCATGACTTCCTTTATTGGTAAATTTCTTTCACCCCACTCCCTAGCTCTGCCTTCTTACTTCTGTGCTAGTCACCCATGCAAGGATGAGTATGTGTAGGAAGCAGATCAAATAGGGCTCTGGGGTTGGAGAACTCACAGACACTTCATGTCACTTCACCTCACTTTCCACAGAAGGGCCTCCCAGAAGGCCTGTCTAGGTTGCCTCTTTTTTTTGTTTTGTTTTTGTTTTGTTTTTTAGTTCTGCCTGTTTTGATAAGATTAGTTTTTATGCTAAGCCTGGAAGCGGAAGGGCCAGGATAATGTCAGGAGGGGCTGGCCCTTATGCAATTTCCTATTGTTGACCAGCAATGGAACAGAGAAATATTCCTGGCAGTTTTATGAGATTGAGATTTCTTACTCCAAGAGGTCAAGGAGGAAGAGTCGCAGGGGTGAGAAAGAGATTCTGATGAAGTTCCAATCTTGGAAGGGATCAGACTGTCGCAGGCCTGGCGCCACTCTTCCTGGAGCTCCTCTGTCCCAGAAGATAGAGGGAAAGTTGGGGGCCCTGCACACCTGAGAGCATATATACTGGGTGACTGCTTGAGCAAAACACTGGCTTGGGCTATTAACCCTTCAAGAGGCTTACACTCTCCCCCACTATTGTCAACAATTAGTATCTTAACAACAATGCTTTCCTGTGAACCAGGGCTTGACAACTCTAAACCTCCTGTTTAAGGGGGGGAAATGACTCAAGTCATAGCAAAAGCATATTTATGTTATATGAATACTAGTAGCATCAGAGTGTTGGGTTGTAGGATTTAAGGTTTGCATCAGGCTTTGGCTGCTTTCTTCTCATGGAGAAACAAACCTTTGGGACCGTCACAGTCCTAGGCTTTTGAAATCATCTGTATGAAAACCACTTGAGGTTTAAGACACTTGTTTAAAATGTAGCTTTTTAGGCCCCCACCACAGGCCTTCAGAATTGGACTGTCTGAGAGACTGGCATAAGAATCTGCATTTGACAAACTCCCCAGAACTTAATGTTTCAGGGTAACTCAGTTACCCCAGGCTACTGAGGACTGAGTTCTTATGACCTTCCATGTTATGAAACTATGGCTTTGTTTTTCTTCATTATTCATTGCCTGGAGGAAATTGACTCCCAGTTTTAATCTGATCTGGAAGAATACACACATTTTAAAAACTGTATCACTTTGTGCATTCATTCTTTAACTCATACACCTATTGAGCACTTTCTGTGTGCCAGGAACAATACTAGATGCCTGGCTATGAAGAAGAATAAGACCTGGTCCTTGAATTCAAGGAACTTCTAATCTCTTAGGAAAACATATATGTGCAATTAGGTGTTAGAGGAGCTATGAAAGAGGTCCACAAGGATACACTAAAACCAGAAAGGAGGGAGCAATCAATTCTGCCTGGGGAACATGGCAGTCATCAGAAATACCTTCACATGGTGAAAGATGTGTAGGTGTTCATCAACCAGACAGGTTGGAAGAAACGTAGCATTCTCCAACGGGGCAAAGACATAAATTCTAAGATAGCAAGACAGTTTCTGGGAACTGAAGGTAGTTCAGCATAGATGGAAGACAGGACGATGGGTAGTGGAGGAGGACAGACCCATAAATGATCCCTGGGAGACAAGCAGGGGCCAGATTATAGATATCTTTGCTAAGAAATTTGAATTTTTTTAACTGAATATATTTGGCATACAATGCTACATTAGTTTTAGGAATACAACATTGTAAATCAATAACCCTATACATGATGCTATGCTCACAAGTCAAGCTACCAACTGTTACCATACAATGCCAATACAGTATCACCGACTGTATACCCTGTGTGGTACCTTTTTCCCTGTGATTTATACAAGCAATTTGAAATTTATCTTCCAGGATTCCTTTACCAAATTTTGTACCTCAGGATTTCCACAATAGAATCACCCAACTGAATCAGAATTCCTAGAGGTAGGACTTCATACTAGATATTTTTAGAAGCATCCCACATGACCAGTACATCAAGTTTGGAAACTACTGTTTTATAATGTGGAACCTTTGGAGGATTTGGTGGCAGAAGAGAGAAATGATCAGAAAGGTTATTCATCAGGATGGATGATGATGAGCTGGACTGAATTTGGAGGCAAAGAGAGTCCAGGAGGCTGGTTAGCAGACCCGTAGCAATTTTCCAGGTGAGAGGGTAAGGGATTCAGCTAATAAGGATAGGGGATAGATTGGAAATTGTGCTAAGAAGGTAGGATTAACTAGAAAGAGAGAAGTTTTTGAGAAGGTTATTACAGCCAGGTGCAAAGCTTAATATTTGTTGAAAGTCTTAGCCACTTTTCTGGAGTCATTTCTATTCTGTAGGACAAAGAAATGTTCTTTCATCAGAACTCTTATTTATTCTTGTACATGCACATTCATGTGCATGAAAAGCCACCATAGTCTGAGAACAATTGCAGACAATATTATGAATGGTGTTGAAAGGAAGTCTCTTCTCAGAGACATAATTCTGAATCACAATTACAAGAGTGATGTGGGGGCTGAAATATTGTCACCGTCTGCTTGGGCTGCCAGAACAAAATGCCAGACTTGGTGTCTTAAACAATAGAAATTTATTTTCTCACAGTTCTGAAGTTTAGAAGTTCATGATCAAAGTGCCAGAAAAATTCAGTTTTTGGTGATAGTTCTCCCCTTTGATTGCAGATGTCTACCTTCTCACTGTGTGCTCATAGCCTTTTCTTGGTGTGTGTGCTCAGAACGAGAGAGAGAGAGAGAGAGAGAGAGAGAGAGGGGAAAGAGAGAACACACGATTTCTCTTGTGTGTCCTCTTACAAGAACACTAATCTTGTTGGATCAGGGCCCCAGCCTTATGACCTCACTTAACCTTAATTACTTCCTTACATGTCCCATCTCGAAAATATAACCACATTGGGGGGTAAGGCTTCAACATATGAATTTTGGGGGGATACAAACATTCAGTCTACAACACTCCACCCCTGGTTCTTCTTATAGGCAAAATATATTCATTTCATCCCAACAGACCCAAATGTCCTAATTTATTCCAATACCAACTCTAAAATCTAAGGTCCAAAGTCTCATCTAAATATCTTCTAAATCAGGTATTGGTGAAACTTGAGATATGATTCATCTTCAGGCAAAATTCCTCTCCAGCTGTGATCTTGTGAAATGTGACAAATTATGTGCTTCTAAAATAGAATGGTGGGGCAGACTAATGGGATAGACACTCCCATTTCAAAAGGGAGAAATTCCAAAAGGGAGACATTCCCATTCCAAAAGGGGGAAATAAAAAAGGAGGCGCACATTCTAAGCAGTTCCCAAACCTAGCAAGGCAAAAACTCTATTAGACTTTAAACCGTGCTACTAATCCTCTTTCATTTAATGCCCACCTTGGCATTGATCTTGTCCCCAAGGCTCTTCAGGCCATTCCTGTCCCCCAAGTTTTAAGGTGTAGGCTGTTTGGCCTTTTGAAACCAAGGAGGTGGCCCCACCCTTTGAAATCCATGGAATAACTCTGAGGATCTCTGAATCACCTTTAGGTCTTTCTTCCCTTTTCTTAAAGAATAGTACACATTCATAGCTGAATAGCTTTATTGTTCCATTATGTAGAATCTAAATAATTCAACTGGCTTCCTTAATTTTGTCCAGTCTCCATCTGTGTTTAAATCTCTTCTGCACTAATTACTAGCTGGGTTGGGTTGGCAACCCATGCTTAGTTTCTCACTTGTAAAAATGTGCATTTATGCCTATTTCACAGGGCTACTCATTCACCTGTCAGCACACTCATTCAACAAATACTTGTTAATGTTTCATTTCATAAGTAAGATGGTAGAGGAAAAAAAAGAGTTCCTGCTCTCATGAGAATTCATATGGAGGGATACAGACAGTGAAACAAATAAACATACAGGAACAAATGCTAAGGAGAAAAATAAAAGCAAAGTAAACGAGACAAAGAGTTATGGGGGAAAGGAATCATACCTTTATTTTATTTCATTTTATTTAATGTTTCAAGTTTTTATTAAAATTTTAGTTAAAATATAGTGTAATATTAGTTTCAGGAGTAGAATTTAGTGATTCATTACTTACATATAACTTATCACAACAAGTGCCCACCCTAATTTAACCCATTTAACCCATCCCTCTGCCTACCTCCCCTCTGGGAACCCTCAGTTTGTTCTCTAGATTATGAGTCTGTTTTATGGTTTGCCTCTCTCTCTATTTTCTCCCTCTATGTTCACCTGTTCTATTTCTTAAATTCCCCATATCAATGAAATCATTTGGGATTTGATTTCATATGACTGAATTTCTCTGACCGACTTATTTTGCTTCACATAGTATACTCTAGCTCCATCCACATCATTGTAAATGGCAAGATTTTATTCTTTTTGATGGCTGGGTAATATTCCAGCGTGTATGTGTGTGTGTGTGTGTGTGTGTGCGTGTGTGTGTGTGTGTGTATGTGTATGTGTATAAATATATACACCACATCTTCTTTATCCATTCATCAGTCATTGGGCATTTGGACTCTTTCCATAATTTGCCTATTATTTATAATGCTGTTATAAACATCGAGGTGCGTATGCCCCTTCAAATCAGCCATCCTGTATCCTTTGAATAAATACCTAGTAGTGCAATTGCTGGGTCATAAGATAGTCCTATTTTTAACTTAGAGGAATCTCCATACTGTTTTTTAGAGTGGCTGCACCAATTTGCATTCACACCAACAGTGTAAGAGGGATCCCCTTTTTCCACATCCTCACCAACATCTGTTGTTACCTTTGTTGTTAATTTTAGCCACTCTGACAGGTATGAAGTGGTATCTCATCATAGTCTTGATTTGTATTTCCCTGATGAGGAGTGATGTTGAGTACCTTTTCATGTATCTGTTAGCCATTTGCTTGTCTTCTTTGGAAAAACGTCTATTCATCTCTTCTGTCCATTTCTTAAATTTGTTTTTGGGGGTGTCAAGTTTAGTAAGTAGTTTATAGATTTGGATACTAATCCTTTATCAGACATCACTTGCAAATATCTTTTCCCATGTCATAGATTGTCTTTTAGTTTTGCTGACTTTCATTTGGAGTGGTACCTTTTAGAAGGTGTCATCAGGTAAGCCTCTCTCAGAATGTGACATTTGTACAGAGACATGAGTGAAGTAAGGTAGTGAGTGACACAGCTGAATGTTTGGGGAATTAGTATTCCATGGAGAGTAATCAGTGAAAGCAAGAAAGCATAGGGATAGGATAAGTCTCAACGTGTTGAAGGGTCAGCAAGGAGGCCATGGCTGCAGTGGCTCCAGTAAGGAGCAGCTAGAGAAAAAAAAAAGCAATAGAGAGAAGAATTGTTCCTTCTGTATAGGCATGTAGCCAGCCAGCCATTATATATCTAGGAAAGGAAACTTTTAGGCAGAGCAAATAGTGGATATGAAAGTTCTAAGGTCAGAGGGTGCTACCATGTCTGAGGAGCAGGAAGAGGACCAGAATAGCTGGCGTGAATCCACAAAGTTATAAACTGGAAGGAGGTGAGATCAGAGGGAAAAGAGAGCCAGGTCATAAAGGACATCTGAGGCTATGAAACGAGCTGTGTGTTTAATTCTGAAAAGGGAAGTGTCATTGGAGCTCCTTAGGCAGAAGAATGACACAATCAGAACTACAGTGTGATGGAATCATTCTGGCTTTGAAATGGAGAATATACTCTAGGAGGCAAGTATAAAAACCAAGAGGTCAGTAAGGAGAGTAAAGCAATAATTGAAGCAAGAGATGATGATGGCTGGATCAAGGTCCTAGCAGAGGAGGTGATAAGGGTGAGAAGAGTTCAGATTCTAAATACATTTTACAAATGGAACTGAAAGCCCTCACTGCTGGATTGGATGAGAGGTGACCATTTCCAACGCACACAACCTCTAGTTACAAAGAGAAGTGATCTTCCCCTACTGGACTGTGTCATAGAAGCTTGTAAATATTTTCATTTGTCCAAGAAATGGTGAGGGGAGACCTGAGAAGAGGTTCTGGATTCTGCAACCAGGGGGTCCATCACTAGGAATGTTTGCTGAATCATCATGGAGCCAAAGAATAGGAGACTCCCACCTTCAGAGGAAACACAGTGGCATTCACCACATGACTGTCTCTCATGTCCCTATCCTTCTCTTGGCCTTATGGCAGACCAAATCTTATCCAGAAAAATTATAAAGACTTCCTACCTTATTACACTGTAGGGGAATACTACAAAGAAAGGAAAGGGACAGAGATCTTTCCTGATGGTACAAAGTACGGTAAAATGGCGCTTCTCTAGCAAATGTTCTAGACCAGGCGTCCACAGGAGGAGATTTCTTGGGCAGTTGTGTCAAGAGCCATAACTTAAAGCTATGCAGAAAGAAGAGTTCCCTTTTATGAGACAGTGTTTCGTTCACTGTTCTTTCATCCATCTGGGTCTCCTTGCTAGGCCCCAGGCTTCCGTTTTCCTGGGAGAATTACCTGGAAGGCAGGTCAGGTCCCACAAAACAGGGAGAAGCAAGGGTGGGTAACTTATAACAGGCCTGTATGTGTTCCAGGTTGTAGCAGGTCTCCTGCAAGGCTGGGCTCTGTGAGGAGCAAACCATATCTCTGTTCCCTCCCTCTCCATGCTTCTCCCCCAGCATGACGGCAGCAGGCTCTAAGGCACAGAGGCAAGACCATATCCTCCCCAGAGCTGGCTTTTCTTCTCCCTGCCTATTTAGAGCCCGCACTGCACCAGATTTTATTATTATTCCACATATTGACAATGATATTAATTTTTAAAAGGTTGTTGTCATTATATACACAATAAAATAGCATGAATTCAGGGAAGTTATTTTTTTTATGACTAATGATTCAGAAGTACTTCAAAAACTTCCTTTTTTTTACTGAGCAGTAATAACTAGTGTTTCTAGAGGGTTTCTTTTTCTTGACAATAGAAACAAGATTTAAAAGGGCAACCATTCTAACATGAATGCTTTCCAGATTGAAATGCCATTTGTTGCTAAGCAAATAAGGTGTCCTTACAGACCTACATTTTGTTGAGGTATGAGAGTATTTAGACTTTTATCACCTTATTAATTAGGAATGGGAAATTCGAGTAATTTAGTAAAATAGTGACTCCTCTTTGGGACTAGATATGACATGATTAGGAAAATAAGCCAAGTACCTAGTATGGCAAGAGGAAGAAAGTATGGAAGTGCCCAGTTGGAGACTGTAAACATAAATGAATGAAAGACAAACAGGCCGTGACAAATGTGTGAAGGCCACATACCTGTCCTAGACAGTTGAGTCCCATCTCTTGGGTCAAACTAACTGTTATTTTTCCAGCTCCAACCAAGGTCCCTGTTTCATATTCAGACCTCAATGCATGTTTGTAGATTAAATGAATAAGGGTTAATTTGGCACTAGCAGTGTGCATGGATTAATCGCTGGCTCAGATCCAAGATGAAAAAGTATCTTCTTGTGATTTTGATTTTGACTGCTGTCTGGGACAAGAATGGAGGTTTATGTTAGTAGTAGGAAATGAGGCTTGGAAGATGTTTCACAGATCAGGTTGAAGTCATAAGAAAGATCAAATCACATTTTTTAGAGCAATATCATGGCAGAGTAGTGATGTGAGGCATTTATCTTCCATCCAGTTTCTTAGACACAGGCCAGCCCCTATGAACTATACACAGACTTATGCCCCCCCACCCCCGCCCATTTTCCAGCCTATAAACATACATCTTTGGTCAAAAGGGGGCCCAGGAAAAGATTTGTGAGTGAGTTAGTGAGAGCTCATGCTTACCACTAGAGAATATATCAAAGCAATCATACTGCTGGTAATTAACCAAGGTAAAACTAATATCTTGTTGTTGAACTCTATGCAAAAAGCAAGTTGTTGAATCACTCTTCCTAAGCTTAATATATTTACCTCCTCCTGTTCAGCTATAGAAATGGGCCATCCAGAGACTTCACTAGTTTGGCCTCATTACTTGGTCCCACAAGACTGAAGACCTCTTTTTCTTTTTTTTATTTCAAAGCTTGTTTGTTTGTTTGTTTGTTTTTAATTTAAATCCAAGTTAGTTAATATATAGTGTAATAATGAATTCAGGAATAGAACTTAGTGATTTATCACTTACATATTACACCCAGTGCTCATCCCAACAAGTGTTCTCCTTAATCCCCCTTCCCCATTTAGCCCATCCCCCCAACCGACACCCCTCCAGCAGCCCTCAGTTTGTGCTCTATATTTAAGAGTCTCTTATGGTTTGTCTCCTTCTCTGTTTTTATATTATTTTTACTTCCCTTCCCTTATGTTCATCTGTTTTGTCTCTTAAATTCCACATATGAATGAAATCATATCATATTTGTCTTTCTCTGACTAACTTATTTCGCTTAGCATACGAAAGGAGACTCTAGTTCCAGCCACGTTGTTGCAAATGGCAAGATTTCATTCTTTCTGACTGCTGAGTAATATTCCATTGTATATATATACCACATCTTCTTTATCCATTCATCAGCTGATGGATATTTAGGCTCTTTCCATACTTTGGCTATTGTCAGTAGTGCTACTAAAGACATTGGGGTGCATGTGCCCCTTCAAATTAGCACTCCTGTATCCTTTGGATAAATACCTCCTAGTGCAATTGCTGAATCATAGGGTAGTTGTATTTTTAATATTTTGAGGAATCTCCATACTGTTTTCCAGAGTGGCTGCGCCAGTTTCCATTCCCTCCATTAGTGCAAAAGGGTTCCTAGCCTGGAGACCTCTTTTTCACCTCCTTACAGGGAAGCTCCACAAGACTATACTCCCTGAAATAAATATTGCTCTAGAGAGCGATGGGGAAGTGTTTTGTTTAGGCAAAATACCTCTAATTTGCACTTCTGTCTTCAATCCTTATAGTATTGGTTGAGGAAGAACATTAAGGATCTCATAATCACTCCTAAATATCTATTTATTGGGTTTTAAATTTGCTGCCTGGAATTGAATAATTTCTAGGATAAGAATTCCAAAACTGACAGAAAAGGATAATTTGATATTGCTTCTGAGTCCGTGGGAAAATATCCTTGAGATAACAATTTATATACTCAGCCAGAACAAAACTCCAGGTTAAAAAACAACAACAACAAAAACAAAAAACGGGGTATCCTCACTGGAGAGAAAAACGTACATTACTGTCTTTCTTCCACATTCTTTTTTCATGTGTGAACTTTTGTCAGATAGAAACTCTTACCCATATTCCTGCCTTTATGATATATAATTGCTAATGCATTCTGATGATGTAGCCAAATTCATCCTCACACTCTCCCCTTTAGCAGCCCCCATCACCTATGGGACAAAATTCTAATACCTTGATCTTTAGCTGGGCATTGATGACCCAGAATCAGTCCCACTGTCATCATTATCTCTATTTCTAGCACCATGATAAACATGTAATGTGTAATTAACATGTGGCAAGCACTAGGCTGGGTGCTTTATTTCCTCATCTCATTTCATCCCTACTAAACCTATGAAGAAGTGTTTTTATATTAGAGACAACAAAACTGAGCCTTAAGAGGCTAAGTAACTCGTGCAAGGTCATGAAGTCAGTAATCACACTGGCACTCAAAATTCATATGGCACCAACCCCTTCCCCTACACTCACTTCCCCATTGTCCTCTGAATTGGCTACAGCATTTCCCACATCTATGTTTTTTCTATTATACTTTATGACCTAGAATGCTTGCCACTTTCTTTTGCTGATCTAAATCTTGACGATTTATAAATATGATTTTTAATGTTTCACATAATTTTGTTTCCCATTACCGAACTTGTGTTTCCTAATCTTACTCCCTAGTTTCCATCCTATGGTATCTCCATGGATGATGTTATTAACCTTTCTGTACCTCTAGTCCCATTAAACACCTAAGTCCAATAAATGGACCACATCATGCCCTTCAAGTCAGTTAAATTTTATTTTCTTCAAGGTATTTCTACCACTGCAGCCCAAGCTCTCTTCTCTTGCCTTTGTAGTCATCATACTTACTATCTTGTTACTGTTTAGTAGGATCTGTTAATATTAAAATGCATGTCATAAGTTATGAACAGGAAGGCAGAAATTCTTACTGATGATACTTATATCTGGGTTATCAGGTTGTTGGCACATAAAATAAGCTCAATATATGTTTATTGATTCAATGAGAGACTGTAAACCTACAGGGCAAATGGAAGATTGTATAAGCAAGTCATAGTTGTACCCTGGCACTACCATAGCTTGCACTGATATTATTATGCAAAGCAGCAATATGATACAGCCAAATAAGCACAGTCATTGATGTCTAAAAGATTTAGTTCAAACTCTACCATTACCTAGCTGTGAAATCTTAGATGGGTAAGTCTTCTTAATCACTTTGTCTCTAAACTAGAACTAATATGCTGCAAGGTTGATTAAAAAAAAAAAAAATATATATATATATATATATATATATATATATATATATATATATATAGTAGTAGCATATGCAAAGTGCCTGGTCTAGAGTAGACACTCAGTAAATGATAGCCATTCTATTGGAATTACAGGGCAGTAAAAAGTAACTATACATCCCGGTATAAAAGTGGAAGTAATTGTAATTTTTCAATTCTTCCTGAATCCCTCCATTAAATTAGCAGAGTAGCTTTTAAAAAGAAACTAAAGACTTATGTACATCTATAGAAAATTGGGTGATTTGGCTGTTTCCATGTGCCCTAGATATAAATGAATGGGGGCAAATCACTGACAAGACCAATAGGATATCAGCATCAGTGAAGGAGGAAAAAGAGGAAAGAAAATTAAGCTTATTACGTCCCTGAGGATAGAAGTACCTCAAAATCTTCAATAGGGACTCATTGGCAAATATGATTAGCCAATACAAGAAACAGCAAAAACTGGGAAGATTTTCTGAAACATATAATTTATGGGTGAATGAAAAGGAATTGAAATACAGTAAGATCCAAAGGTATTGGAACATTCTGGACCCTATGTATTCTTTACTGGTCAGTTTAATTCAACTCCTCATCTGAAAAGATTGACAAAATTCAGAAAAGTAGGAAGACACAAATAACCATGTCAAATGAAAGAAGGAATATCACTGCAGTTTCTATGGACTCTAAAAGCTAAGAATGGAATAATAAAACCATTGTATGTCCATCAGCTTAACAACTTAGATGGGATGGACAAATTACTTGGAAGATACAAATGACCAAAGAATTAATTCAAGAAGAATTAAATAACCTGAATAGCCTTATACCTAATAAGGACCTTAAATTTGTAGTTAAAATCCTTTCCAAAAGGAAAACTTTAGGCCTACACAGTTTTGTTAGAATTTCTATGAAGCGGTTAAGGGAAAAAATAATTCAAATTCTACACACACTTTCACAGAGAATAGAAGAGGGAAGAGCACCTCCAAATTTATTTTATAAGATTACAGTTATCCTCATACCAAGCCAGACCAAGAAATCAAAGGAATAGAAAGCTGCAGGGCAATATACTTCATGAATATTTATGCAGAAACACTAAAATATTTAAAAATCAAACAATATGAAAAATGATAATATATCATGCCAAGTATGTTAACCTGAGGAATGCAGAGTTAGGTCAGCATTCAAAAAGCAATCAATATAATTCACTATATCAATAAGTTAGACAAAAACCATATTATCATCTCAAAAGATGCAGCAAAGGATTTTAAAAAATCAGCCTCCATTAATGATAAATGCTATCAGCAACATAAAATAGAAGGTAATTTCCTTAAGATGGTAAGAAGGTAACTTCCTTTCCTTCTTAGAAAACCTGTAGTTAACATCATACTTAATTGTAAAAGATTGAATATTTTCTCCCTAAAATTATAAACAAATCAAGGATGTCTACTGTAACCATTCTTATTCAACATTGTACTGGAGAGATAATAACAATAATATGTTATGAATTATCTAAGAAAGGAAGGGGTAAATATATACATACTTATATTAAAGAAATAGAAAGATAAACTATAAAACTTAGGAAAATTTGGACCAATAGTGAAAATCAGAGCCATGGATAGAAGCTATACGTCTTTGAAGTACTTTATTTGTAGATTTTATAGATATTTTACTTAATTATAAAACAAAATTTTGTCTTTAAAAAACAATTCCTAAAAATCAAAAGTAAAATGAACATCTAACATGACTGTGTTTAAACTTGGTGGAATAATCAACCAGAAAGAAAGTGTTCAAAATCATTTGAAAACATGTTGAACTGTGTATCCCTGGTGGGGGACAAATGAATGTCCCAAACCCCCAAATCTTTAATATCATCTCAGCAATAGCATTGTTGGTATTATTCCAAGGTAGTTTTCATGTGTCTTAAGGAATAAATCCAAAGAGTGTTTATGTTGATGTCTTTGAGGACTGACACTTTAGTGATTTTGATATTAAGTGAAAACATCAGGCTAAGTACAACTCTATAGTTCTAAGTTTGGATTGGAAGAATTAGTACAATCTCATTATATGGTGTATCTTAAAAATCATAGTTTTTTATTTTAGTTCTATCAAAGAAAATTACTAGAAATCATGACCAATTCAGTAGGAATAAGCACCACAAGTGCCCAGATTGTAATGCCTAAGTATCATTTTCATCAAAAGAACAACGATCTTTGAAGAAGTGACTCTTTCTAGGATCATGGAAGAAAATGTTCAAAAGATCCTGGAATATTTTATCATGCAGAAAGCAAGGGAGATATCAAAGTCAATTAGGGTCATGACAAAAGAATGTAGGATTCAATCTGATGAAGTTCCTACTGACCAAAGGAGAAATGTATCCATCAGTAGGAATAATAACTACCATAGACTAAATGATATTCAATTTGTTGGCATTCGTGAGTTCATATTGATAGTATTAATGAAGATGACAAGGATAAAATCAATAATATCACCGTTGACTTTTTCAAGGTGGTGAAGAATTATTCATTATTTTGAAAACCAGCAATTAAAGAAGGAATCAAGATTTATATTGTCTTTCCTCAAAATGTATACCTCAGGATGACAACATAGTTACTAAGAAAATTTTTCTTTTTTGACAGTTTCAGCTAATAATGAAGAAGGAATAATAGATTTATAAGTCATCAATTTACCCTTTTGAATCAATGGTTCCAGACATGTATAAATGGCATCTACCATCACAAAAAGAGATAACTAAATGTTATGTACTTCATAATGGAAGTTCACTTGTAAAGCAGACTTACAACCTCAAAAATATCAAAACCAAACCTGCATCTGATCAAACCTCTAGGTCTAACTACCAATTAATAAGAAGTTAGCACTTTAGTAGAGTGATTGTTTCACTAGGTTTAGTGATCAGTTTAACTCAAATTCTAGTCTGAATGTGTCAGTCATTACCATGCAGTTGGAGGATAAATACAGAAACCATAAGTCTTCCTGCCTTCAAGATATCCAAAACATGAGCACGCATGTGTGTGTATGTGTGTGTGTGTGTGTGTGTGTGTGTGTGTGTATGTAAGAGACAGAGACAGAGAGAGGCAGAGAGAGACAGAGACAGAAACAGAGAGAGAGAGAGAAAGAGAGAGGAGAGAGACTATCATTGAATGATTATTTGAAATTCCCAGGAACACTAATAAATAATTTGTGTAAATTCTATCATTTAATCCTTGGAACAACTCTGTGAATTACCTGTTAATTGACAGATAATGCTCTGCAATAAGTCGCTTATTTTAGCTTATAGCTGCCTGATTCCTAAGCCCATGTTCATATCCATCACAATGTAATTACTTCCTTCTCTAAATGACTATAAAAAGAGTTTGAAACCTGGTGACCTTTGGGCTCGATGGGGCATGCAGACACATTTCATTTGGCTTGAAGACTTACATAGGGCTATGTATTTATTTATTTATTTAAGATATTTCTGATTTTAGATTTT
This sequence comes from Cryptoprocta ferox, assembly GCA_028646485.1. Classification (NCBI taxonomy): domain Eukaryota; kingdom Metazoa; phylum Chordata; class Mammalia; order Carnivora; family Eupleridae; genus Cryptoprocta; species Cryptoprocta ferox. The sequence goes on along the minus strand of CM053561.1, from coordinate 64,344,654 downwards.
AGGTATTTTTATATATTTAGATTTTTAAATTTAGACATTTTTATAATCCAGATCATTGGATTCTTCAGGAAAATAAAGAGATTTGCAGAAGATGTCCCATATTCTTGACTGACAACATACAACTCAAATGAGTAGAAGCTGCTCTTTTTTAAAAATTTTTTAATGTTTGTTTATTTTTGAGAGAGAGAGAGAGAAAAAGAGAGACTGTGACTGGGAGAGGGGCAGAGAGAGACACACACAGAATCTGAAACAGGCTCCAGGTTCTGAGCTATCAGCACAGAGCCCGATGCGGGGGCTCCAACCCACAAACCACAAGATCATGACCTGAGCTAGTCGGACGCTTAACCAACTGAGCCACCCAGGCGCCCTGAAGCTGCTCTTATTAGGTAGTATAAGTACTCTGGAGTTTGCCACAACCCCCACCAATCCCTATTGCTTGTTTCACAGAACAGTTTTACCTATCCTTCATTTCCTGCTGGATCTACTAGCTTTTAATGTTTGTAAATCCTGCCATACCATAGCATTTAACTAACTACATCATTCATGAGGCCTTATCATATACTCTTTTGTGTCATAGTTATAAGTCTATATATCTTATCTCTATAATCAGACTAAAAGCTACTAGAAATTTCAATATCATTATTATTTTATATTTTCATAACATAAAATGTTTGGATATCCAATGAATAAATAAATGTAGTTAGTTGATTAATAAAAAGTAAAATGAATAGTTGCTATTTCAGCTGGTAGTTTGTAGTCTTAGTTGATTTAAGAAGACATCCAAATGCTCATTGAAAATGAACTATCAGGTCTTCCATAAGGAAAAGTAAGTTGTTAAAAACACGATTCTGATAATGGGGTCTTTTGTTGCACAGTGGAAAAAGATGGACTGATAATACTGACTTTTTATTCTTATTCTCAAAACCATCACTTCCATGGAATTTGTGTTTTACAGCTGAAATAATCAGTTTCTGTGGGGTGTTATTACTTACACTATTTTTTCTGTTGAGAGGAAATGTGTTTTCCAAGCACAAGTTCCCAATCTTTCAAGATAAGTCATCTTGCTAGAAAATGAAAATGTAACTTTAGTCTGTCCAAATGTCAGCATATAAAAGGAATACTTTTCCAACTTTTAGCTACTTATGGGGAGCTATTATAGACATTTCCACAGACCAGCTGTCCACAGGGATGCATAGAACAGACAAAGCTTTGAATGGCCCAGACCCTAAGGAGTGATATGACCAAAAACACAAGACAAATACAGCAAAGGAATCTTCCGATTTGTTTGCATTCTTTTCTTTTTTACTCCATGTGACATAATAAAAACATAATTTGCTTTTCTATTTTTTAAATTTTTAAACATTTACTCCTTCATGATATACTGTGGCTAGAAAAAAATTGAAATTGAAAGTCCAGTCTGTCTTCTGGGAAGTATTGTTTAAGGCCTCTCCTCATAGAGACTTTTCTAGGTTCATTTCTGCAGTTGAATTCTAGGATCCAGGTAGACTAGAGGGCTGAGAGTATTACCTTAAGTCATCCTCAGCGTACAGAGTCAGAGGTAGGAGGGGCAGACCTGATTTACAGCCCTAGACCAGGGTGGGAGTGAGAGAGTAATGAAATACAGGAGTAGGAACAAAGCTCTGGCTTAAGGTGGCTATAGGTTTGGTATAAACAAGGAGTTTCTAAAGATTACAGCCCTGAATATTATAACCACCTTTATTGGAAGGTGGGACCATGATGATAGAAAGCAAGGAGGCATTTCTTAGGGACCACTGGGATCACCAGGACAGTTTTATACCAGAAGATGGTATGAAGACTTGGCCAATTTGAGCAGATCTCTTGACCTTGTCTTCTTCTCAAGCTTATATTAGATCAAATTTTCCATGGCATTCAGGGCCCTTAATTATCTGATTCTAAGCTACCTTTCCTGTCTTAGTACTGATTTCTTCATGCTCACCATTTATGCACATCACAGCCAAGCCATACATGCAAGCCACCTACATTTCCCCATACTTTTCTTTATGTTTCCTCTTTGGGAATGTCCTTCTCCCCATGAAGCACTCCTAGAATTCATCTTTTCCCTCTGCATTCTTATACTTACTCTCCCGCCACCCACCTTTTTCCTTTATCACCTGGCTCCTGAAGCCAAAGCTGAGTCTGCCTGATTTCCTGTGTCCTACAAGGGTAGGCACGTGTCTTGAGTATAACAGACACTCAAGGGAAATAGAGAAGTTCAGTCAGAATCAGGCTAATTTCAGGGGGTTCCAAGAGTCTGAAATCCAATCGGTTTGAATAATTCTTCCCCTTCTATTATTACAGTTCCCAGTTTTCTTATCTATTAAACATGTTCAGTCTTTTACCTTTTTCTCGGGTCTCTGGTTTTCATGCTGTTGTCACAGAGCTCTAAACAGTCAAAGGAAGTCTCCAGAAGCCAGAAAAGAATGTGTGACTTCGTAACACTTTCATCTTGGTATCAGGGTATTGCCTGTACTTCTCCCACATCTAATCTCAAGAAATCAGACAGATATAGAAAATACCTGAATTTTCCATATTAATTCAGAAAATGGTTTGCAAACCTCTTGTTGAAAATGTGTGGCTTATGGACCTCGAGGGTGTCATGCTAAGCGAAATAAGTCAGGCGGAGAAGGACAGATACCATATGTTTTCACCCATAGGTCTAACAGGAGAAACCTAACAGAGGACCATGGGGAGGTGGAAGGAAATGAGGAAGGAAATGAGGTGGAAGGAAATGAGGAAGGAAATGAGGAAGGAAATGAGGAAGGAAATGAGGAAGGAAATGAGGTGGAAGGAAATGAGGAGGAAAAAGGGTTAGGGAGAGGGAGGGAGACAAAGCACGAGAGACTCTTGAATACTGAAAACAAACTGAGGGCGGAAGGGGGAGGGGGAGAGGGGAAGGGGAGTGATGGTCATGGTAGAGGACACTTGTGGGGAAGAGCACTGGGTGTTATATGGAAACCAACCTGACAATAAAGTATAAAGTTAAAAAAAAAGAAAATGTATGGCTTAATTAAAATAATCATCCCCTTTGAAAATAATATCATGTAAAATCTCACTGTATGGAAGAGACAAATGTGAACTTTTATATAAGATTTGCTAGATGTTCTGTGGAATTATGGGAGAACTCAGACCTCTATTACTAATGAATCTCAAGCTTCTTGTCAATGTACATGAGTTAGTAAAAGAATGGACCAAAGAAGCTGTAGGAAGTGGAGAATTGTTTTTCTGCCCTTCAGAGTCTTCCAGCTGGACTAAGAATTGAATTTGCATGAGACAGATTAACAGGAAGAAAAAAACCCAAAATCTTATTAGGTGCGCGTGGAGTTCCAGTACTGAAATTGAGGCCTGAAAAAATGACCAGGGCAGGCAGTTTTTATGTTTTAGATAAAGAGACAATAACTTATTGAAGAATTTACAGAATAAGGAAAACAGGTGTTAGCTTTAATTAGTAAAGAATTTTAAGTGGAATTCAGGCTGAGATAGTAGATTAGTAAAAAAGTAACAAGGCTTATTTCTACAGTTATCTCAACTTTAAAGTCCCTGTCTCTGGTGATAAGGATGTCTTTTTACTTATTAGTACAGAGAAGGTGTTTTTCTTTTTCTTTTTCTTTTTTTATAGTTTATTGTCAAGTTGGTTTCCATATAACACCCAGTGTTCTTCCCCACAAGTGCCCTCCTCCATGACCATCACCCCCCGAGAAGGTGTTTATCATACAGAAGATTTGCTTCCTGCTTTCAGGGGGACAGGAGAGGATTTGATTGTCCCTGCACTGATTGTCTGCCAAGTAGCTTCCATTCTAAAAGTCAGTAAGTCATTGTGGTACATTTTGGGGCAGCCCGCCCTGAGTCCGTACAAAGCCAACCTGCGAAGATATTATTAAACAAGGATGAGAAAATAAATCTTTTTAAAAGTACACATCATTCAGTTGGATGTTAGATCTCTAAAACCTGCTTTTGTTTAAGATAAACACTCAATTTCAACCCGATAAATTGTCATTTTTCTTAACTGTTTAAGAAAACAGTTTTGTTTTAAGATGTCTTGTGTTCTGATCTGCATCTTAAGATAATCAGGATGGCCAAGAGCCTTGGCTGTGCGTGTACTGTTGCCTAGCTCCATTTGTAAATAAGAAACAATACAGGTTTAAGTAAAGAATAAAGTAATAAAAAGTTTGAGACCTGGTAAGCTAACAAAACAACTCATCTGTGGGGACTCAAGAGCCAGAGAGAGGAAGGTCAAATAGATTAGATGTCCATCAGTACAGACCTATTGGTCAATAAGAACAAAAACAAAATTATTTAAGGAGCCTCAATACAGCACAGAAAAACATAATGAATTCATAATTCTTAAACAAAAATTTCAAAATATGAGCTGAAGTACCAGCAATGACCAAATAAGTCAAAAACTTACCTAGATCAATTCCCACAGAGATTGGTAAGACATGCAAATATCTACCATTGAAAAGGCACCAAGAGAAGACGAGCTCAAGAGTGAGTGTTCTTTAACTTAAAAGATGAAATACTTCCAAAGTTATTTAAGATTTTCTTTTATAAAAATGGAAATGTTCCCACTTCATTTTATGAAACTAATGTTATATTCATACCCAACCTGATAGGTCTAGAACAAAAGAGAAAACTACAGGCTAATCTCAATCATAATTTAAAATACAGCAATTCTAAATAAGCTATTAGCAAATAGAATCTGACAGTGTATCAAAAGAATACTACAATACAACTAAAAAGATTTATTTTGGGAAATGTGTGGATAGTTCAAGCCAGAAAAGTCTCAATATGTTCCAATAAAGAGGAAAATACATATAAACTTTCTAGTGTCAGATACATGCATTTGATAAAATATACAGTCATTTCTAAAAAATAGTAAGTATAATAGAAACTGGTTAATGAAGTAACTTAAATATAATATTACCCCAAACCCAGTAGCATATAATAGTCTAAAGAGTAAAACAATAGACCATTTATAGTAATAACAATGCCTGCTGTGAAGATTATTAATCAATATAGGACAATAGATAATTGGTATAAGCATTGGGAGAGATACAACTATCTATTTTTTGCTGATAATGTGATTGTGATAATGTGACCCAGAAAATCCTAAAGACAGGGGAGTCGGCGTGGCTCATTTGGTTGTGTCTGACTCCTGATTTCAGCTTAGGTCATGATCTCATGGTTCATGAATTTGAGCCCTGCATCAGGCTCTGCACTGACAGTGCAAAGCCTGCTTGGGATCTTCCCTCTCCCTCTCTCGCTGCCCCTCCCCCACTTGCACTCTCACTCTCTCAAAGATAAATAGAGCTAGGAAAGATGGCGGAGCAACATGGACACCCTCAGCTTGTCTCATCCCTGAAAGGCAGCCAGATCAGCACCAAACCATTTGGCACAGCTAGGAGACTGATCTGAGGATTAACACAACAATCTGTGTAACTTAACCCACAGAACTCAGCACGTGCTCGGTGCAGAGAGGTGAACTAGGGGAGAAAGAAGCCATGGCGGGGAGGGAGCTGTTTTTGTAGAGAGAAGAAAGAAAGGGGGAAAGTGTGACACATTGGGAGTGTAGGAAAAACACTCCCCAGAAAGTAGGCGGAGAGTAAGAGAGAGAAAGAGTGAAAACACTCACAGGGGACTGAACAAGAAACCTGTTTCCCAAAACCATTGACGGGAAGAAAGGAGAGGGTTTCCATACCACCAGGATTCTATAAACAGTGGAGTGGAGTGTCTGAAGTTTCAGAACTCAGTGCCTGGCTGTGCTCTGGTGAGGAAAAAGGGTGAATCCCTGGGAATAGGCAGCAGGGTCTGACTGGTCCATGTGCCTCACAGGAAGAAGCAGTTCCCCGGTTTGGAGAGCATTTGGTAGAGGCCATGTGGCCTCCCCACAGGCAAAGGTCCCAGTGGACCCCAGAAAGTAGTCATGTTTGCTGGTAATGAGACAAAAATGCCAGAGTATGGCGAAACCTGGTACCAGCTGTATGTTGTGATTTGCCACAATCTCTAAACCTCTGCCACTGCAATCACAGGAATGTTTTCTGGGGCAAGCTGGCACCTGGCCATTGCTCAGTGAGACCCTTCTGCAGAGAGTCAGGCAGGTCCAAGCTGTAGGGATCTCTGAAGTGTGGAGTTTTGAAACACAACACCATCTGAGATAAAACTCTGGAGGGAGGTGCCTCATGGCAGGCAGGCAGCTTGGACACAGACAGGGTAGAGACGGGGAACAGAGCCTGAGACAAAGGAGGAATGCTTGATCACGGGTTGGTGAGAGCACACAGTTCCTGTGTCAATGACCAGGGAACTGAGTGAAGCCATTTCCACCTTTCCCACACACGCACCTGCACACCACACTGATACACCCCAGTAAGCTAAGCAGCACCAACTAGTGGAGAGCAGAACCATTACACCAAGCCCCACCCAACTGTGCGCTCCAAGCACATCCCCTAGAAAGCCAGCACAAGTCCCTCCACCTGTTTAGTGTATGGACTATAGAGCGCTGCACAGTTTGAGTTATAGGGGTCAACTATGTTATTTCATTCAGGTTTCATTTTGTTTGCTGGTTCATTTATTAGTTTCTTTTTTCTTTTTGCTTCAGTTTTTGTTTAAATTGTTTTTTCTTCTTTTCTTTTTCTTGGATACATAAAGAGGAAAATTCTTTCTCTTATTTTTTAAATTTTTAATTATTTTTTATTTTATTTTTTTACATTTTTATTCTATTTCATTTTCTTTATTTCATTTTATTCTATTTTATTTAATTTTTTAATTTTTAAATTTTTCTTACCTTTTTTTCTTTCTTTTCTTTCCCTTTTTTCTCTATTCTATCAAGCTTCTTTCAACAAGCAGACCAAAACACACCTAGGATCTAGATTCCTTTATTTGATTTTTGTTTTGTTTTTAATTTTTTAATTTTATTATTTTTTCTTCCTCCAAAATGACAAAATGAAGGAATTTACCACAAAAGAAAGATCAGGAAGAAATGACAGCCAGGGTTTAATCAACATAGATATAAGCAAGATGTTTGAGCTAGAATTTAGAACCATGATAATAAGAATACTACCTGGGGGTTGAGAAAAGCATAGAATTCCTTTCTGCAGAAATAAAAGAAGTACAGTCTAGTCAGGACAAAATTAAAAATGCTATAACCTAGATGCAATCTCGAATGGATGATATGATGGCAGGGATAGTCAAAGCAGAGTAGCAAATCAGTGATATAGAAGACAAAATTATGGAGAATAATGAAGCAAAAAAAAGGGGGAGGGAACAAAGGGAAAAGAATGCGATATAAGACTTGGAGAACTCAATTACTTACTAAAAAGGAATAACATCTGAATCATAGGAGTCCCAAAAGGTGAAGAGAGAAAAAGGGGAAGAAGATTTATTTGAGCAAATTATAAGGAAGTACTTTTGTAATCTGGGGAAGGACACAGACAAAAATCCATGAAGCACAGAAAACTCCCATTAGATTCAACAAAAACTGACCATTACCAAGATATGTCATAGTCAAATTCACAAAATATACAGACAAGGAAAGAATTATGAAAGGAACAAGGGAAAAAAAGCCCTTAACCTATAAAAGGGAAGACAGATCAGGTTTGTAGCAGACCTATCTATAGAAACTTGGCAGACCGGAAAGGAATGGCAGGGTATATTCAACGTGCCAAATGGGAAAAATATGCAGTCAAGAATTCTTTATCCAGCAACGCTCTCATTTAAAATAGAAGGAGAGATAACGAGTTTCCGAGACAAACAAAAACTAAAGGAGTTTGTGACCACTAAACCAGCCCTGCTAGAAACTTTAATGGGGACTCTTTGACTGGAGAAAAAGTGAAACATAACAAAAAAGACCAAAAGCATCAAAAACTAGAAAGGACCAGAGAACATCACCAGTAACACCAACTCTGAAGACAACACAGTGACACTAAATTCATGTCCTTCAGTACTCACTCTAAATGTCAATGGGCTAAACGCTCCAATCAAAAGACATAGGGTATCAGAATGGATAAGAAAACAAGATCCATCTATATACTGCTTACAGGAGACCCATTTTAGACATAAAGACACCTGCAGATTGAAAGTAAGGGGATGGAGAACCATCTATCATGCTAATGGTTGTCAAAAGAAAGCTGGAGTAGCCATACTTATAATCAGACAATCTAGAGTTCAGTATAAAGACTGTAACAAAAGATGAAGAAGGACATTATATCATAATTAAGGTGTCTATTTAGCAAGATCTAACAATTGTAAATATTTATGCCCCTAACGTGGTATCACACAATTATATAAATCAATCACAAACACCCCACTTACAGCAACAGACAGGTCATCTAAGCAGAAAATCAACAAGGAAAGAATGATTTTAGATGGCATACTGAATCAGATGGACTTAACAAATATATTCAGAGCATTTCATCCTAAAACCACAGAATACACATTCTTCTCGAGTGCACATGAAACATTCTTGAGAATAGATCACATACTGGGACAGAAATCAGACCTCAACAAGTTGAAAAAGATCAAGATCTTACCATGCATATTTTCAGAGCACAACGCTATGAGACTCAAAATCAACCACAAGAAAAAATTTCGAAAGACCATGAATACTTGAAGATTAAATAACATCTTACTGAATAATGAATAGGTTAACCAAGAAACTAAAGAGGAAATTAAAAAGTACATGGAAGCCAATGAAAATGAAAACACAACAGCCCAAAACCCCTGTGATGCAGCAAAGGCGGTCATAAGAGAGAAAAATATAGCACTCCAAGCCTTCCTAAAGAAGGAGAGGTCTCAAATACACAACCTAACCTTACACCTAAAAAATCTGGAAAAAGAACAACAAATAAATCCCAAAACCAGCAGAAGAAGGGAAATAATAAAGATTAGAGCAGAAATCAATGCTACCGAAATAAAACAAAACAAAACAGTAGAACAGATCAATGAAGCCAGGAGCTGGTTCTTTGAAAGAATTAACAAAATTGATAAACTCCTAGCCAGTTTGATCAAAAAGAAAAAGGAAAGGACCCAAATAAATAAAATCAAGAATGAAAAAGAAGAGATCACAACCAACACTGCAGAAATACAAACAATAATAAGAGAATATTATGAGCAATTATATGCCAAATAAATTGAGCAATCTGGAAAAAATGGAAAATTTCCTAAAAACATATAAACTACCAAAACTCAAACAAGAAGAAATATGAAATTTGAACAGACCCATAACTAGGAAAGAAATTGAATTAGTAATCAGAAATCTCCCAAAAAAACAACAGTACAAGGCCAGATCGGTTTCCAGGGGAATTCTACCAAACATTTAAAGAAGAGTTTTAACACCTATTCTTTTGAAGCTGTTCCAAAAAATAGAAATTGAAGGAAAACTTCCAAATTCATTCTATAAAGACAGCATTACCTTGAGTCCAAAACCAGAGAAAAAGCCCACTAAAAAGGAGAACTACAGAGCAGTTTCCCTGATGAACATGGATGCAAAAATTCTCAACAAGATACTAGGAAACTGGATCCAACAATACATTAAAAGAATTATTCACCATGACCAAGTGGGATTTATACATTGGATGCAGGGCTGGTTCAATATCCACAAAAAAAAAAATCAATGTGATACATCACATCAAAAGAAAGGACAATAACCTCATGATCCTCTCAATAGCTGCAGAGAAAGCATTTGACAAAATACAGCATCCTTTCTTGATAAAAAACCTTCAAGAAAGTAGGGAGAGAAGGATCATACCTCAAGATTGTAAAAGCTGTGTGTGAAAGACCCACAGCTAATATCATCCTTAATGGGGAAAAACTGAGACCTTTCCCCCAAGGTCAGGAACACAACAAGGATTTCCAGTCTCACCACTGTTATTCGACGTAGTGTTGGAAGTGCTAGCCTCAGCAATCAGACAACACAAAGAAATAAAAGGCATCCAAACTGGCAAGGAGGAAGTCAAACTTTCACTCTTCGCAGATGACATGATGTTCTACATGGAAAATCCAAAAGACCCCACTAAAAAAACTGCTAGAACTGAAACATGAATTCAGCAAAGTCACAAGATATGAAACCAAGGTACAGAATTGGTTTCATTTCTATACACCAATAACGAAGCAGCAGAAAGAGAAATCAAGGAATTGAACCCATTTGCAATTGCACCAAAAACCATAAAATACCTAGGAATAAACCTAACAAAAGAGGTGAAAAATATATACACTGCAAACTATAGAAAGCTTATGGAAGAATTTGAAAAAGACAGAAAAAATGGAAAAATATTCCATGCTTATGGATTGGAAGAACAAATATTGTTAATATGTTGATACTACTCAAAGCAATCTACATATTCAGTTCAATTCCTATCAAAATAACACCAGCATTCTTCACAGAGCTAGAACTAACAATCCTAAAATTTGTATGGAACCAGAAAAGACCCCAAATAGCCAAAGCAATCCTGAAAAAGAAACCAAAGCTGGAGGCATCACAATTCTGGACTTCAAGCTGTATTACAAAGCTGTAATCATCGAGACAGTATGGTACTGGAACAAATACAGGTACATAGATTAATGGAACAGAATAGTGACCCCACAAACATATGGCCAACTAATCTTCGACAAAGCAGGAAAGAATATCCAATGGAAAAAAGACAGTCTCTTCAGTAAATGGTGTTGGGGAAACTGGACAGTGGCATGTAGAAGAATGAACCTGGACCACTTTTTGACACCAAATACAAAAATGAACTCAAAATGGATGAACTACCTAAACATAAAACAGGAAGCCATCAAAGTCCAAGAGAAGAAAAACAGGCAACAACCTCTTTGACCTTGGACACAACAACTTCTTACTCAACATGTCTCCAGTGGCAAGGGAAACAAAAGCAAAAATGAACTATTGGAACCTCATCAAGATAAAAAGCTTCTGCAGGGCGAAGGCAGCAATCAGCAAAACTAAAGGCAACTGATAAAATGGGAGAAGATATTTGCAAATATCTTCTTGTCAATTTGGATGCCTTTTATTTCTTTGTGTTGTCTGATTTAGTATTCAAAATATTTAAAAAACTTATCAAAATCAACACCCCAAAAGCAAATAATCCAGTGAAGAAATGGACAAAAGACATGAATAGACATTTTTCCAAAGAAGACATCCAGATGGCTAACAGACAGATGAAAAAATGCTCAACATCACTCATCATCAGGGAAACAAAATCAAAACTATGATGAGATACCACCTCACACCTGTCAGAATGGCTAAAATTAACAACTCAAGCAACAACACATGTTGGCGAGGATATGGAGAAAAAGGACTCTTTTGCACTGCACTGCTAGGGGGAATGCAAACTGGTGCAGCCACTGTGGAAAACAGTATGGAGCTTCCTCAAAAAATTAAAAGTAGAACTACCCTGCAACCCAGAAATTGCAACACTAGGTATTTATCCAAAGGATACAGGAGTGCTGATTCAAAGAGGCACGTGCACCCCAATGTTTATAGCAGCTCTATCAACAATAGCCAAAGTATGGAAGGACCCCAATGTCCATTGACTGATGAATGGATAAAAAAGATGTGTGTGTGCTTGTGTGTGTGTGTGTGTGTGTGTGTGTGTGTGTGAATATTACTTGGCAATCAAAAAGAATGAAATCTTGCCATTTGCATCAACATGGATGAAACTAGAGTTTATTATGCTAAGCAAAATAAGTCAGAGAAAGACAAATATCATATGATTTCACTCATATGTGGAGTTTAAGAAACAAAACAATGAACATAAGGGAAGGAAAGCAAAAATAATATAAAAACAGAGAGGGAGACAAATCACAAGGGACTCTTACATAGAGAGAACAAACTGACAATTGCTGAAGGGCTGTTGGGAGGGGAAATGGGCTGAATGGGCAAGGGACATAAAGGAAGACACTTGTTACGATGAGCACTGGGTGTAATATGTAAGTGATGAATCACTAAGTTCTATTCCTGAAATCATTATTACACTATATGTTAAGTAACTTGGATTTAAATTTTTAAAAATTAAAAAATAAAAATAAATAAATAAACATATTTTAAAAATCCTGAAGATATTAGAAAAAACTCAAAATATAAAGAGCATTTGGTAGGTACCTAGATATAAGATAATTATATTTGTATAACACACACACGCATACACAAACTGACAAATATACCCTTGCGTGTGTGTGTGTGTGTGTATCTATATCTCCCATAAAGTATTTTATAGAGCAGCACTAGCTTATGTGGAATTCAGTGGCCCGTCATAGCTGAAGTTAATGTTCCCTTCACGAATAGAGAAGAGTGGGATGGGTGGAAGGAACTTCATTCCACAGAGACACTCAAGAAACTCAGGCTAATAGAGGCTCTGCCAACTTTATTTCTAGACTCCTAAAGTTGCTCAAGGTATTAATATCTAAATGATGGCTAGAGAAATAGAGAAAGCCTGGGATATTACTTCCATTTTACATGTGAAACAGAGGCACGGAAAGTTTAAATAGCATGTCCAAAGCTACCTAGGCTATAGTAGTAGATCTAGGATTTGAACCTCAGCAGTCCCATGGCCCAGCATCCATGATCTTAACCACTATGCTATATTAGACTATATCGAATAGCTTTTGCTATTTTAGAAATAAGCACCAAGAAATTGATGTAGGGAAAAAATGATCTGCACTATTAAAAGAAACTACAAAATTATTAGGAATAGATTTAATGAGAAAGACATAGGTCCTATTGGAGGAAAGCTATAAAAAGCCATAGAAGGACCAAAAAAAATGAACAGATAAAAATGCACTGCATATTATTGGATAAGACTTAGTAGCATAAAAGTGTTGATTCTGTCTGAATTAGTAACCCAAAAAAGTCTATTTAAAAAAATTAGACATTTATATGAAATAAAAAATTGTTCTGTATTAGTCTGCAAAGCACAACAGTGGAGGGGGTTACTCTGCCAGATATTAGAGTATGTTATAATTAAATTAAAATGGAAATACCAGAGAATTAGGTAAAATAAAATAGAGAATCTAGAAAAAAATCTCAGCATATATTAAAATTTAATAGACGTTAAAGAACTATTTTGATTCAGTGGGGGAAAGGATAAATTATTAAACAATGGTGATAAAATAACTGCTTATTCATAATGAAGAAAATAACATTAGACCTTTATATTACATCACCTCCAAAAATAAATTCCAGATTGATGAAAGCCTTAAATGTAAATAACGAAAATGTAAAAAAAAAAAAAAATCTTAGTAAAAATCAAGGAGATTCTATATTCAATCTAAAACCAAGAGAAACTTTGTTAACCAGGACAGGGAGACCAGAAACCATTTAAAAAACAAATAAACATACTTGCTTATACAAAAATAATTTAGAAAATGCTTCCTGCATAGCAAAATATAAATCAATAAATGAACTATGTCGGCGGGGGCGGGGGGGGACTGGCAGTGCAGCCAACAAAAAATTAACAACCTTAAATATATGCACAGAAGTCTTACAAAAAGACAAGAAAAATGAACAATTGAACAGAAAAATGAGCCAAAACATGTGAAGAAACAATTCAAAGAAAGAGAAATCCAAATGGCTAGCACACCTATTTAAGACTTTTCCAACTCCCTAGTGGTCAGGGAATTATAAATTAAAGTAACAATGAAATGTCACATACCTATCAAACTGACAAAAATTGTAAAAGCCTCTATTACTTATTCCTGATAGAGAATTTAAGTATACATTTATCCATTGCTGATAGAAACCTGAATTGTTAGGTCCTTTGGAGAAAGCAATCAGGAAATATCTATTTAAAAATATACCATTTGACCCAGCAATCCCATAGAAATAAGCAAAACACATCTCAAGATATAAGTGGTTCAGTCCATCATAAAAAGAAAGTGAATTGTGAGCCATAATATTTTTGAAGAATAAAAGCAATACATTTATTTATGTGACAGCTCTCCTTACATCAGTGAAGGAGATCTGCCACTCATCAGTACTATCCTCATCTGAGTTTGAAATGTCAAAGCTTGTATGCCTCTGTGGATCAGTGATCAGTTCTCAGTTAAGGTCAATTTAGGAAGACCTCCTAAATTGAGATTGTTTGGCCCAACCTCAAGGCATCTAGACCTCTGGGTTCAAGCTAAGACAATGAGAGGAAAAGGTCTTCCTTATTAGGTTTGGGATAAAATGGAACCATGTGTGCAAGGACTTCCCTGTGAACCCATTCCAAGGAAAGTTCAGGAAAGGGGTACAGTCAGGAGGAGAGAACAATATGGGAATTTTAGAATAATAATTGACCTTGCTGCTTGTGGCCCATTGTGGCAGTATTGGTCCCAAATTTATTTTCTGCCCAGAGGTAGTCTCCTCCCACACTGACTCTGGGCTTGGTCATGTGGCTTGCTTTGGTCAAGCAAGGAGAGACTTGAAAAATCCTTGCACTTTTGGGCTTGCTTTCTCTTGTTGCCCATGGGAACTCTGAGACCAACACAGTGTGAATGAGATTGATCCAGTCCACTGGATAATGAGTGACATTTGGCCCAGTTATCCTAACAGCCAGCCAACCACCAACCAACTGGCAAACACATGAATGAGGCCATCAACCACTAACTGATGGAAGATGCCTGAGTGTGCCCAGATGAGATCATTAGAACTGCCCAGGTGCATGCAGCTCAGAATATCAACCCACTAAATCTTGGGCTAATGCAATGGCTATTATTCTAAGAAACTTTGGAAATGGTTTGTTAAACAGCTAAAGCCGCTATATTACCAAAGGGCCAGGAAACAAAAAAATGTCATAAAACTTTAGAGTCTCTTGAATATCCATGTTTTAAAGTGAAAAGCTTATGTGAATATAATCAAGTGTAAATCTATAGAAATGCATATGAGTTGAGAGATGGTATAAAAGGAAGGAGATTGGAGAGAAAAGCAAAGTTTATTGGAACAACAAGAACATCTAATCAATTTGATTCAACTTGAGAAAGAAAACAAACTGAAGTATGAAATAAAAGCTTTGAAAAGTGTGAATGCTTAGATTGTATGAATAATGGAGTTTGATTATAAGCATATTTAATTTCTCTAATATTAAATTAAAGTAGTTCTAAAGACATATGGTACACTAGATGTAAAAACAGGAGACTCAGAGAACTGAAGCATTTTTTAAACTGAATCGTTTTTTGTAAAAAATCCAAGAAATATCTAATTAGTTTGAATGAGTCCTTATGATGTATAGTTTGTTTTAGAATTGTTTTTAGATATGAGGCATACAGTAAGCAGCTGGGGAATGATGGTCAGTGTAGATCAATCCAAATGAAATCTACTGCCTGGTGAAACAGGAATTATTATCATAAATTTCTCCTGAGCTTTGTTTTCCATTACTGTCATCAATGAGAAATAATTTGCTTCTCTGCCTAACTCCTTGTCTTATTCCCAAAGGATCACTTTACAAAGTCTATATTAAGCACTTTGAGTAGACTCAGAAAGATAAGACCTGTAGTTGAAAGAATGGTGTGCAACCTGTGGTGGATGTGGAGTCACACCCCATCCTCAAAATATTTCTCAGGGAAAATACCACTATACAGTGATATATATAGTAGGCATTTCAAAGCACATACAATGTGTTATCTACGGAAACTTCGTTACTGCCCCGGGAAGGTAGGCATTATCCCCATTGGTTGTGCGCATGAAAAAGTTCAGACCTAGCAAATTGGCCAGCATCCTGGTTCTTGCCCCCTAGGTATTAGTGGTTCCAAAAATAAGCTAACTGCCTCCACCTGCTGAATGGCTAGAAAACTGCCTCCTAGTTCTTGATTCTCCACTAAGGCATAGTTTGGGAAGCTTGGTGAGAAGTCTTATTACTAATAGAAATTACTCATCCCAGATGTCAACTTTCAAGTCCCCCAGCAGATCACAGGTTTTACCTGTGCCTTGAGTGATATTTTCGTTGTGGGGCTGCCCCTGAATGCCCTCACTATGAACACTCTCATTTTTATCATCAGCCCTCCTGCCGTTGCTGTCCTATGCTCCTTATAGCTCAATGACAACTAAGTCAAGGTGCAATTTTATAAATAAGGGGGCAATTGTTTTGCTAAATTAATTTGTTCTGCAATTGCAAACCTAAAAGTTTCTTTGAAGGAAAACAAAAGAGCACAGAGAGTTACATTTTAATTTTTGGACACATAGACCATGTTCTCTAGAAATTTAATTTTCTAGATTAATGAATCATATCGGATCTTGTAAATTAGAAATTCTTTTTACAACATGGAAAACCATGTGAATAAATTGAATCTACTTATTGCAGAAGACACTGTGGTACCCACATGTCACACACACTTAAACATAGCTTTGTGTTTTCTAGGCTCTGTTGAATTGGTTCTTTGAAATTAGAAATTCTCTTTTGAGCTTTTCATCAGACTGGTCTCTAAAAGGACTAGGGTATCCCCACTTTCTCCCCCAACTTTTTTTTTTTAGAATTTAGGAAGGATCTGAACCACATGGAAATGCTGAAATATCAAAACATTCAGTCCAATAGGCTATTTATGTGATATCAACAGCATTTTATATTATCTCATCATTTCCAAAACATGACTACACATGTGATTTCATTTGAGCCACATAAATATCTAAAACATTTACTGAGAACAAGTGATTGGGAGAAACTAGCCTTTTATCTCCATTTTGTGAATAGGAGTATTTAGGAAAAAAGCTTAGGGGATTTGCTAGCCACCAGTAGAGGGATTGCTGAGGGAACCTTGTTCCTTCCAAGCCAGCTTACACTCTCCTACAGCCTGCAAGTTAGGGTCATCAGAGTTATATTATCCCATTGCAGGGAAAAGAGCCTTCTACGGCCCTTGACAAGCACCACTGTGGCATACTGGAGAGACAGTAGGAAGTTCCAAGGGCAGGATATCAGGAGACTTGTTTCCAATTTCAGCCTTCCCTAAACTTCCCATATTTATTTCTTAGACCCAGTGCCTTAAAATGGGAATAAGGATTCACTAGCTTGTTATGATGAAAAAATTAAATACTGGATATGAAAGCCTTTTGTGAACCATAAATTACCACATATATGTCAAGGTAGGACAGGAAATCTGGAAGGAAGGGAGTCTTCCTTCTCTGAGGCCCCAGTCTAGCCTCTGGAGCCAGACACTATGCAAGATGGTTTAGATATAGTATCTCATTTAATCCTCACTTAAGCCCAGGAAGCTGAGTAGTATTATTATTAGGTCCCTTAATTTATTTCCTAATGATTTTAAACTATGAAATAAATTGAGTAATTTATAGCACAAAAGCACAGTAATTCAGAAAATACAGCACAAGCCTCTTCCCTACCCAGATTTGTGTATGTTAACATTTTACAAATACTCTTCAGATGTCTCTTTTTCCTCTTCAAGAAATAAAATGTTACAGAAATAGCTAAAGCCCTACCCTCACTTTTCCTCACCTTCTTCATGTCCCTGGATCTCATGTGCATTCCTCTTGTGGATGTTTTTGTACTTTTACTCTTTGTATCCATATACATATCAAACTCATACTAAGTTTTGTGTTTTAAAAATGTATGTGTGTTTTAGCTGACACGATATGACTTCTTGTCCATTTTTCTTTTAACATTATGTTTTTGGGATTTACCCATATTGATAGGTAATCTCAATTTGTTCATTTTAACTGTTGTATGCTAGTCTCATGTTGGAATAAACCATCAATTATTTATCTACCTCCTCACTAACAGAAGTCTTGTTTCCACTACTTTGCTGTCACACACAGCAAAACATGTTTATAATAAATATATTAGTAAATGTCTTCCTATATAATTATGACCAAGTTATTCTATTAATATATTAAGAAGTAGGACTGCCAGTTTATAGAATATGAGCATCTTCCTCTTTATAGAATGTTGCCGATTTCGGTCCAAAATGTAATCACTCAATCACTCTTCTGTCATCAGGGTATGAGTTCCCACACACCACATTTGTGCTCATACTTGGGGTTATCAGATTTAAATATGCATGCATCTGACAAATATAAAATGACATTTCCCTGTTTTAATTCCTCTTCTTTTTCTGTTCACAAAAATCCAAAATTAACTCCTCCAAAGTTTGTCTATGGAGGTCCCAGGAAATGAAATCATTTGAAAAGTTTAGTTCTTCTCTAATCTAAGTTTTCTGTGAATCCATAAAGTCTAGGAAAATAGAGCCTGGGAAAGCCCTAGCTCACATCAGTCTAAAGATTCAGAGTTACTGTCTCAAAGTCATAGCCAGAAGTTGAGACTTATCACCTACTGCCTGAAGCACTGTAGAGCCATTAGACTTGTTCCCTTGTCTCTAGCCTGTCATCACTTGGATTCTGCATTGGACATTCACTTAGCAGTTGCTATGGACTGAATTGTGTCCCCCCAGAAATTCATATGTTGAAGGTCTAATCCTTAATGTGATGGTATTTGGAGATGGGACATTTGGGAGACAATTAGGTTTTAGATGAAGTCATGATGATGGACCCTCATGATGGGATCAGTGCTCTTACCAAAAGAGATGCCAGAGAGCTTGTTCTCTCTTTGTCTCCTTCTGTCCTATGTGGACACAGTTGCAATCCAGGAAGAGAGCTCTCACCAGTAACCAAATCAGCCACAACCTGGGTCTTAGACTTTTCTGGGCCTCCAGAAATGTGAGAAAATAAATGTCTGTTGTTTAAGCCAGTATTTTGTTATGGCAGTCCAACTGGACACGATAGGGGTTAAGAACTCAAACTCTAGAGACAGATTATTTGGTTTACGTTGCAGTTCCCCAATTTGCCAAACATATGGCCTTGGGAAAGTTTCTCAACTCTCCTGGCCTCAGTTTTCTTATTTATAAAGTAGAGATCATAATAGTTTTTATATCACAGGATTGCCATGTAGGTTAAAATGAGTATTGAATGTGAAATTCTTAAACCAGTTCCTGGCAGCTGAAAGTCCCCATAAATCTTAGCTAAGGTCATTATTTACATTATTAGACACGAGCTTTTGGTACATTGTCCCCTTGCTTAATAACTTCATGTTTTCCCATTAACTACAACATGAACTGCAAAATCAATGCTTCCTAGCATCTGGCCCATACGTTCCTTTCCAGATTTATGTTTCACAATGGCCCTCCATGAGCCATCTGCCAGTCACTCTTGTTTATTCACTGCCCTCTACCAGTCTGTGTACTTCTCTGCATTTGCCTTTGCACTTGCCGACTCTGCTGCCTAGAACCCCCACTCCCCTTTTCTCTACTCACCTCAGTCCTGTGCAGCCTTTGAGAGTCTTGCCCAAATCTCTTGTGTCAGGAAGAATACTTCCCCCTTTACTTGTCCACATCCTATTTTCTGAAACCTATGAATATGTGGCTTTATATGGCAAAACGGGATTAAGATTATGGATCTTGAGATGGGGATATTTTCCTGGGCTATCTGGGTGGGTCCAATGTAATCATAACAGTTCTTAGAGGGCAGGAGGGTCAGAGTCAGAAGGAGATGTGATGACAGAAGCAGGGGTCAAAGTGAAATGAGGCACAAGCCAAGGAATGTTGGTAGTTTCTAGAAGCTAGAAAAGATGGAATCTCCCCTAGAGGCTCCAGCAAAAAGGCAACCATGCTGATGCATTTTAGACTTCTAATCTCGAAAACTGTAAGAGAATATATCTCTGTTTTTTTTTTTAAGCCACGAAAGTTATGGTAATTTGTTATAGCAGCCACAGCAAACTAATGTATTTCTTCTTGATCACAGAGCCTACCCTAATTATTTCTCCAAGCTCCCTTGGCAAATGTCGTCCTTGCAGCTTAATTTGAATCCAGGTCAGCCATTTGCCCTCAGCCCTCCTTCCCACCCCACTGGTGCACTTCTATGAACAGCAAACAACAGATCTTTGACTCCCTGTGACTGGCTTAGATTCTGCCAATGAGGAGCAGAGCATAGGTGGGAGGTTTGAAAGATGTCTCTTGCAGTATCTTTGCAGCAACATTGGGAACCACACTGGTTGCAGGAGCTGTGTTGGTGGCTGTGGCAATGGCAGCATTGGTTCCAGCAATGGCAGCTGTAGCAGAAGCAGCAGTGCCCTGGGACTCATGTTTCTAGATCATACTTAGGCAGCTGGACTCCAACAGCAGGAGCTGTAGCAGCATAGCACCCTGGCCCCCAGGTAGACTTTTGTTCTGAAGATCTAGAAACATACCAGTTTCCTACAAATACTATGAGTAACTATTTTTCCCTCTTTTAATAACTCTAGCCCTTGCAATCAATTCCTATATTAAATATCTTCTGTTTAATATTCCTAGAGTCGTTTCTGTTTTCCTGATTCAATCATAATGATATAGGTATTGACATATTCTTCAATATTTAAGATGTCTTTTTGTGTGTGTATGTTTTATATCCTACACTGGTTGGCAAATTCTTTAAGAACAGGAAGAGTGTCTTAAGCATAATAGGAGCAGTATGGTGTATTGTGTTGATAATTACTAGATGCCACATCATACCACAAAATCATAGTGGCTTAACACAACAAAGGGTACTATGCATGCCACTTAATGACTGAGGGATTCAGACTCCCTCAGTATGTGATGCATCATATCAGCATATGCCTTCCATGACAGTGGAGAGAGAGATGAAAAAGTATCCCCAAAGCATAAGTATTCTGGTCCAGAAATGACTCTTCATTTCCCATCCATTTGCCCCAATGCAATGACAAGGGACATTGGGAAATATAAGGAGAATATGATTTTTTTTTTCTTTTAGCTTTATGTTTCAGCCATATGGAGATTTTCAAACCAGACAGATTTGAGTTTAAATTTGCATTTTGTCTCTTATTAGCTATGTGGCCTGAGTCAATTTTCTTAAACCTGAGCATTAATCTTCCATCTATAATAATTCTCAACTTGCAGGGTTGTAAATATTGAGATGATGCCTATAGTGCTAGAAATGATGATGAGAATGTTCACAATATGAAGGCAGACACAGTGCTAAGAATTTTACATACATAACCTCATCTCATTCAGTTCTCAAAGTATTCTTACAAGATACTAAAACATCCCCATTTTACAGAGGACAAACTGAAGTCCAAAAGTGAACTTGCTGAAGAGCACACAGCTAGAAAATGACAGCTGGTATTTGAAACCATAGCTGTCTGACTTTAAACTCCATGTTCTTTCCATGATGCTTAAAATATGAGTCGTAAACCTTTAAACTCATAATCCATGCCAATCCTGGATTCTGCAGAAATAATAAAAACAACCACAATAATCACTTATCACTCCCATAGTCCTCCCTATGGGCCAGGTATTATTCTTAGTTTTATATATATACATATGTATATACATATATGTATATATATAGATGGATAGATATTTGTACATATATATAATTTATCTTTATATGAATGTGTATGTATATATAAATTATATATATAAAGATATTTAATTATGTACATATAATAAAGATGATTAAATAAGTATATATATGTATATGAGTATATATGTATATACTCATTTAATCATCTTAATTTCCCCATTTTGAAAATAAAAGATATGGTTAAGTAACTTGCCCAAGGTCACACAGCTAGTTAGTGACTTTTATAAAGACTTAACAAGGGGCACCTGGGTAGCTTAGTTAGTCAAGCATTCAGTTCTTGATATTGGCTCAGATCATGATCTCATAGTCATGAGATCAAGCAACCTGTCAGTCTCTGTACCTCCAGCACTGAGCCTGCTTGAGGTTCTCTCTCTCCCTCTCTCTGTCTCCCCCCACCCCACTTATGTGTGTGTGCTCTCTCTCTCAAAATAAATAAATAAGTAAGTAAATAAGTAAATAAATAAAAATTTTTAAGAAAGACAATGTGACAGTTTGACAATTACTTTGGAGAACCACCATTTGCTATAACCATACTTTTGGAGATTCACAATTGAGAATTATATATTTTTGGCTCTCAGAAACCCTGTGCTCATGACCCTCAATTATATCTTAAACATATGTGTCACAGAATGCTTTGTCTTTTCTTCTGGCATGTGGAGGGACTAGTTCCTTGGACCCCTGGCTGGGAAAGTCTGGACCAGATTGTCCAAGTCAACCTGTCCTTCCAGTGGTTTGAGAAAAAAACCTGGTGTTTGCTCTTCCAAAAATTCCCAACAAGAATGGAACCATGGGCTGCAGACTGGGTGGCAGTTCTCAGTCTGGCTGCCCTTTCTTCTGTACAAGCCCCAAAACACTACCTTTTCTCCCTCTTTACTGATGACCACACCCTACCACTTTGAGAAAACTCAGTCTGTCCTTCTGACAGGCCAATTCTGTGAAAGACAGGCCTGCTGTAAGGGGCTGTTAGGAGGCATAGTCTTGGTTAAGTGGTGATTTGGGGCATATCTCAGCAGGGTTCCCTCATGCCTCTGCGTGGCCTGCTGAGTACACATGGCTCTCAGGTTGTTTCAGATGAGGCTGGGCCTGAACCACCGATCATTTGTTACTGCATGCACCCTTTAGGTGAGAATGAGCCTGAGAAGGAGAAAGTTTGTGCAGGTCCTTGATCAAGTGGGAGGGGTGGGACTGTGGAAATAATAAATGTCCATGCATTATTTATCACTATTATTGCTTATTGCAAACAGCTTCATTCCATTGACTTCTCACTTTTAAATGAGCTGGGAAGAGGGCCAAGGTTGTTTTTCAGATTCCCCTGAGAGAATGTGAGTGAGTCTGTGGCATTTGTATTTTATTGACTCAGAGTTTTTCTTTTGTTTCTTCCAAGTAATACAGGGGGAAATTGAACTCTTATTTTGAGTTGAATTCAGGAAAACTGGCAGACCCTTAATCATACACTAATTATTTCTTTCAAAATAGAAGTGTAAGGAGCGCCCCAAAACCAAAAAATCTGAGCAAGGGGAAAACAGAAGATAAAATATCACCTTCCCAATGGCTCCCTGGAAACAAGAATATATAAAAGTAGTGTCATTAAACATTATAAAGGGAAATTTTTTCTTCTAAGTGGGCATGATGTCCTTGTTTCTACATATATTTTGAGAAGAGGGACATAAAAATCTCTTTATTTAGACAACTGCCAGATTGTTTTGTGACTATGTTCTGAACCTGTAGGATTTGAATATACACTAGAAATTTTTAGGATATTCACTATGTATTCTGATGCCAGGCAAAAATACAGAAAGTGGATCAGCCTAATGCTAATTCTTCACACGTTCAAATGGATTGGTTTTAATCAGCTGAGAAATATGACATGCCTGGAGTCTGCAAGGTAACTATTTGCAGATTGTGGGGAGGAGAAGCCATGTGGTTTGTGCCACACTGGTCTCTTTGTCCAAGGGAATGCCCCCTGTACAAAACCTTGGTCTAATCAATGGGGTGGGATTAATGGGGTGGTTGTGTCATAACAGGCACAGGAGAAGATCAGTAATACATTCAAGGAACAAGAAAAGAGCGTGAGTATTGGAGGGAAGGTTGCCTGAAAAGAGAGTAATGATAGACAAAGGTGGCATGATTCTTTCTTCAAAAAGTTTTATGAGTTTTTAATTTCCCATCAGTCTCAGGGTATCCTCCCATCTCAGCCGACTCAAAAGGGCTTCTGTGTTTTCACTTTTCCTTTTCACTCCCCCCCGCCATGGCTGCTTTCAACAACCAGAACTGAAAAGGTGCTGGTGAGAATGTACAAATCTTCCCAGCACCAGGTCAAGAATCATCTAGGGAATCTAAAGGGAAGACCAGTGGCCTCCCAAGGGCTCACAGGCCAGCATCTCAGACAGGGGTACACTCGGAGACCTTTGTTCCTGACTCTATTCTGACACAACTGACTGGCTGGGCGTGTGAGGGAGGGCAAGAGGGGCAATCAGTAGAAGGAGAAGGGTGTAATGGAAAGAGCAGAAGAAGCCCTGATGCCTTCCAGACTCTGGCCAAACCCCAGTTTCATTACTGACTCTCAATGGACTGTTTTCTCCTTTGTAAAATCTAGGGTGACACAGCATACCTCACAGAGTGGCTCTAAGTTTCTCATTTAAGTTTTAAATGAGAAAACCTGTAAGTGTCTTGTACAGTATTTCACAGCGTGAACTCTTGCTCCTCTCCACTAGCACATTTCTGAGCCTGCAGCCTGAGTCAAGGCACAGGGTACTCTTAATACGTTCAGCATCCACAACATAATAACATAACACACAACAAACAGCATAACAACAGGCCTGTGCCCAACACTGGGCTTGTAGTCTGAGCAAAACATGTAATCCTAGTCCTTACAAAGCATATAGCCTGGTAAAGAGATAGCCAGGCATCACAGTCATGGAAATACAGGAGCATAAATAATGACAAACGCAATAAGAAGAAAATACAAGCTGCTTCCATGGCCTATAGTAGAGCACAAAAGGGCTTCTGCTCGAAGCAGGGAAGGGTCTCATGTTCCCAAGCATTTTGATCTCCTGCTACATAGATCCCCTTCCCAGGACTCAAAGACTCTTCTACAGTCTACGTTAAAATGCAATTTGTCCAGGGAGTGGTGAGGCACTGATTTATAATCCCAATTGAAAAAATTTCCTTCCTGGAACCAGTGAGGAAGAGACTACATGAGTTTGGGGGTGAGAAGAAAAAAAGGCAAAAAAATGTAATTCCAAAGAAACATTGTAATAATTTCAAACCGCTGAATGGGTTCTTGACAGCCTTTCATTTCAGGCATTTACAGGCTGACATGTGAGGTCCAATCAATATGCCAACCAACACTCAGCCTGGGCCAGCTACGGAGGCCAGGACTTCCTTTACAGAGCATATAGAAAGGTGTACAAAGTATAATTACAATTCAACACATAAGATTTAAAGCAGAGGCACAGGGACTGTGTTATGGATAACTGGAGGACTACTCTGAGAAGGACATCTGAGCAGAGCAAGGTTCTGGCCATACTGTCTGTCTTCCTTTAACCAAAAAAATTCACTGAGAAATATGGATAAGTTAGGGTAGACTCAACCATGCTGCAGTAACAAACCCAAGTCTCTGTGGCTTAACCACCATAGTTCAGAAACTTAGGTTCCTTACATTATGTAGTACCTCCATGTTCAAAACATGTCTCCCAAAGTCACCATGGAGAAGATGGATCATCGAGCATGGGAGGTTTTTATGGGCCAAGAGTGGCTTATATTACTTCTGACCTCATTACATTTTCTTTTAAATTCAAGTTAGTTAACACAGACTGTAATAATGGTTTCAGAAATAGAATTTAGTAATTCATCACTTACATACAACACCCAGTGCTCATCCCAAGTACCCTCCTTAATGCCCATCACCCATTTAGCCCATCCCCACTCCCACCTCCCTTCCAGCAACTCTCAGTTTATTCTCTGTATTTAAGAGTCTCTTATGGTTTGCCTCTCTCTCTGTTTTTATCTTATTTTAACCTTCCTTTCCTCTATGTTCATCTGTTTTGTTTCTTAAAGTTCACATATGAGTGAAATCATGATATTTGTCTTTCTCTGACTGACTTATTTCACTTATCGTAATACACTCTATTTCCATCCACATTCTTGCAAATGGCAAGATTTCATTCTTTTTGATTGCCGAGTAGTATTCCATTGTATACATATACACCACATCTTCTTTATCCATTCATCAGTTGATGGAAACTTGGGCTCATTCCATAATTTGGCTATTGTCAATAGCACTGCTATAAACATTGGAGTGCATGCGCCCCTTGCAATCAGCATTTTATATCCTTTGGATAAGCACCTAGTAGTACAATTGCTTGGTTGTAGGGTAGTTCTCTATTTTCTAATTTTCTTGAGGAATTTCCATACTGTTTTCCAGAGTGGCTGCACCAGTTTGCATTCTCACCAACAGTGTAAAAGTGTTCCCCTTTCTCTGCATCCTCGCCTACATCTGTTACTGCCTGAGTTGTTAGTTTTAGCCATTCTGACAGGTGTGAGGTGGTACCTCATTGTGGTTTGATTTGTATTTCCCTGATGATGAGTGATGTTGAGCATTTTTTCATGTGTCTGTTAGCCATCTGCATGTCTTCTTTGGAAAAGTGTCTGTTTATGTCCTCTGTCCATTTCATTGCTGGATTATTTGTTTTTTGGGGGTGTTGAGTTTAAAAAGTCTTTATAGATTTTGGATACTAACCCTTTATCTGATATGTCATTTGTAAATATTTTCTCCCATTCTGTTGGTTGCCTTTTTGTTTTGTTGATTGTTTCCTTTGCTGTGCAGAAGGTTTTTAATGAGGTCCCAATAGTTCATTTTTGCTTTTATTTCCCTTGCCTCAGGAGACATGTCTAGTAAGAAGTTGCTGTGACCAAGGTCAGAATGGTTGCTGCCTGTTTTCTCCTCTAGGATTTTGATGACTTCCTGTCTTATGTTTAGGTCTTTCAACCATTTTGAATTTATTTTTGTGTGTGTTGGAACAAAGTTGACCTCATTCCATTTTATCTAGACTCAGTCACATGGCTCCAACATACCTCAAGGAGTCTGGAAATAAAGTTTAGCTGTGTAGCTTGAAGGAAAATGAAATAGAGTTTTGAAAGCACATAGCTATGTCTCTGACAGAGTATGTTCTCATATAAGGGCTTTCTGGGGACTGACCTACACAGTGGGGAGGCAATGAGGTATTATTCTTTTGAGAATCTACTTAGGTAGATTCAGGTAAGGCCGATTTAAGTTTGAATCAGAGTTCCACCCCTTCTATCTTTAAATCCAGGCAACTTCCTTCCTATAATGATGAGGTTAATAACCTCATTGTTATGCCTAGTTTATAAGGTTGTCACAAAGATTTGACTTAGATTGTTCCTACCATGTAGTACATGCTCAATAAGTGACAGTCATCATTTCATTGTGTGAATTCCTTACCATGACCTACCAGTAGCTACATCAAATGGTTTCTCAGTGCAAAGTTACCTGTGATTTTTACATAATCATCTGGCTTCAGGGTGAATGCCTATTGCCTTTCTCATAAGGTAAACCTCTATTCCAACCCATTTACGACTAGGGCCATGTTGAAATGAGCTGTCTCCCTCCTTCCTGCAGAATGTCTGATGTTTCCGAAATACTGAATAAAGACCTTCATATATTGGAAAATTAAGCATCTGAATCTCCATGAAACTTAAGCTTTCATGTTTTCATTTAATAGTATGAAGATTCAGATGCTAAATTTTCCAATATAGTACACTTATCATGATGAGGACTGAGTAATGTATAGAATTGTTGAATCACTATATTATACACTTTAAACTAATAAAACACTGTATGTTAACTATACTCGAACTAAAAATAAAAAATTTAATAAAATTTAGAAAATTAAAGAAATAGACCATCAGATTTTCTGCTAGCAAAAATCCTGTAGCTCTCAGGAAAACTTATCATGGTAGAAAACAAGAAGTAGCTCTTCCTTTCCCAGAGAAAAGAGGAGCATCACTGAGCCAATGATATATAAGGACAGTTTTGCTCCAGGCCTATCTCTGTGTTCAGGCAGATGTGAACATGACCCAGTGGTATACTAGAGTATCACAAAAGGCTCACAGAAGTCTCTTGTGAATCTATCTTCCTAAAATCTTATTCCATGACATAATGCAGGGTCTTTTGCTAGAACAGCATTTGTTATTCTATGTATTTAATAACTGTTCTTGTAAGGGTTCTTTGTTTAATAATATGTAGATTCTGAATTTTGGATTTTTAATATTAATACATGAGGTACCATGTTTAGTGACATGATGTTGGTTGCTTGAAATTAGAGGGAGTATTTACATCAAGGAAATTGACAAGCACTAAAAGTCAGGGCCTTTTTTTTTTTTTTTTTTTTTTTTTTTTTTTTTTTTGATAGGGAAGCAGGCTACAGAGCTTGTTAAAATTTTACTAACACATCACGGGTGTAGACCTCTATTAAAACTGCACCCATGTAATATATATATAATAAGTACATAGCCCAACAGAGGAATTTCAAGTCTTTTGGGGAGAAAAAGGTTGATACACCTATGGATAATTGGATTTATTTGTTATGTTTTAAATATAACTTTTATTGTTTAGATCTTTTTGCAAAAATAGCATGCTTTTTGTGTAAAAAGAAGAAAATAAGAATCGCCCATTAAGTCTCCCATCCAGAGATAACCTCTGTTAATTTTTGGTTTCCTTTCATTTATGAACAATAACATCAAAAAATAGTGTCGTATCATACATATAGTTTTCTACCTTTACAATATATTTTGATCATCTTTCCAGGTAATTATGTATTCTTCTGCAACACCGCTTCTAGTGCTTGTTTGGCATCATTAGAGCATAAATTAATTACAAGCATTATACATAATATCAACCTTTCCATTAGACAGAGAGGTGTCTTGGGGTATCTGGGTGGCTCAGTCAGTTAAGCATCTGACTCTTGGTTTCAGCTCAGGTCATGATCTCTTGGTTTCGTGAGTTCGACCCCTGCATCGCATTCTATGCTGGCAGTGCAGAGCCTGCTTGGAATTCTCTCTCTCTTTCCCTCTCTCTCTATGCCCCCCCCCCACTCATGCTGTCTCTGCCTCTCTCAAAATAAATAAATAAACTTTAAAATTTTTTAAAGAAAGAAAGAGAAGTGTCTCTATTAACTACCAGGAGGTGGGAAATTTCCCATGACCTTCTGCCACATGCATACGGACAGGTCAGAATAACAAGCACAATGGCACTCTTTAGCCAGCTGGCTGAGCTCACTTCTCTGGTCTATGTCGATGATTTTGAGGTTTCTCACAGCTGCTCTCAACCACTCTGCTCACCTGGAAAGTATAAATGAAAGTATATTTCTAGGTAAAAAGAACTGCTCATGATTAACTGGAAGGGTTACATTGCATCCAGAAAAGAGACGTGTATAGAAAATCCATTTAAGTAAGTGAAATTGAACATCCTCAAGCACAAACACACCTTTCCATCCACCAGTGAGCTCAATGCCTCTCTGATACTCAAACATCAATTAAAATAATTATTCTTAAATTATCATTTCAATCCACTTTTCACACAAAGCAGTATTAAACATCTGCAGATTCAGCTCAGAGCTATTATCTCTGAGGTGATATTAATTATGATGCTGTTTTGGTGAGACTCTCTGAAAGCCAGTTTAAAAGCTGTCACAGTCTATCCCATCCCCCAAGCTCTCAATTCCTTACCCTAATATCTTTTCTCCTTTTTTCCATTGCTTTGATCATTTTCTCACATGCTATATAATTTACTCACTTATTCTATTATTATCTTGCCCTCCATGAATGTAGGGAACTTTGTCTATCTTATTTCCCCATGTGACCTTACACTTAAAATAGTGATTGACATATAGTTGGTGCTTCCTAAATACTCTTTATAATGAATCTCATGGCCCTGGTATAAATTTGGAGGCTTTGTATCATGGCTATTTTTTTTCTACACCCATGAAAACACCTATGAGTTGAACATCAACCTCAGCCATTAAACAGGAAATCAGAAGAACTGAGTTCAAGGCTGTCTCTCCTTCTGTAAGGAACAAATAGAGTTTATCTGCCTTAAGAGAATTCAAGGAGATGATGCCTTCAAAGAAGCCCATCAGGGCCAATATTATTTTCTTGCAACTGTGTCTAGATTTAGATATTTCCAATGCACCCTTGTCATCTGACCCATTTTGACATTAAATTGTGGTCTATATTCTTATAGGTACCATTTAATGCACATCAATTAAATGCCAGGAACTGATCTGGACACTAAACACATAGTATTATTTTATTTTAATACTGACAAGCCCAAAAGGTATGTGTTGCTATCCCCATTTTACAGATAAAAGCATTGAGATTGAGAGGTATTGAGTAGCTTATTCAAGATGGCACTGGGCAGAGCACATTTGGCCTAAGTTGATCTGAGTCCAAGCCTATAGTCTTACTACTGAATGGCTATGCCTTGCTACTGGACTTGGCACTAAATTCTATCCTCCTCAGTCTTCTAATCTGGAAAATGAAGATAAAACTGGGTTCTTGAAGGTTTGGAATAAAGGTTAAATGAGATATGTGTAGAATTTGATTATTATAGTGCCTGATACTCAGTAAGTAGGAGTTTCTTTTAATATTTCCCATTTGATAAAGAGAAAAATCAAGACATAGAATGATAAAGCATCTTAGCTTGAAGTTCTGTTCACAATGAGAAGCAAACAAGACATGAATCCAGGTCTCCACACAGGTCCATCTGTGCTGCTTCCTGGCCCATTTAAATCCAAATCCTGGCAAATCACAAATTCACAAATTCAACCAGGGATAGCAGGCACATGTTCACCACGAATATCCTTTCAGATTCATGATGAGGGAGGAAAAACACAAACAAAATAATAACACAATAGCAAAAGTAAATTTTTAAAAACTTGGTTCATTTACCTAGTGCTCATTAAAGTTAGAAGGAATATCTGTTAGTATGTCCCTACTACTGAACAGGCTCTCCCAAAGCATCACACACACATACATATTATTCATCTTATTTTACAGATTTAGAAACTGAGGCAAAAGGAAGTTAAGCAAATTCCTCAAGGTCACAGTGATGGAGGTGGAAAGTGAATCTAGATCTGTCTGAGCTGACCACCCCATTTTTTATCTGTATTTTAAATTGCTGACAAAATAACTTCTGGTCTCATGACATTGACTCCCCAGGGATACTCTGTTTCCTTGTGAGATTAGCCATCTCAGCCATGAAGATAATTGTGAGCATACGCTTTTTAAAGAGAAGAACTGAGCTGTATTATTACACATATCACTCATTTCATCTACTACAAGGTTTTATTGCTTATGGATCCTGAATAAATATTTTTGGTTGATTTATCCATAAAAGACCTCGACCTGAATTCCTTGGGGAAATGTTGATCACTCAGGACTAACTCCATAGTAAATAAGGCTCCCTACTGTAAGATAAATAGAAATGAAAGGCTTTGAGAACACATGTAAAAAAATGTTGCATTAGATTCTCAATGACAATAGCTTCCTATTTTGCACAAGTTCATTCTAACACCTCCCCACTCACTTCATTTCTCCCAGATCAGTGTAGCTCTGGTGTTTATGTAAAGACCCAAGCTGTAGTTCATGCTCCTTGGTCACCCCAGGAATGTGACAGTTCTGTGCAAATGTCATTTGTAGCCAACCTGGGTGCATCTAGTTAGGCAATGACTTTCAATTTCTGCTGGAGATGCATTTGTCTTTGTTCTGCACCTTTATCTAATAACAGATCCCTCTTAATCATGTTAGGAAGACAGACAAAGTTTAATCACGCCATTCATCATGATTGGGACACAATGTGCTAAGAAGGGTGCTCTATTGCATTGTCTAAACTGAGTTTTAATATAAATAATTTTGACAACCAGGAGATGCTATTATTTATCCAATCAGGGCATTACTACAAGTACAAATCTGGTCCAAATTCTGAATTAAGAATAACAAAATGAGTTCTATTTAGTCTCAAGATTGCTTTCTTGGGCCTCTGAAAAGGTTCCTAATTTTGACAGCCAGGACTGTATATGAATCCCTCACTTGTATCTTGAACTCACCCTAGATGGAGAAGTGAGCACACAGCTGTATCTTTATTGCTCATATGATGACTACTGTTGGCAGGTGAAACAGTTGTTAATTCATGACTCATCTTTTTTCTCACCTTTGTTATCACAAAAGAGATAGATACTAGGGATATCCTTCCCTGATCCCCGTCTACAATCCTGGAGGCTGTGAATCCCAGTAATTCAGTTTTAGGAGTAACAGATAATTTTCTCTGCTCTTTTCTCTCTCTTCAAATCAGGGGGAATTAAGAGAAAAGAACCTTACATGTGGGCCCAGTAAGTGACTATTAGAGAGGTCTGAGGTCATATTGAACTCAGTAATCACTTCCTGATTATGCAGACTTTAAGCAAGGGAGGGATCAATAATAGAATAACCAAAAACAGTCGGGTAGGAAAGCCACCCATTTCTTGATTCTAATATATTCCCTTTGACCATGATAGTGATGATAACGATGATGCTTATGATACCACCACATATAATGGTGATATGTATCAAAGAAGTAGAGTTGCAGAGACTAAATACTACACATTAGGAAATTATACTTATTCCTTACTCTCTATGTTTCCTAGAAGCTAAAAAAAAATTCTCCTTCTTCCTCCCAACCTCACTCACTCTCTCCTTTCCAAGGTATTGGAAGTGATGTAACCAATTTGTAAAATTGGGAAACAGAGATTGAGTAGACCAGCAGAAACTGTCCTCTGCTTTCAGAGCCGCCTGTTGGAAGACCTGTGCACCTGTCTTCGTTCCTGATTTCTCTGTACACCAAGGCCAAGTCAGGTCCAAGGCTGGCCTTTGAGAGAGAGAGAGAGAGAGAGAGAGAGAGAGAGAGAGATCCTGTGGTCTTTTATCACTCCTTCCCTCCTGTGGAAATAAATGAAAACCAAATGAGAACAAGCAAAAGCTATTTATTTTAGAACTTGCTATAGCAAAAAAGTCAGTCCCCTTTACTTGGTATTTCAGCAGAGATTTTAAGGCAGAGAGGGGAGTGGGAAAGCTTTATAGTGGGAAAAAGGAAGAGCTTCAAGTGTGTTCTGATCGGAGAATGTTGGCATGGGGAGGCTGTAAGGGGACTAACTAGAAACAGGACATCCTATGTGATTAGTTAGGGAAGCATACTGGGCTTTCTCTGGTTGGTCCTAAATTTGAAATGGGGACAAAAATTGGGGAAGCTGTCAGTTATTAGTCAAGTCCTGGCCACTTTGGGCCAATTGTCACAGGGTTTATTGATTGTTTCCCTGGATTGGTTACTAGAGATCACAGACTGACTTCCTTCAAGTCTTACAGATAACAGTCTGGTTTCCTGAACTAGTTACTGTGGATAGTGGATTGGTTTCTGGTCTTGTTGCTGCATATTATAGATCAGAGGTCTATTTTATATATGGTCTGGCCATTATCCATTTCTATATTCAGTCTCTCATTCCCCACTGCAGAAGTGAGGAACATCAATATGGAATATGTCATCCTTTATATTCACGTTCTCACTCAGGTGAGACCTTTCTGAAGTCTTGACTTGAGAGACAAATATTAGGACACCCTGTGGTGTTCACATATCCAAGCCACATCTTGCAATCAGCTTTATGGCTAATAAGGCTGATACATTGATTTACATCTATCTGACCTCTGGGTTTTTCAAATAAGTACTAAACTCAGGGGTGAAGAGAGGGATGAGGTCAATTATTGAACCAATAAACCCTTTGCCCTATGCAGGACTAACATTAGAACAGAATTGAGGAAGTATCTTAATGGGCAGAAAACTTTTAAATCTGTTCCCTTTCCTTTTCTTAATACCTGAAATGTGTATCTAACACCCTTTATTTCAAACTTAAATCCCTTTATATTTACATAATAGTTTTCATTTTGTTTCCTTTGTGGCTCCAGATTATTACCTTAGAATGTCTTAGATTACCATCTTCCCCCTTTTTTTATGACCCTCTTATTGGGGCTGTGTTTCTTTTTGTTCCAGTATACAAAGTACATGTTACTTGGGACTTGGGTTATAGGAAGCAGACATTAAGAGAACACATAAGGCTGTAAAATATTATTGGCATCAAGGTTCCTGGGCTGGGTGATGAGTGTGAGCTCTCTCTCCCTTTTTTTTTTTCCAGCTTTATTGAGATATTACTGATATATGACATATGTAAATTTAAGATGTATAATATGGTAATTTGATTTGATACATGTATATATTGGAAAATTATTATAATAAGTTTAGTTAATACCTCACCTCCTTATATAATAATCATTTTTTGTGGCAATAACATTTAAGATCTACTCTTATCAACTTTCAAGTATATAACACTGTACTATTAATTATCATCACCATGCTCTACATTAGATCCCCATAACTTGTTCATCTTATAGTTGGAAGTTTCTACCCTTTGATCCATGTCTCCTCATATCCCCCAACCCTAACCCCTGGAAACCAGCATATTACTCTCTATTTTCATGATTTTGTCTTTTTAAGATCACACATATAAGTGAGAACATATAGTATTTGTCTTTCTTTGATTTATTTCACTTAGAACAATACCCTCAAGTTCTATCCATGTTGTCACAAAAGGCAGGATTTCCTTTTATTATGGCAAATATTTCATTATATATGATATAAAAAATATATTATTACATTTATATTACCATATATATTATTTTTTTAAAGTTTGTTTTATTTATTTTGAGAGAGAGAGCATAAGCAGAGGAGGGGCAGAAAGAGAGAAAATCCCACTCAGCTTCTGCACTATTAGTGCACTATTAGCACAGAGCCCGATGAGGGGCTCAATCCCACAAACTGTGAGATCATGACCTGAGTTGAAATCAAGAGTTGAATGCTTAACGAACTGAGCCATGCTGGTGCCCCAATATTAGGTTTCTTATCCATTTATCCATCAGTGGACACTTAGGTTGTTCCCATGCCTTGGCTATTGTGACTAATGCTGCAATGGACATGAGCGTATAGATGTCTCTTCAAGATAGTGATTTAATTTTCTTCTATGTATACCCAAAAATGGGGTTGCTAGTTCTATTTTCAATTTTTTGAGGAACCTCCATACACTTTACCAAAGTGGCTATACCATTTTACATTCCCACCAACAGTGCACTACGGTTCTCTTTCTCCATAGCCCTGCCAACAACATTTATTGCCTTTTTTTCTTCTGGGTAAGAGCCATTCTAACAGGTGTTAGGTGATACCTCATTGTAGATTTTCTTGCATTTCCCTGATGATAATCATGTAGAACGTTTTTTTATGTACTATGTGTTTGTATGTCTTCTGAAATGTGTATTCAGATCTTCTGCTCATTTTTTAATTGGATTGTTTATTTTCCTGCTATTGAGTTGTGTAAGTATTCTATATCTTTTAGATATTAACCCCTTATCTGATAGATGGTTTGCAGATAATTTCTCTAATTCAATAGGTTGCTTTCATTTTATTGATTTCTTCTTTTGCTGTACAGAAGCTTTTCAATTTGATATAGTCCTGTTTTGTTTTGTTTTGTTTTGTTTTAAATTATAAATGCTTTGACTTTTGGTGTCACATCTGAGTATAATTTGTTATATATTGTTTGGGTGAGTATGATGAGGAGACAAGTCTGAACAAGAAAATACCAGAAACCTTAATTTCTGCCAGGCATATGGGTTATGGGTTATTATGCTGATGGAAAGAAGAATGTGTGGGGCTGGATTAAAAGCCAACACAGAATGACTTCGTAATAAATTTGGAATCCCATTGAACTCTTTGGTGATGTGAGGCAGACTATGGAGTCATCTACCCTGAGAATTTGTGATTTAAATGTTTCTTTTCTCCCTGGCTTTAACCTTGAATTCCAAAGGTCTATGATAATGAAGGGGAGGAAGCCCACAGAGGAATACCTTTTCCTTTGCATATTTACTGAAATAATGTCACATATCAGCTCATAAATCCTTATCATAATCTTGTGAGTTATGAATTACACCCACATTTTCCAACTAGGGAGTTGAGGAACAAATAGGAAAAATACCTTGCACAAGTCCACACAACTTAACAAAGGAAAGAAAGAAGAGAAAAAAGGTAGGAAATATGTAGTATTACTGAGATGTGCAAATAAAGAGTCTGGAAATCAAGTTATTTCCACTATGTCCATGTAAAAGGGAGAAACTGTAAATGAATTAAAACAGATATGTTAGGGTGTCCAAGCCTCCCCTGATTTGACACTTGGTGCATCTCCCCTTACCTCCTACCCCTTCCTTCCTAAACCTTGCCAAGCAGCAAAGCACTTCCAAAAGAATTCTCAAATTGTTGTGACAACTGCCAGGATGGGATTGCTCCAATAATCCAGACAAGATGCACAAAAACTAGCATAATCTCCAACTAGTCTAATCACAAATTTTGTAGGAGTTTGAGATGAAGAAAACTGTCACCTATGCCAGACTGTAAGGACACTATTCCTTTCTCCCCTCGCCCTGTGAAACTCCAACCCTGCTTTGCTTCAAAGTGACCTGGTTTTCAGGTGCTCCCAGGTTCACATCAGCTGAATAAAACCTGGTATTTCTATTTGAGTTACTTAAACTATTTGTATTCTTTGATAAAAATATAAATTATTTGAATAGGTGATACCGTATTGAGAAGCATATTTGATTGGGGGCGTTAAGGCTCAGAGAACATAGTCCAAAAGGAGACCACAAAACAAAGATATGGACAAATTGTTCATTAAGAAATTGAGAGCATTTTAGAAGGTTGTAGGTAAACGAGTAAGAGGAATTCAAAAAATAGGGAAAATATGGCTGGTGTCACTGAGGATGTGAACACTATCTGATCATTGATGAATAAACACTTTTTGGAACATAATGTGTAATATTAAATCATAAAATGTTCACATTATTGTGGTGTAACCCCACTCCGTATCTTTATTCTGACTTTCAGTCAAGTCTGTTAGGCACACAAATGGATGTCAGTGATCTGGAGGAACTAAGGAAAGAGGGCTGAATTTGTGCCATGTAGGATGGCAAAAGATATAGAGAAGAGAACAAATGCATTCAGTGGGACATGAAAAGAAAATTTTAGAAAGAGTCCACAGTTAGAGAAAAAAAAGTCAGAAAGCTGTTAGCTGCCAAGGGCTTTTCTTCCAAATGAGGGACACCTTTTAAAATATTTTTAAAACATATTTTAAAATAAATTTAAACAAATATTTATAGAATAGCGTTAGATTTACAGAAAAATTACAAAGGTAGTACAGAGAGCTTACACACAGCCCACACGGTTTCTCCATTACTTATATCTTACATTAGCATGGTACATATATGATGCTAAAGATCAATGTTGATACATTGTTTTAAACTATAAGTCCAAAGTTTATGGAAAGTTCCTTAATTTTTTTTCTTTTGTTCCAAGATTCCATTCAGAATACCATATTACATTTAGCTGTCCTCTTGTCAGTGACAGTTTCTCAGACTTTCCTTACTTTTAATGACCTTTCCTTGGTTTAGAAGAGTTCTGGTCAGTTACATCATGCAGTATTTCTAAAACTGGATTTGTCTGATATTTCTCTCATGAAGTTAGGAATTTTTGGGAGGAAGACCACAGAGCTAAGGTGCCAGTTTCATCACATCCTATCAAGAGTACATATTATCCAGTGACTTATCCTTAGTGTTGTCCTTGATCACCTGGCTGAGGTAGGGTCTGTCAGGTTTCACCACTGTAAATTACTATTTTTCTCCCTTTTCCATACTGTACTCTTTGGAAGAAAATTACTCTGCTTAGCTCACATTGAAGAAGGGTAGAATATCTACATAAGTTACTTGGAATTCTTCTCTATAGAATGTTTGTTTTTTCTCCGTTATGTATTTATTCAACCACTAATTTAACTCAGTATGGACTCATGGACATTTAATTTATACTATGGGCTATAATACAACGCTACTTTATTTTGTTAATCAAATTGTTCCAGCATTATTCATTGGGAGCTCTTTCGTTTGGCTGCTATGTCCCTTTGATATCCCTCATCACTGTGTTTTGTTGTCGAGCACTTCCTTACTTTTTGGCACTACAAGATGCCCTGGGTTTACCTTGTATATTTTCTGCCCCAGTTCTAGAATTAGTCATTTGTACAAGGAGCTGTGATTGCATTTATTGGAAGAAGGTATTAGAAATCAAGGCCTGGGCATTAGGTGTGCTTGTAACTACTGGAGTATCATTGCTTCTAAGTCGTCTCAGCTGAGAGAGCAAAGAAAAGTGTTTGTACACTAACCATGTAACGGACACACCTATAAACACGTGTGCATAAACATCTGTATCTATATTAAGCTAAACATGAGTTCATACTAATATCTCCAACTTCTAATACATTATCATATAGACTATTAAAGCTTCCCCTTGCTTATCTGTAATCCACTCCAACAGTGGGAAACCTGGCTCCCACTACCTACCATCCATTTATCTATTTGTTCAATTCAAGTACACATGTATAGCAGTATCAGAATTAACTTGTACTCCCCCTGTGTGTGGGGGGGGGACTTTATCAATCAGAGTAAACTGCCTATGTCCAATTTTTTTTGTTCACCAGACTCTATGCATTTCCAAAGTTACTCATGTCAACACCTTTCCCTCCCAACCTCTTTACTAAGATTGTTTCATTCATTTGTAATAGAGTTAGGGTGTATGTCACATTCTGTATTCCATCCTGGGATCCACTGACCTAAGTGGTTTTCAAATTTTGCGTGTGTTAATGTTTGCTCTTTATGCTGTCAGGTTCAATGGGTTTTGGTAAATGCATCATGATGTGTATCCACAATTACAGTATCATGAGGAATAGTTTCACCTCCTTAAATTATCTTCTGGATTTCACCCTCTCTACCCTGCCTCCTTCCCTCAATTCCCTGTTAACTACTGATCATTTTACCATTGCTATAGTTTTCCTGTCTCTAGAATGTCACATAATTGGTATCATATAAATGTCCTTTTAGACCAGCTTCTTCCACAGCATTTATTTAAGTTTCATCCATGTCATTTCATGGCTTGATAGCTCATTTCTTTTTACCATTGAATGGATTTACTACCATTAGCTTATCTATTCATTTTTAAAACTATTTTTGCTTCTAGCTTGGGGTGAATAAATAAAGCTGCTATAAACATGAGAGTCCATGCTTTTGTGTGGACATATGTTTTCAAATCAGTTAGGTAAACAGACAGGAATGTGATAGCTGAATCATATGCTAAGGTTATGTTTAGTTCTGTAAAAACTGCTAAACCATATCCCAGAGTGTTTGCTCCACTTTCCACCCCTACTACCAATGAATGAGAGTTCCTGTTGCTTCACATGGTGTCAGGCTTTTGGATTGTAGCCATTCTAATCAGTGTGTCTCATTCTGGTTTTAATTTGAAATTTTCTAGTGACAAGTGACATTGATCATCTTTTCATATGCTTACTTGCCATAGATACTTCTTCTTTACTGAGATGTCTATTCAGATCATCTGCCCATTTTTTTTTTTTT
>CM053561.1:64208085-64305216 GCA_028646485.1 Cryptoprocta ferox | reverse complement strand
TGGGAAGAAGCATATTCCCACCTCTACACGGAAGAATTTAGACAAAGCACTGCAGATATTTGTCGAAAGGCTCTTCTAATGAGCCTCACAAACCCAAGGCATAGATAATAAACGGGGTTAAGAAACACAAGAGTTACTATTAACTCTGGCCTGGAGAAAAAAAGCCTAACTTAGAGCTAAGAAACAAACAAGAGCCAGACATAAGTTACTGCACATACCTTTGCTAATTGGTGCCACAAATACCTTCCCTTACACTGATATCTGTTATGAGGATGGGTAAGAGTAATTAACACTTAAACTCATATACAAAGGCTGGCACACCTAGGGCCCCTATGGTGCTTACACCTTCATCATCAAATAACAAGACTGACACAAGCAACTTACTAACCAGTGCAAATACATTCTTCCTTTTGTGAGCCAGACAGAATGATTCCTAGCCTAGCCTATGCCTAAGTCTTAGTGTTATTGATATAAACAACTGTGTTTGTTATCTGCTTCTCACTGAGAACATCCTACTATCTTCTTAGTTGTAAGATTTACTGCTGGTTTAAACAGATGTGTATGTTATCTGCTTTTCACTGAGAATATCCTGTTATCCTATTATTTGTAAAAATTAACTACCTCACTAAAATTAGAGTAGTTCTACAAAAATGTCTCTGTAAAACCTATTTCTGTACACTTTTCAAAGCATCTTATCACTGAGAATTATCTGTAGTAAAAATTCCACTTTTTTGATATCATGTTAACACTTGATCTATAAATAAAGACACAAAAACTGGCAGAGCAGAGATGCCTGCCTGGTGATCAGAAAGAAAGCTGAGGCTCTCTCACTCCCTTTTGCCGATGCCGTCCATCCTCTCAGGGAGCCCTGGACCTCCTGGAGCCAGACTCCGGCAGTGTTATATGTAAAATGTGTTGCTAGGCCTAAGGTCACATATATGTTATGCTATCTTCTAGAAGTTTTGAAATTTTGAATTTTACAGTTATATCTGTGGTCCATTTTGAGTTAAATTTTGTGAAAAGCATAAGTTGTATGTCTAGGTTCATTTTTTTTTTCTTTTGCATGTGGGCATCCAGTGCTCCAGCAAGATTTGTTGAAAAGAATATCCTGTTTATTTGGAATTGCCTTTGATCCTTTGTCAAAGATTAGTTGACTATATCTGTATGGTTAATTTCCTGGACTCTTTGTCCTATTAATCTATGTGTTTATTTTTTCCAGTTACATGCTAGCTCAATTATTGTAGCTCTATAGTAAGTATTAAGGTGGAGAAGTGTGCATCCTACAACTTTGTTCTTCAGCGTTATGTTGGCTATTTGGGGTATTTTGCCTTTAGAATCGGTTGATATCTATGAAATAGTTTGCTGAGATTATGATTGGGATTTGTTGAATCTATAGATCTATTTGGGAATAATTGAGTCTTAACAATATTATAATCTAATCCGTAAACAGAATGTCTCTTATTTTTTTAGTTCCTCGGTGCTTTCTTGCATCATAGCTTTATAGTTTTTGTATATAGATCCTTGTGTATTTTTGTTACATTTATAATTTAGTATTATGACTTTGGGGTGTTATTGTAGATGATATTTTTTAAATTTCAAGTTCAAATTGTTTATTACTGGTAGATATGAAACAACTGACTTTTGTATACTAACCTTTATTCTGTTATCTTGTTATATTTGGCTATTAGTTCCAGGAGTGTTTTTTTTTTTTTTTATCAACTCTCTGGGTTTGTACACAGATAATCAAACTAACTGGAAATACAGACAATTTTATTTATTCCTTCTCAATCTGTATGCCTTTTATTTCATTTTTTTATCTTATTTCACTAATTAAGACTTCCAGCACAATGCCCAATAGAAGTGGTGAGATGTTATGTTCCTTTCTTGTAATGTCTTTATCTGGTTTTTATCTCCTCTCCACTTCTATTTTCTGGAATAGATTGTGGAAAACTGGTTTTTGTCTTCCTTAAATGTTTGAGTGAATTCCCCAATGAAACTGTCTTGGCCTGGTGCTTTCTTTTAGGAAGGTTATTAATTGCTCATTCAATTTCATGAATGGCTATAGACCAATTTGAATTATCTATTTCTCCCTCTGTGATTCTGATAGTTCATGTCTTTCAAGGAATTGGTCCATTTCATCTAAGTTATCAAGTTCGTGGGCAGAGATTTGTTCATACTATTCCTTTATTATCCTTGTAATATCTATGGGATCAACAGTGAGAAAATTTTTTTCATTTTTGTTGTTGGTAGTTTGTTCCTTCTCTCCCGTTTCCTTGGTTAACCTGGCTAAAGGTTTTATCAATTTTATTGATATTTTCACAAGGTAAGAATTTAACCATAGCCCTAGACTTTCTTCTTCTAGACTTCTTATTAGATAAGGAAAATTTCAAACCTTTACTTTGGGCCATCACTTTTTTTTTTTTTTTACAAGCAGA
Source organism: Cryptoprocta ferox (assembly GCA_028646485.1). Classification (NCBI taxonomy): domain Eukaryota; kingdom Metazoa; phylum Chordata; class Mammalia; order Carnivora; family Eupleridae; genus Cryptoprocta; species Cryptoprocta ferox. The sequence goes on along the minus strand of CM053561.1, from coordinate 64,302,781 downwards.
TGATCTTAATCCTTAACTGATACATTATCCTTCCCTCACCTCACTTCTCATTCTTTGGAATCTTCTGACTGTCCTAAGGTTTAAGAGTTACATACTGTCTGCCCCCTCTTTCTCCTTCTTCCCTCCTCCCTCTTGTAAATACAAGATACTTATCAATTAGTTCTGTCAAATGGCACCTACCACAGTAGATATGAGATAAATATTGGTTGAATGAATGAATAAGTTATCTTGATTATAACAATTTCTAAGCATATGAGGAGAAGAACTCACTCACAAATCCGTTTCCAGTATCTATCCCATGGAACAACTTACAAGAGAAACTGACATGTATGTCCTTACCTTACCTTAAGATTAGAAAATTTCCAAAGCAAAAGAAAGGCTTGAATGATTACTAGAATCATTTGTCAAAACAAGTATTTTAGCCAAATATTCAATCCCCAGCAGGACATATTTCTGCCCAAATTATCTGGATAATTTGTTCAGTCTTCCAGTTGGCTTCTCTGTGGCCTCCTATGGTCCTTGTAAGCTTCTGCAGCTGTAGCTATGCCAGTGCTTGGCTCAGGGATAGAATGCAGGTAAGTGAGGGTGGAAAACACTGAAAATACAATGGCAAGGGTTAGAAGTATTATGTGTCTGTGTTATTTTTCTGGAATGGCAGGGGAATAAAATGGAAAGTGGAAAGAGAACTGACCTACATATCATATTTCTCTTCTTAACACTTTTCATTATCTGAAGTTAAATGCATATTTTACGTTTTGATTTTCTTTCTTCTACCTCTGGAATGTGAGCTCCAGGAGGGCAAGGGCCATCTCTGTCTTGTTATGCTCTTAACATGGAAACTTGGCAAATAGTAGATGACCAATAAATACTCCTCAAATGAATGTTTCAAAAATAAGCCAAGAGCCTCTGGGGCAAGCACAGCTCCCTTCTGTAGAGTTTTGTTAAGATCACTGTTTGGAATCAGACTGCCCAAGTTTGTCTTTTCTATTGTCTATTACCAGCTTGCAGCTGGGCTTACTTTCTTTGTCACACTGAATTTATTTCCTTATTCATAAAATGGAAGCAATAATGATACTCTCCAATATACTCAATATACTACCAACTACCAAGTACAAATTTATTTTTGATCCAAAAACTGTATTGAAAAGATTCTGAAAAGGGAGTACCCAGGATCAATTTGCAGTGTGTGGGACTAGAGATTCATATTTGTGTGCTAAACATCACCACTTCTAATTAGGCGAAATCCCTAATCCAGCATATCTAAATGATCTTTTAGGTTTCCTCTGGCTTCAGCATTCCATAACTAGGTGATCAAGTGTGTAGTTCTGAGGGACTTCCCTGTGCTTCTCCCATCCCTGCTTCCCAGGGAAGCACTCCTTGAGGTGTCCTGCTTTCCTGTCAGAACTCTGTCACCTCTCCTGACACTAAGAGGCCCCAGGACAAAGCACATGGCTTCTCTTTGGTCTAATTTTGTAGCATGTTGCAGTAAGTGGAATGGGTTTGACATACCCCCATATCCTTGCAGGGAAGGAAAGACTAAACAAAATATTTTTTACCTCTCCCACGTCGGTATCTGATGGGGCTTGAAAGAGGGTGATACATTATTGTTTTATGTGTGTTGGAAAAGACTGGGGCCTGGCAAGGAGTATCTTAGTGGCTAACATAACACAGAACAACATTGGACCAGCCACTGAGTTTTCAGAACATCTTAATATGTCCCTCTGTCTGGGGACACGACTCACAGCTCCCCCATAAATAAAAGCCAAGCATAAGTTTCTCAGAATTTGTTCTTTTTTATGGGTTGGTCTCCCTAATAGCAGCAAATATTCTGGTAAAAACAGAGGGTAGTGAAATTGTAAGTCCATTCTTCCCTAATAATTGCCTATGCTGTGATAATCAGCAAAACAAAAGTTTTATTCCAAAGCTAAGTGCCTAATATTGTTCACTAAAATTGTTCATCCTCGCCTTCTGAAGTATTTAGTTTGTGAGTTTTATGTTTCCATGCTTCTGGAAAGGACTCCAGGATTTTAGTTATCTCTATCACTAGCTGTGTGATTGTGGTATTTTGTTCAATGAATGACACCCCAATGAATCACAATTTTCTGTATCAGTGCACTTGTGTGTCTTTCCCCTCTGTGTTGAATCGTGCTTTGGCCAATGGGTCATCAACAAATATGACTCCAAACTCAATAAGCACTTGTACATTGCAGTTTGTCCTCCTATAACAGTGCCTTTACCCTGTAAGGAAGCCCAGCCCCAAGCTTGCTTCCTTGAGATTCAAAAACGATAGGATGGGGCTAAAATGTATTCTGCTAAGCGAAATAAGCCAATCAGAGAAAGACAAATGCCATATGATGTCACTCATATGTGGAATTTAAGAAACAAAACAGATGAACATATGGGAAGAAAAAAGGGAGGGAAACAAACCACAAGAGACTTTTAATGATAGAAAATAGACTGAGGTTTGAGGAGGGAGATGGGTATTAAGAAGGGCACTTGTGATGTGTGATGTGTGTATTGTATGTAAGTGATGAATCACTGAATTCTACTACTGAAACCACCGTATGCTAACTAACTGAGATTTAAATTAAATTTAAAACAAAACACATAGGAAGAGAGAGGCACAGCTATCCCAACTATCCCAGTTAAGCCCTGCTCCCAGCCACCTCTCCAGCTGCATTCAGCCATGTGAGCAAACCCAGGAGAACCAATGGAAAAACCAGCCAGCCATCCCACGGAAATGTGAGAAGTGGTGAATTGTCGTTTTAAGCCACTGGTTTTTAAAATTCCAGTATAATTAATGTACAGCATCATATTAGTTTCAGGTGTACAACATAGTGATTCAACAATTTTATACATTACTCTGTGCTCATCACAGTAAGTGTATTTAATCCCCTTCACCTATTTCACCCATCCCCCCACCTACCTCTGGTAACCACTGGTTTGTTCTCTATATTGTAGGGTTTTTTTCTTTTTCTCTTTTTTTCTTTGTTTTTTTTTTTTCTTTTTAACTTCCACATATAAGTGAAATTATATGATCTTTGTCTTTCTCTGATTGTCTTATCAGTTAGTATTATACTCTCTAGATCCATCCATGTTGTTACAAATAGCAAGATTTAATTCTTTTTATGGCTGAATAATATTCCATTATGTGTGTATACACACACACACACACACACACACACACACATGCCACATCTTCTTCATCTATCAGTGGAGACTTAGGTTACTTCCATAATTTGGCTATTGTAAATAATGCAATAAATCTTTACTTATATTTATATTTTTATATTTTATTTCAAATCAGTGTATATATATTCTTTGGGTTGATACTCAGTAGTGGAATTATTGGATCATATGATACTTCTGTTTTTAATTTTTTGAGGAAACTCCATACTGTTTTCCACAGTGGTTGCACCAATTTGCATTCCCACCAATAGGGCACAAGTATTTCTTTTTCTCCACATCCTCACCAACACTTGTTGTTTCTTTTTTTTTATTTTAGTCATTCTGATAGGTACAAGGTAATATGTGATTTTGATTTGCAGCTCCCTGACTATGAGTAATGTTGAGCATCTTTTCACATGTCTGTTGGACATCTGTAGTACTTATTTGAAGAAATGTCTGTTCATGCCTTCTGTCCATTTTTTAAATTGGATTATTTGCTTTTTGATGTTGAGTTGTATATGTTCTTTATATATTTTGGATACTAACCCCTTATTGGATGTATAATTTACAAATATCTTCTCCCATTCAGTAAGGTTGCCTTTTTGTTTTGTTGATTGTTCCTTTGCTGTATAGAAGCTTTTTTATTTTGATGAAGCACTGGGTTTTAAGAATACTGATTACATATAGATCGGTAGCTGGTCCCATGACTTTGGGCTAGTTTCATAAGTCTTAGAAGCCTGAGTTTCCTCTTCTATAAAATAGGAATAATGGCATTCACACTACAAGGATATTGTGAGAATTAAATGTAATAATGAATTTGATTATCCCTAACTCTGAGTCTGGCCCATAGTAGACCTTAGGCTCTTAATATATGACATATTTTTGCTACTATTTTTGCGGCTTCTATATCTGAAGGAGAAAACAAATGAACTGGCTTTTGTCATGAAAACTTATTGTATTTTCCAGGAGAATTGTTTATAGGTACATCAGGGATCACTAATCAAGATGAGAAAAGTTTCCTTCTCATAGGATACTTTAAAAGTTGTTTTATATAAGGAAGAAATGACTTTTGTCAGAATAGCAACATTCACCTAGCTAATGTTGGTCTTTTTCAAATATTGCAATGGGCTATGTACTTTGACTAGACAATAAGCACACGGAGAGGCTGTGTGGTGATACCAGTTTAAAAAGGTATATAACAAACTCAGAACATGATTGGAGAAAACAGCGTATTCATTTCTGAGACCAAAAAACACCCCTCATATACCTTGATGCTTACTGAAGCCAAAATATGGCACAAATGATTTGTTATGAATATAAATTTGTAGAAAATGAAGTCTCATAGTATAATTATGAAGAAAATCACAGCCCTGTTTATCAGGCACTTTAAACAAAAATATTCTAAAGAAGTGCAGTGGTAAATCAGTATATTTGAAAAGATGATGTACTTTGAAATAGCTGAAGGATTCAGAGTGGTTCAGTCCGCTGAAAACAGACACACTGCAGTAAAGAACAGCATTATGCCCAGTGGACATTCAAGATGAGATAGCAAAACAGGAAGAATATAGGATGATGAAATTACTTTGGCCCTATTCAATATATTGTGTAATGGGATTCTCAGGCTATTATGGACTGAGTTGGTGAAAGACAGAAAAATATACAGCATTACCAGAGAAATTATCAGTATAAAAATAGAAAGCAATCTAGAAGCTAATTTGGATAAGACTTCCACAGAGGTTAGAAATGATTTAAACTACTTTTTGATTTGAGATTTTGTGGGGGGCTTATTTTGGCAAATTTTTGTAATTTTCTTATGTTCCAGTCATAAATATTTGTGATAATGTGGATTATGGATCACACTTTAGTTTTTAAATTATTTAATGTTTATTTTTGAGAGAGTGAGAGAGCCCACAAGTGAGGGAGGGGCAGAGAGAGAGGGAGACACAGAATCTGAAGTAGGCTTCAGGCTCTGAGCTGTCAGCACAGAGTCCAGTGCGGGGCTCAGCTGGAACTCATGAACCGCAAGATCATGACCTGAGCCAAAGTCAGACACTTAACTGATGGAGCCACCCAGGCATGCCTGGATTATACTTTAAATTGCAACAGGAACATGAAGACTATCAAGGGTATATTTCTCGGACTCAGAAAGCCTCATTTCTAGTTATAATTATGTGACCTTGAATAAGTCACCTCACTGGATCTCAGTCTCTACATCTGCAAAATGAGGGCTACTGGATGGAGGTAAGCTATTAGATATTTTTAAGATCTTAAAAATGCCTGATTTTCACTAGTTTTGTGATTTAAAATTAGGCATTTGTGTCATGCTAAACAATGACCCCCAGAATATCTAGGTCCTAATCCTTGGCACCTGTAAATGTTACCTTTTATGACCAAGGGGACTTTGCAAATGTGTCCATTTTAAGGGTCTCGAGAAGGAATCATTATCCTGGATTATCTGGGTGAGCTCTAAATGTAATCCCAAGCATCCTTATAAGAGAGAGTCAGAGGGATATTTGACTAAAAAATAAATAGGAAATATAACAAAAGAAGCAAGACATTATAGGGGTCATAAGTCAAGGACTGCCAGTAGCTTCCAAAAGCTAGAAAAGGCAAGGAAACAGATTCCTCCTTAAAGACTCCAGAAGGAATCAATTTTGCTGACATCTTACCTTTAGCCCAGTGAAACTGATTTCAGACTTCTGACCTCCAGAACTTTAAGAGAATAAATGTGTGTTGCTGTAAGCCACCAAGTGTGTGATAATTTGTGACAGTAATAAGGAAGAAACTAATACAGCAGTCAAAAGCCCTAAGGCTAACTTTGAGATATAAATGACTCAATCATGAAATAGTAACTACTGATTCAGCCATTTATTAAGGGATTTATTTGGTACGAACTATGGGACAGATATGAAACCTGGTGCTGGGGTTGAGACATAAGTCAGATACATGAATCCTGGTGCTGGAGTTGTATTACTTAGGATAAAACTTGAGTAACAGAAAACTTAACCCAGACATGCTTAAACATTAAAGGGGATTTATTAATTCATGTAACTAAAAAAATCCAGACGCAGCACAGAGGTTAGGAATTGGTGCTTTTCAAATATGGGAAACAGATAGTATTTTCTACTGCAATAGTCTTAACAAACACCATGAACATGTGAAGTGGCTGAGACAAAGTTCAATCAAAGTAGTTCAAGATATTGTAATAAGTGCTATTCTAAGGATACCTTAAAATACTGTGCATAAATAACGAAACAATGTGGAAGAATGGAGAAATCTGACTGGGAAGGTTTAGGGTCAGTTTCTTGGGCAAGTAACACAAACTGAATCTTGAAAGATGAGTAATTTAGTCAAATAGAGAAGGGGATGGTCTTCCAAGAAAGGAATACAGAGGTGGTTAAGTGCCTGATTCTTGATTTCAGCTCAGGTCATGATCTTGTGGTTTGTGGGATCAAGCCCCACATAAGGCTCTGTGCTCATAGCACAGAGCCTGCTTGGAATCCTCTCTCTACCTCTCGGTCTGCCCGTCCCATGCTCATTCTCTCTCTCTCTCTCTCTCTCTCTCTCTCTCTCTCATCAAATAAATAAACTTTTTAAAAGGTTGTTCAAGCCTAAAGAAGCATGAAAGCATGCGATCAATGAGAAGTGAAGTGTAGTTGAAAAGCACACAGTAGGACTGGGGGTTGAAGGGTCAGGGTGCCATGAGACATGAAGCAGAAAAACAAGACCGAGGATGAAATTTATAAATTTTAGTTTCTGTAAATCTTCTAGGTCATCGTCAAGAGTTTGGTGTTCATCCTGACAACAGTGGGAAACAGCGTTCTCATTATTGTAGCTCTATAGCAGAGGGAAGTATAGAATAGACAGAACTTTGCAATTACTGTAATTAGAAGCTAAGGAAGAATGAACTGGGTCAGGCCTACTGTAAAGGATCCGGCTCAGGGCACCTGGGTTGCTTAGTTGGTTAAGCATCCAACTTCGGCTCAGATCGTGATCTCACAGATTGTGGGTTCGAGCCCCGCATCGGGCTCTGTGCTGACAGCTAAGAGCCTGGAGCCTGCTTCGGATTCTGTCTCCCCTCTCTCTGCCCCTCCCATGCTCATGCTCCGTCTCTCTCTGTCTTTCAATAATAAATGAAAACGTTAAAAATTAAAAAAAAAAAAAGGACCCGGCTTAAGTGAGGGATTTTTAAGTAACCAGGAATGAGTCTAAAGTGCTTCAGAATGTGAAGAAGAGATACGCAGTGAGCAGATAGAGCTGTGGCGGGAGTGTGTGTCTCTCCCATACACGGTTGGGGATGGGGAGGTGGGGAGATGTAAAGAAACTTGTCCAAAGTCATGTCACAGAAAGTTTCTGATTCTGCCAGGTTCACTCAAAATTTATGCAAGATTCAGATCCAGGGTCTGCCAGGCTCCAAAGCTCATGTGCTTAACACTTCTGCCATATGTCTCTCAGTAACTCTTTCTATAGAGGTTAATGAACACCTGCTTTGTAGATGGAAACTGAAGCTCAAAGAAGTGATTTGTTCAAACTTGTGGAGCCATTAAATAGTAATTTTTGGCTTTGCAAACCGATCTTTTCATTTCAACTTTAACGTTATTTGCACTACATGGCATTGTCTTTCCATAAAATTTTGCTTTCTAAGGATATTTTAATTTTATTTTAGAATGTATACAGGCAAATCTTCAGTGAGATTAGATCAGGCAAAGGTCTTCAGAGAAAAAAATGTTAGACTAGAGTAGTTCCCTTTGGCAATAGAATTCAACCTGGGTGATTTTGATCTCCAGGGGACCTCTGGCAATGCTTGAGACATTTTTAGTTGTCACAATTGGGGTGTGAGTGCTACCAGCACCTAATGAGTAGGGGCCAGATGTGGTGCCCAATATCTTACAGTGCCCAAGCCAGCCTCTCACAACAAAGAATTTTCCAACTCAAATGTTAGTAATGCCCAAATTGAGAAACTCTGACCTATAGCAATAATGCTTTTGCTTGGTAGATGGGGTCATTGTCATATCCTCTGTCTATGTATCCCAACCACCGAAAACTTTATTTTCCCTCTCCTGTTTTAGCTGTTAAACTGACCGTTCCCTCTACGTCATTGCTGTCCCCTTACCATCATTTAAAAAAATTTTTTTAATGTTTCATCTATTTTTGAGAGAGAGAGAGAGAGAGAGAGAGCATGAACAGGGAAGGGTCAGAGAGAGAGGGAGACACAGAATCTGAAGACAGGCTCCAGGCTCTGGGCTAGCTGTCAGCACAGAGCCTGACGCGTGGCTCGAACCCACGAACTGTGAGATCATGACCTGAGCCGAAGCCGGACGTTCAACCGGCTGAGCCACCCAGGTGCCTCGCCTTACCATCATTTTAAATAAATGCAGGGTATTAATAACCATGTCCCTAGTAGCTGACAGAACATAAATATGACAGGAGGAAACTTTCTAGGAAATATTTAAAACAGTTTCACTCCTAAAAGTTGAGCTATGTACCTAATGACACCATACCTTAAGGAAAAGCCCATTTTTCTAGTTGAAGACAAGTGGTTTAGACAGCAATTCTAAAGGATGCATACCTAATTGGATTGGTGCCTTACCTGAAGGCAAGTTCAGTTAAGGGTTTTGCCCTTATTTCCATTTGTCCTTTCTTCCTTGTCTGTCTCCCACGGGGTCATGCCTCCTCCTTCTGTTTCCTTAAAGAAACTCTGCAAATTCCAGTGAGCTCTGAGGAGACACAAGTCTTGTCTGTGGTTTGGTAAATTCCTTCTCTTATTATAGTGATTTATTTTTTAAAATTTGACTTGGCAAAATCATACACACTCCTTTTCAAATTATCAATCACACTGAAAAAAGTAAAGGGGGGGGTAATCATCCGTAATCTCATAGCCCAGTAGTAATTGTGGTTGGAGTTCAACATTTTTAAATATTTAAAAAAAAAATGTTAATGTTTATTTTATTTTTGAGACAGACAGCAAGAGTGGGGTAGGGGCAGAGAACAAGAGAAAGACACAGAATCCGAAGCAGGCCCCAGGCTCCAAGCTATCGGCACAGAACTGGAAGCAGGGCTTGAACTCATCAACCGTGAGTTTATGACCCTAGCTGAATTCAGACACTCAACAGACTGAGCCACCCAGGCACCCCAACATTTTTTAAATATTTTATTCCTTTGTTTGATATAGGTGATTTAAGTATTTTGGCTTCAAAGTTTTAGTCCTTTTATTTTTCTTAGCAATATTTTACAAATATTGCCCCATTCCATTAAAACATTCCTTAGCAATTTTTGATTTAATGGATGTAGATTATTCCATTTATTATATATAAATAAATATACATATATATTTTTTTAAACCAGTGTTCCATTGTTGGATATATCCTTCCCCCCCCCCCCAACTATTATAAGTAAGTCTGCTGTGAATATCTTTGGAGATAAATCTTTACCTGTATTTCATATTATTTTTTCAAGTTACGCCGCTAGACATGCTCAAGCTTTGTGTCAAAGGGCAGGAGGACTTTTAAGATTGGCCAAATTGCTTTCCAAATTATTAATTTGCAATGCCACCAGCATATGTGAGAATTCTTAGTCTTGAAAGCTTCCCCAGATCAAAATAAGAAGATTCTCTAAAGAAATACCTAAGTAGAGTATAGTGGTATGTACCAGAGTTTTTAGATCGGAAAACAGAGTCCTTAAAAAAGAATTCTTAAGAAACAGATCATTAGCAACTAGCTTGAGGAAGTTAAATGCATATGTCCACCTTTCTGTTTTTATTACACAGCTGAAAGGGCAATAATTTTCCCTCACCAGTCTATCAGCTTCATGTATGAAAATATGAAAACTTCGGTTCAAAAATTTATTTTAAACAGGATTTTCTAAGAGCTGCCTTATATTTCTATCTAGCTCCTTGTGCAGGGTCAGGGGCCAGTTAAGTTCACAAGCAGAATTAGCTGAGACAAGCCAAAGGTATTAAGTGATGGCATTCATAATTTATAAAGCAGACATTATTCTGATTGGAAGTGTCTATAAATTATTCTTTCTTCAGTGTCTTTCAGTAATGGGCTTATTGTAGATGAATAAGGAGGGTTCCTTGAGGCCATAGATGTGCTTAATGAACCACTGGAGAATGTACAGTTGCCAGATGGAAAACTAGGAAAATGATTTGGCCTCTGTGTTACATCAGATGGGGGCATGGCGACCACTGCTGGGAAGAAGAGGAGGGAGCACCGACCCTGGGAGACCATGGTGCCAGGAAAAGTTGAGTGTCACTTTGACATTTAAAAAGAAAATTAGGGGGTGCCTGGGTGGCTCAGTTAAGTGTCTGACTTCAGTTCAGGTCATGATCTTGCAGTTTGCAAGTTTGAGCCCCACATCAGGCTTCTTGCTGTCAGCACAGAGCTTGCTTCTGATCCTCTGTCCCCCTGTCTCTCTGTCCCCGTCCCCAACTTGGGCTCTCTCTCACTCAAAAATAAATAAAGGTTTAAAAAAAGTAGGACACACTAGTGTATATCAGGATCACCTTAAGGGTGATCCCTAGATTGGAGAGGAGGAAAAGGAACAGAATAAGAAAAAGAATATCAGGAATTAAGGTGAGAAAAGGAGGCAAATTTCAACTCTGTTGACTTTACTTGATTTGAAATTGTATCCAACCTCCTTCTGAAAAAAACAAGACAGCTACAGAGTAAAAGCCTAATGCAAGAGGTAGTATGTGTAAGGTCTTTGACCCAAAGTAAGAAACGTACATTTCTGGGCCACATGGCATGAAACAATCTAGCCAGTGGGATCCGAATAGAATTTCTGTGCCATGACCACCACTGTGATCACGGAGTTTAACTGAACTCACTTTGCAGCCTCTTTATGTTTGCAGCAAGGTGTGCCTTACTCAAGCTTAAACCTAAATACTTATGAATCTCACGTTCACAGAATTTTCGTGTACTGAAAGTCTATAATCAGGAAAAAATGGCATTATTGTCAGGTTATGCTGTTGCTTCTGTAGTTACCTCTGCTTACAAGCTTTTGTGCTGTAGATCGTCCATAAGAGGCTTGATCCTTATTCCAAAAGCATCAAGTGAATGCTAATGAAAGGGAATAGATACTGTTGCTCCCCAGCCAGGTCCCCTTCACTCCCTTTAACTAGGTCACAGTACACATCCCCTGGCTGCCCTGAGGATTGTCAGCTAAGGGCTCTTGACTGTCTGTCTTCTCCAGAGAATTGTCCTCCGCTACAGGGAGACTCCTACTCTAGGAAAGGAGACCCACCCTGACCTGGGACTATCCACAGCCAATGACTGACTGATAAGGGAATACAAAAGGCAGCCCACTCGCCTCTAGTGGGAACATGTACAAAGTGGGTCCCCAATACCACCCTTGTCCCCAGTGGATCCTGCCAGGACCAGTCCACTTGAGAGCATAGCCTTTTTTTGGCTCTTTCTGTTTCTTATTTTCTTTTTCTCTTCTCCATAGGTTTTTTTCTCAAAAGTACTCCATCAAGAAATTACATCCCCAAATCCCTCTCTAGGCCTTGCTTCTAGATCTAAGACAGGAGAAATTATTTTATGATAATTGTCTGTTTATCTTTCAGTCTTTCAGAACAGATTGTAAGTTTATTAAAAGTGATGTCTATCCTTTCCCATCCTTGTAACCCCTCTAGTGTCTAGTAAATTCCTTCCACATTTTAGGTCATGAAACAGTAAGCTGAAGCAACCACTGATATTGCAGAAATACATGAAAAGTCGGATTTAAAAGAACCAAACACTGGGGTGCCTGCATGGCTCAGTGGGTTAAGCAACCAACTTTTGATTTCAGCTCAGGTCATGATCTCAGAGTCGTGAGATCGAGCATCACGTCAGCCTCCAGGCTCAGCATGAAGCCTGCCTAAGATTCTCTCTCTCTCTCTCTCTCTCACTCACTCACTCAATAAATAAACATTAAAAGAGAACTAAATACTATATTAATAATGAATTTAAATATATTTTGGTCTACCTTTTAATTAGTGAGAAACCAAAATAACATATCCAAAGACCCAAATGCCTTTATTTTCCCCTATTCCAAACTTTAATTATTTTCACAGCCCTTGATACATTTTCTTATTTCACCAATACCACCAACCTTTACTCAATTCTATAATTCTTGTTTTAACAGATTTTGAACATCTAATAGATAAATGCACCAGCAAAATTTTTTGTTGTTGATAATGCAAGTAAAGAAACCAATTTGAGCTAGCTTAAATGGCAAAGGAAAAATTTTGGAAGGAGATGAGGATGGCTTATAGCATTCAAAGAAGGGTTGGACAGGGATTATCAGAAAGGACAAAAATCAGGATAGCTTTGGCTACTTCAGGTGCTGAAGTTCATGGGCTTTCTCTTTAGAGAACTACCATTTAGTCACTCTCAGCCTCTAATTCTTGTGTCTTTTGGTGAAAAAACAATCCTAAATATATAAGATCAAATACACAGTTTATGTGTCAACTCCCAAAGTAACCAATTATCATCAGAAAATGTCACAAGTCACCTGCCTGGCTATTAGGGACCCATCCGAGATAACTGGGGATTTTTATTAACAGGCAGGTTCCCTGAAGATATACGATCTGAACAGGTAGCGTGCTGGACATTTTAGGTCATTTTCAGGATTATTAGGAGAGCCCCAAGAGGGCTTAAAATTCTAGAAGAGGAGCTAGAATGTATGCTCAAATAGTTATTCTCAACTAATACAAATAAAAATTGACAAATAGAGTATAAAAGCAAAACATTTTAGGGGATCAAAAGAAGGAAAGAATTTTTTTCAGCACAATGAACAGGGATAAAGTCAGCATCGGGAAAGGGGATTTTAGCAGCCAGAATAGCACAAGCACAGGTGTGAATAGGTTAAGTGTGGTAGTTAGAAGTTGGCTGGCTGTGCGGGAGGCCCGAGAACATTTTGCAGAGTGGCTAGAAAACAGATACAAAAGGTGAGACTGGACTGGCTGGAGAAGAAAGCAGGAAGAGGAGTTAACAGATAATGGGAGTTAGAAGGTTTCCGAGCAAAGGAATGAGGTGATCAAAACTGTGCTTTTAGAAGATCAATCTACTTACACCCACATTCCCCAAACACTGCTGTTAGGAGAAATAAAGTCCCAATTTCCTGTACTTTCTGGATGCTTGATGATGCGGAGGCAGCCAATGTGAATGATTTTACCACCTTTAGGGAGCCCATGTGTGGGAAGGTATAGCTGAGATTTCTCAGGTAGCACATATGCATGCAGAGTGAAGAATTAGGGCAATTATCAAAAAAATCTTGACTGCAAGGCTCACATTCACTTGACAAATCCCAGTTGTTAATGAAAAATGGTGTGTGTATGGTTTTCCACCCCTTAGTTTGGTTTGATTGGGGATGGTTTACTTGAGTCATCTAGATAATTCCCTCATTTTCCCACCTTTCCTGGTTTCTGGAGTCACAACCCTCATGTGTCAAGAGTTCTTCTCTAGATCCCCATCCCAGGATATTAGGGTTAGGTGTTAGGTGCTACTTTCCCAAGCTGGATCCCTTTGCCTGTTTCCCTGAATAGATTCCATTCTCAGTGAGGCCAGAGCTTGGTTTAGATTGAGACTCAGCCGTCTTCTCTCTTCCAGCAACGTTGGAGATTTTGGAATTATTTCCCTTGGTAAAAAAAGAAAGCAAAAATCAGCAGGAACCCACTGAATCATGGCCAAGGAAGTTGTCTCAATAACTTGAATGCTGCCCTCTCAGAAGATGACACTCATTCCACAGAGACCTGGATGCTAAGATTGTTCTTTTCAATGTCTCTGGGTTTGGTGTAAAGGAAAAAAACCAGAGGGGGTAGATATTGGTGACTCTGCCTTTCCATATGGGTTAGACGCATCATTGTGCAATGAGTATGAATCCCCCTCCCCTAACACTTGAATGTAAGAGCTGTCACGTGACTTTATTTTTCTTAAGATAAAACCTGAGCTCCCATCCACAAGAGCACTCAATAGTTTCTATTTCTGCTATGTTTTGGGTCTCCGCTGTGTATTGGGAAGTTTGTTGCCAATGTGGGGGCCATGATAATTCTGTGTGGTGCCCAAGAAAGGGATGATGGGCCTTAGCTTGCAGTGACCATCAGTGCAATGTGGTCAGGTGACCCCATTATACCCATATGCCTGTTGTGAGGTCCTCACCTTAGAAATTCTGTCTCTTGCTATTGCTTTCGAGATTTGGCATTTAGGGGCACCTGGATGGTTCCGTTAGTTAAGCATCAGACTCTTGATTTGTGAGTTTGAGTTTGTGAGATTGAGCCCCAGGTGGGGCTCTGCACTGACAGCGAGGAGCCAGCTTGGCATTCTCTGTCCCTCTCTCTCTGCCCCTCCCCCTGCTCGCTCGTTCTCTCTCTAACTCTTTCTCTCTTTCTCTCTCTCTCTTTCTCCCCCTCTCTCTCTGTGTCAAAATAAGTAAATAAGATTTTTTTAAAAAGATTTGGCATTTAAAGACTATCACCCACAGACATCCCATATTTACACCCCATTTAAGGAACCACTTTTTGGACCGAGATCTCCACCATTCAGAGAAATCCTGCAAACTGCCATTCCTCTCCTGGTATGTCTTCCTTATCTGACTCAAGGCACCTCATTCCAAACTTTCCTTATCAGTGACTTGAAACAAACAAATGTATCTGTTTACCTCTCCCGGTGTGTGTGTGTGTGTGTGTGTGTGTGTGTGTGTGTGTGTGTGTGTGTGGGTGTGTGTGGCAAGAGAGACAGAAGGGGGTGTGGACAGAGAGAGTTAGTTTTAGGTTTGTGTGAAAATGAAGGATTGGTCAGATCTTTAGAAATATAACGCTTACCTCTCATCCCTGGGGTGAATGTTGTGATTCAGACACAAAAAGAGGTTTTATTGTTTTTGTTGAGTTCATCGCAGCTTCCCCCAAAGCTCCAAAATGCTTCTGGTAGGGTTTTTTTGCAAGGGGACGGGAAGGTGATGAGGAGGGTAGCAGGCATAGTGATAAGAATCAGAGCAAAAGTGAGTGTAGGAGGAACTTGACAGGGGGGAAAATTACTATTGTGGCTTCAGGGTGTCTACAATGTTTCTAATTCTCTCCAGGACCAGCCAGGGAGCTATTTCTAATTCTTGTTTCAGGAATAGGAATAGAAACACGGTAGCTCTTCATGACTCCAGGCTAAGGCAGGGAGTTCATCACGGCCTCCTGAGGACATGAGGCCTGTTACACTCTCCTTCCAAGCTCAGTACTTAATCCACGATGCCAAGAACTAGATCTGACTCCCCATCAGTGCCTATTGATGTTCCGAATTTTCTCTTCATTTTGAGCACTGGTCATATACCCAACCAGTATTTTCTTTTGTTGTTTCCAGGACTTATAAGTGTTTGGAAGGTTCATTTATTGTAGGAAGTTCTTTGATTTCACCTTCCATTTCTTTAAAAGGCAAGGCTATTTGGGTTTTTCTTTCTTTCTTTTTTTTGAGTCAGATTTTATAAATTGTGTTTTTCAAGGCATTTTTCCTTTCCGTTTAAGTTGTTGAATTTATTGGCATATAGTTGTTCATACTTTCCTTATTACTGTATTATAATATCTGTAGAGTCTATAGTGATATACTATTTTCATTTCTGGTATTGGCATTTTGTGTGTTGCACTCTTTTAAAATTATTGTTCTTGCTAGAAGATTCTCAGTGTTTTCAGTATTTTCAAGAATGAAAACATAACTGTCATTTTTTCTTTTTGTCTATTTTATATTCTATTGACTTTTGTTCGGATCTTTATTATTTCTTTCCCTCAACTTCTTTCGGGTTTGCTCTGCTTTTTTCTGGCTTTTTAAGATAGAAACTTAGATAACTAATGTTAAGCCGTTCTTCTCTCTTAATATATATATTTAAAGCTAAAATTTCCTTCCAAGCATTGTGCAATATTTTATCCCATGGGCATCGCATGATGTTTCATTATCATTCAGTTTGACATTATTTTCTAATTTCTCTTATTTCCTCCTATATGTTTCTTAGAAGCCTATTACTTGCGGAGCAGGAGGTAGAGGGGAAAATGGGTGATGGGCATTGAGGAGGGCACTTGTTGGAATGAGCACCGGGTGTTGTATGTAATCGATGAATCACAGGAATCTACCCCCAAAACCAAAAGCACACTGTATACACTGTGTTAGCCTACTTGACAATAAATTATATTAAAAATAATAAAAATAATAAAATGACCAGGTCAACCTAAAAAATAAAAATAAAAAAGAAGCATATTTCTTAATTTTTAAATATTTGAGGATTTTCTTGATATCTCATTGTTACTGGTTTCTAAGTTAAATCTGTTGTGGTCAGAGAATATACTCTCCAATATTTCAATCTTTTGGAATTGTCAAGGTTTATTTTATGGCTCAGCATGCAGTCTGTCATGGTGAATATTCCATGTAATTTTGGAAAGAATGTGTATTCTGCCGTTGTTGGGTGTGTCTGTTACTCCATCGTGACTTGACACAGCAGTAGGGAAGGTCCTTCCTATCAGCTTAGGATGCTTGCCCCAAGTATGCTTTCACATCAAAAAATATTAAAATATTCAATGTAGTTTATCACAACTTCTGTAACCATTTCCTTTGTGTCATTTACATTGCTTCTTCCTCTTCTCCTTTCTCTCCTCTTGCTTTGCATTCTTTTGTTTTCTCTATTCATCATCTACTAGTTCAAAAAACAACAGTTTGCGCATATTCAGAATTATTGTTCATGGTAAAATTCTAGGTTGCATGAAAGTATATGGGATAATCCAAGATTTTTGCTGCTTATTGACAAATAACCTCTAAGAAAGTTTTCACTATTCCTACCCACAGAATGTATGTGTACAGTTACCCCTGCATTACCTCTAATGATAAGTGTTTTAGTTTTAAATTTAACAGTTTAAAAGACAAAAATGCCTCTAGTTGTTAAATTTGCATTTTAGTTGTTGATGAGTTTAAGTACTTTTCACATGTGTATTGGCTATTCATATTTTATTTTTGTAAATTATGTCTTTTATCCATTTTTATATTTTTCCTATTTAGAAGCTTTTATCATAAGCAATCCAAATATTTCTTATTAAATGTTTTTCTAAGATTTTTTTGGAGCCATAGACAGTTTTACTCCTTAAGTGATCCAATCTAATTTCTCTTTCCTTTGAGATTTTTATTTTACTTATATTTATGCTTGGAAAATCTATCCATATATCAAAATCACATTTGATTTCTATATAATTTATTTAAGATATAATATGTTTTAATTAAACCATGTAGAGAACATTTTGTTTGGCATAAAGTAAATAAATAATTTTGGAAAGATTTATTATATTACCACCCTATTGAATAATACTTCTTTTCTCCATTGACTTCTGATCCTATCTTCATAATTTACTAAATTCTGATATTTTGTAAAAGCTTTCCCTGGACTATTTATTTTATTCCATTTATTTTGTCAGTCTTTTTTGGGCCAATACAATATATTTTAATTGTTATAAGTTTAAAATACTTTTTAATATCTGCTAAATATTGTCTTGCTTCATTATTTTTCTTTTTTAAAGAACTAGATATTCTTAATATATATAAAAATATGTATATGTATCATAAACATAAATATAACATATATTATATAGTATATACTAGATATATGGCATATTCTTTACTCAAAAATTCTATTGAATATATTATTAAAACCATATTTTATTCATTAAAAAATTAAAATTTAAATTAAAGTAGCTTAAAGCTCTTTTAGTTACCATTTTCAACGTGATTTCTCTTTCCTTTAATCCAGAGGCAGTGAGTTTAATATACAGTAAAACCTTGGTTTGTGAGTAACTTGTTCTGTGAGTGTTCTACAAGACGAGCAAACATTTCCAAAAAATTTTAACTTGAGAAACGAGTGACATATTGCAATACAAGTAGTATGTGATGCCGAGCGTTGCATGATCACAACTGGGCCAATGGTTTTTGAAATTCACTTTGATATACAAGTGTTTTGGATTACAAGCATGTTTCCATAATAAATTATGCTCGCAAAACAAGGTTTTATTGTATATTCACTTATTACATTTTAAAATAATCTGGAATACATGTATATAAATCCATGAACTACATATAGTATTTATTTTAGTACTTTTAACATTTACATATATGGAGAACCCAGAAATGGACCCACAAATGCCAACTAATTTTTAACAAAGCAGGAACAAATATCCAATGGAAAAAAGACAGTCTCTTCAGCAAATGGTGTTCGGAAAATTGGACAGTGACATGCAGAAGAATGAACCTGGATCACCTTCTTACATCATACACAAAAATAAACACAAAATGGATAAAGGACCTAAATGTAATACAGGAAACCATCAAAATCCTAGAGGAGAAAACAAGCAACAACCTCTTTGACCTCGGCTGCAACAACCCCGGCTGCAACCGGACATGTCTCTGGGAGGCAAGGGAAACAAAAGCAAAAATGAACTCTCGGGACCTCATCAAGATAAAAAGCTTCTGCACAGTGAAGGAAACCATAAACAAAACCAAAAGACAACCGACAGAATGGGAGAAAATATTTGCAAATGACATACAGGATAAAGGGTTACTATCCAAAATCTATAAAGAACTTCTCAAACTCAACACCAGAAAAGCAAATAATCCAGTGAAGAAATGGGCAAAAGACATGAACAGTCACTTTTCCAAAGAGGACATACAGATAGTTAATAGATATATGAAAAGATGCTCAACATCACTCATCATCGGGGAAATACAAATCAAAACCATATGAGATACCACCTCACACCTGTCAGAACGGCTAACAACTCAGAAAACAACAGATGTTGGTGAAGATGCAGAGAAAGGGGAACACTTTTGCACTGCTAATGGGAGTGCAAACTGGTACAGCCACTCTGGAAAACAGTATGGAAGTTCCTCAAAAAAATAAAAATAGAGCTATCTTATGACCCAGGCTTATACTTCTAGGTATTATCCAAAGGATACAAAAATGCTGGTTCAAAGGGGCATACGCACCCTAATGTTTATAGTGGTGCTGTCAACAATAGCCAAATTATGGAAAGAGCCCAAATGTTCATCGACTGATGAATGGATAAAGAAGATGTGGTACATATATATATGATGGAATATTGCTTGGTGATTAAAAAGAATGAAATATTGCCATTTGCAACAACATGGATAGAGTGAGAATATATTATGGTTAGCAAATTAAGTTAGAGAAAGATAAATATCATATGATTTCACTCATATGTGGACTTTAAGAAACAAAACAGGTGAACATAGGGGAAGGGAAGGAAAAATAAAATAGAAACAGAGAGGGAGGCAAACCACAAGAGACTCTTAAAGGCCAAGAATAAACTGAGGATTGCTAAAGGGGTGTTGGGTGGGAGGATGGGCTAAATGGGTGATAGGCATTAAGGAGGGCACTTGTTGGAATGAGCACTAAGTGTTATATGTAAGTGACAAATCACTAAATTCTACTCCTGAAGCCATTATTATACTATACTTTAACTAACTTGGATTTAAATAAAATTTAAAAAAAATAATAAAGTATTTATTTTATAAGTCAAAAAAAATTAAATTTACATAAGTGGTATCACATGATATATCTCATCCTGGTCCTGGGTTTATTCATTATAGTCATGTTTTTAACATCTATCCATTGACATATATGTACATATAGGTCATCTTGATGGCTGTATTGTTTTCTATTTTATACATAATACATTATCTTATTCAATCTTTCCATTATTGTTAAGTATTTAGGTTGTTTTCAATTTGTTTGCAATTACGAATAACATTGCGATGAATACCCATTCATATTTGCCCTATAATCAGATTCAAATTTTTCCTAGAACATATTTATTATTTTATTTTACTTTATTTTATTATTTTATTGTTTTATTTTTTTATTATTTTACTTATTTTACTTTATTTTGTTTTATTTTGTTTTATTTTTTATTTCAGAGAGACAGTGCAAGCAGGGGAAAAGGGCAGAGGGAGAGAGAAAGAGAATCTTAAGCATGCTCCACTCTCAGCATGGATCCCAACACAGGGCTCAATCCTACCACCCTGGGATTATGACCTGAGCTGAAATCAAGAATCTGACACTCAACCATCTGAGCCACCTATGCTCCCACTTAGAATATATTTCTAAAAGTGAATATTGGGCCATAGGTTATTAAAACTTCAATTCATAGAGATTGCCAAGTTGATCTTCATGAAACTACCAGTTTGACCTTCAATTAGTAGAATATAAGAGGACAATTACTCACATCCATGTTAATATTCACTATTGTTATAGTTAGATATTGACATTCTGGTGAGTGAAAAATGATTATTCTGTCATATTCTGCATGATTATTCTTTCAATTTGCAATTTGCATTTCTCTGATTATTGGTAAAGTTTAGCACCTTTTCATCTGCTTATTGGACACTCATATTTCTTTTCCTGTGAGTTGCTTTTTTATATTCCTTGCCCATATTTATCTTAGGTTTGATTTTATTATTATTAATTTCTAAGATTTCTTTAGCTATTTGGAGTATTTTTTATTCTTAAATATATTGCAAATTTTCTAATGCTCTGTTGCTTGCCACTTAACCTTGTTAGAAATGTACTTTTCATATTGAGAATTTTAGTTTTGATGTAGTTACTTTTACCTCTGATTTATTTTCTGGTAATGCTTGGTATGCTTTAAGAAGTTTGTAATTACCAGAAATTATGTAGTCCATACTGTCCTCTTTAACAATTTTAAAGGATTCTTTATCATGTTCTTTTTTAAGTACATGTAAATTAGCATTTGTGTTTGCTCTGATGTAGAACTCTACGTTTTTTCTAGTTGAAAGCCATTGAGAAATCTGTCCATTCCTCATTATCCTCATTGATTTGTGATAATCCCTCTATTCTAAATTAGATCTCATTTATGTATAAGTTTATTTCTGAGTTCTCTGTCCTATTCCATTTATTTATTGTCTATTTTGGTTTTTTGCATTAGCTTCACATGCTTTTAATTATTATGGCATTATAATGAAACTTGAAATCTAGTAGGGCAAAATCTTTCTCCTTGTCATTTTTTGTGAAATTTAGTCCTCTATTCATATGAAGTTTGGAATATGCCTCTAATATTTTGTATTGCACTGACTTCAAAGATTAAATGGGAATTAAAGGTCATGTTTAACATAGAGTTTTCATTTCAAGTAACAGAATGTATCTTCCCCTTTACTGAAGTTATTTTCCTATCTTTCAAGAAATTTCAATAAGGTTTTGAAAGAAATTTCAAACCTCCATAAGGTTTCTAATTTATTAGATTTATTCCTGATAATCTTATAGTTTTGAATGATATGAAATCTTTTCTTCTCTTACCTGTGATTGAATTTCATTATTCCTAGTATAATGGAATACTGATAATTTCAGTAATTTCCATGGTTTTCAACATTTAAATATAATATCAAATTATAATAATATAGATAAATAATAACTCTCTACCTTCCTATGATCTTGGTTTCCATATTGGGCCCTCATCTATTTTGAGGAGTACATTTGGCATAATAATTGGCCATGTCAGAGAGGAATTAGATGTTCAGTAATATCATTTCCTCCTCCTAGGTACATATCTTAGCAGATTTTGCACTTTGGTGGAGGCCATGTGGCTTCCATGTAGACAGACATAATTCATGTAGGCTCTTTCTAGGCCTGGCTATAAAACCACCTGCAAGATCCTTCTCACTCTCTTTTTTTCTTGTTTAATGGCTGAATACAGGAAGTCCAACCAAGGACTCTGGGAAGTCCTAAGGGGATAGCAGAGTCACAAAAGGGTGAGAACTTAGTTTCCTATTCACTTTTCAGAGGAGAGCTGCCAAGAAGAATTGCTTGATCTTAGTGGGATATAACAATCATCCTTTGTTAAGCCACTGAGATCTTGAGATTGTTTTACCAGCTGGTGATAATCATCCTAACTAATATACTAGCTTTTGACAAATAACTTAGTACCAACGTCTAGAAAGGATTCAGATTTGAGTTCTGTCCGTGATTAATGACCCAAGCCTGAAGAAGAGCCATAAGACTGAATATTTAGTTTGGGTACAGATTCTTGGATAAAAACTGAACATAAGGACATGCTAAGAAACAAAAGGTCATTCTAAGTTGTCTGGTCTGGTGGAGCAGTGAGAAAGGGAGGAAGACCTTTGCTATAGTAAGTCCTTCTCCCAGGAAACCTGGAACTTTGAGGGAAACAGCACAGTCTCTGAACCATAAGATTTCCATATGCCATGCAGAAAAAAGAGCCTTTTGTCTATGTGTTCTCTTCATCCCATTCAGCAAATATTCACTGAGCATCTCTTCTTGTGTCATGCTCTTCCCTGCGCACATACATACAAACATGCACATACACACACTAGAACACACACATACACACACCAGAATCACTTTCTTCCTCAGAACCCCAGGTAAATTTTTCTAAAACCTCAGGGAAGGTATTCCATGATTATGGTTATCCTAAAATTGACTTTCTAGACTCTAGTTGTATGATAAAGAACACATCAGGCCCTGGAGACATTCTTGTCTATATCAGCTGGTACCAAAGCTAATTAATACATGGGAGAGTCTTTCCTCACCATTAATACAGACAAAAATGGTGATCTTGGCTTATTGTGCATGTAAATTCTAGTCACATAAGTTCAAGTTTCCCATGGAAGTACTTAAACTTTCATGGTCAAAATTGTTATAAGGAATGTTATAAAAATGGTGTTTTTCTCTATCTAAATTCTGTAAGTGTAGATTTAGGTAGAAGAAAAATTAAGAATAGGGTATGACCTTAGCTAGGCAATGAAGTCATATCTTATGAGGGAAATATATGCTTTATTCATACTAATTAACCTGTATTTGACATTCTTGCATCACAAAGTAGAGGCTAAATTAATGTTTTGTATCCTGCAATATTCAGGATTGGCTGCAAAGCAAACTTTTGGCTTCCATTTGGTGCATTAGAGGTCATTGGCTTCCAGGTGCATTCCATTTGGTACACATTAGACAGGCAAGGCTGAATGATAATGTATACTGTGCCTCAGAGGTGAAAGGAAACAAATTATTAACCATTTATTAAAAATTTACAGCATACCTAAAATGTGTACTAACCGGGCACCTGGGTGGCTCAGTCAGCTCATCGTCCAACTCTTGACTTCAGCTCAGGTCATAATCTTGTGGTTCATGACTTCAAGCTCCACATCGGGCTCTGCACTGACAGTGTGGAACCTGCTTGGGATTCTCTCATTCTCCTTCTCTTTCTGCCCCTACCCCACTCTTGCTCTCTCTCTCTTTCTCTCAAAATAAATAAATAAATAAAAAATGTGTACTAACTTATTAATTTCCTATGTATATTGTGCATCTTTTCTTGTATACCCAAGCAGGTGTATGAGGAGACATTAAGTTGTTCATGTCTTGGACTGAGCAATCCAACTTTTTCTGAAGAAATGATTCAGAAGCAAAATGGATAGACCATATCATTTATTTTAATTAGTTAATTTATTCTACAAATTTTTGCATTACATCTGATCCATGCCAAGCACTGCACCCAGTGCAAGGATTCAATAGTGAACAAGAAAGCCAATACTAATGGCTTCTATTCTGGGAATATGATGGTTATAGGAAGCCAGAAACTCTTCTCATACAAAGAAACAAAAAATGCCACATAAAATGAAATTTTTAAAGGTCTGTTTAAATAAATGAGTGACCTTGGCATAAAAGTCAGGGAAAGAATAGGATCATCACTCAGTGGAGGTGAGAGAAGAGAGAGGTTGCAGGCTGCCCTGGGGGTGTGTACCAATCCATATGATTGGCTTATATTTTTTGTCTTAGCAAACTCATTAACAAGATGGGTGACAAAATTATTGGCCCAGTGAAGGGCATGGAGTTAGACTGGATACCCTCCTCCATGGACAATGTATAAAACCACAAAGAATTCATGGAAAACCCTAGTTTTAAAAACATGCTCCACAGAGACAGAAAGGGGAAATAGAGCATTTTCAGGCTTTGGTTGAAGGTGGGGAGAAAATTGCCTTTGAGAAATCTATGGCCTAAGGTCATCCTTCATGAGAGACTGGAGACTGAATTCACACATTTGGAACCTGAAAAGCCATAACCTGAGACTTTTACCTGAAAATAGATGAGGATAGCATGGGCTCCAGGCATGGAGCAGAAAAATAACATAAATATTCTCTAGAGGAACTTAGAATGTATGAGATTCTTAAAGAATTCCTATAAGTAGTGTTCCAAGAGTATAAACTAATAGTAATAATAATTCCTACACAAAATTCCTGCATATGAATGAAAGGCAATAGAGAAAAAGGAAATAAAAGTAAATAAAAAGAAAGATATGATTTCTCACAGAACCTACAGTCTAGCAGGAGATATAGGTGAGTCATTTAACCATTTGGAATATTAAATACTGAGTGCCATGACTGGTGGGTAAACGCATGGGCAACTGCAAAAAGTCCTGTCCACTAACCTCCAATTTAACTGTTCTAAAAAAGTTTCCTGGAGGAAATGATATCTAAATTGAGGCTTAGAAGGTGATGAAGAGATTGACGACAAAGAAGACGGGATTGAGAAATCAGGAGCTAATGGCCAGGAGTAAGAACAACTGCAAAAGGACAGAGAAATGGACAACATGTAGCAGTTGGGTTTCTTCAAGTATCAGCATGACCAGAGCACAGAATTTCAGCTTGGGAGAGGCTAGAGAAGCTGAAGGTGTAAGCAAGGGCCAGGTTGCAAGGAACCAGAATTATTTATTTATTTTTTGGCATTTTCTATATCATAAAGTAAAACGGAAAATATCTGAAAATAATCTAAATATGCAGAAATTGGAGAAGCACAAATAAAGAATGGGATATATGGTTGACTATTGGCAAGTATTAAAAAGTGATCACTATGAACTTTGTAGAGAATGGAAAAGATCTTTATAATTCTGATGGAAAAAAATCAGAACACAAAATCATACTTTACCACTTAAACTGTAATTATAAGTTTATAAAATATGTATGCATGAAGACAAAGACAGAAGGGAAATATACCAAAAAGAACATTGTGTTAGGAGATGGCAGAATATGGCTGAATTTTATTTTCTCCTTTTCAAAGATGTTGTTTAATATTGTCTCATTTAAAATTAAAATAAACAGAGAGACAATAACTTTAGTGAGTACAGGGAATGAGGTTTTGCTCATTATTGAATCTCCACAGCCTGGTACATAGAAAAGATTGAATAAATACTTGTCAAATGAATGAAAGATGGGTATTGTTTGAGGCTTTCTGGAAGAATGGCTGATAGTATCTTAATACAGTGTCAGGTGGGTCAAAATAAGTCTTCAGCACCAAATCAGAGACAGATTGAACTTAAGCATTTTTAAGATGGACAACTTGTATACCCAAGGCAGACGTACCAGACAAAGACAACTTTCTCAATATAGGGACTAGAACTAGAGGAAGAGTTGAAAATGAGGTTTGTTTTTCCTTTTGGGAGGAGGGTATGAAAGGGGTGTCGTTTTAGTTACTCATATTTTTTAAAAACAATTTAGAATATCCTTAAATATAAAGCATTTTAAGAGAATGTACTTAAAGGTAGGGGAAAAGCCACAAAACTACAATTTTATATTTCTATGAGTTATTTTTGAATTTTTTTCACATGTGCAGTCACAATTATTGTGTATATACTATTTTCTATTCTATTATTCCCATTTAACATTATTTTATTAAACACTTTTAATAGTTCAAAATTCATTTTTCACTTAATAAATTTCATAGTATTTCAACCTTTCCACCTGTAATTCATTAAACCCTCAGTCCCATGCTGCACATGGAGGTTTTTGTTATTGTTGATTGGATTTTTCTCTTTAAAAAAAAAATCTTACAATCTATATTGCCAGTTTTCTCCTTGAATGATTTCCTTGAGATAGATTTTTAGGAAAGAAAGAAGTTTGAAGTAAAGAATTTGAAATGGTATTGTAATTTGGATAGTTGTGTATAAATTCTCGTGCAAAAAAATAATAGAAAAAAAAGTTTCGTGTCTATCCTAATAGAATGGACTAGGCTTACTCAGTCAGGATTCTAGGAGGAAGTTGTCTTTCTCAGTATTTTGAACTCTCTACATTTTTAGGGATGGACAAAGACGGCCAAAATAATAACTAATAATTCTTCATATTGTTACTCATTTGCTATAGAATATGGTCTAGTAATATTATATCCACATTACTAGTGAGGAAACAGAAGCTCACTGAGATTAAATAACTTTTTCAAAGTTACTTAGAGATCTAATGGCAGGTCTCAGCTAGAATTTAAGTCTCAAAATTTTTGGACCACTATGCCAGGGTAGCCATATGCAGAAATTGCAATAGCTATGAATTTTTGTCATAAGATAGGGAGTAACAGAGGAGATATTGACTGCCTGGGATCATATATAGACTAATCTTCAACTGTATGATCTTAATCAAGCCCCATAAAAATTCTGACCTTTGTTTCTTCAACTTGAAAATGGAGGTGATGACAGTACTTACTTCATAAGTTTGTCGTGAACAGTAAATAGAACAATGCATGTAGAGTATTTATGTAGTGCCTGCACAGAGCAACATTTAGTAAATATCTGTGATATAGACAAGGTTCAGATTCTTTAGAGTTGACAAGGAAGTCAACCTGACTAACCACTAACTATCACCCATCTTCTTCTTTAGGACAACTCTAGGACTTAAGATATACCTTGGAGATTTTTGCAGTATGTTTTCTACATCTAGATCTTGAGCAAAAACAGTTCCCTGACCTCCGTGGCTTCTCTCTGCCCCAGTTCACCTCTCTGAGCCACATACCTGCTCAGTTCTGTGGTTCAGATTGTGCAGATTATTGTAATTTTCCTCAAATCAGGTTTCTGGGTGTGCAAGATGGTTTAGTGTTGATCTGGCTGCATTTCAGGGACCAGAGATGCAAAAAAAAAAAAAAAACCTTCCATGCTGTTCTATCTCGGCCCCTCCCCTCTATATCTAGATCTTATTAATTTTGCATCCCCAATACTTGTCTTCCTTTTGCCGTGGCAATATTCTAATTTATTAGAAAGCAAAATATTTCTTCATGGTATTGGTGTATGTTGCTGTTTTCCTGACCACTCTTTTAGCTTTTTATTTTAATCCCAGAAAGATTTCATTGTTCCTTGAATTCTATCTTCCTGTCTTGTCTATGCCTTCTGGACCCTTTGTTGTGTTATATCATTCTCTGAGCTAGACATGAGTCATAACAGCAATATTGTATTGGTGTATTCATTAAGCACTTCAGGCTCTTTGCTCTGTTTTAAACAATGATATACTTTGTTTTACAAAGTTCCACTGAATGATTGTATAAATAGACGATGTTGGTGAAGTAAACTTGTAAGTTAACTATTAATTACAGTTACATTGTGTGATTGGGGAGAGCAATGCTTAAATGAAAGAAAATAGTCTATTTCTCTGTATGACCCATGTTTATGTGATTTTGTACCTACAATTCACAAAAATGTCTGAGATTTAAAAAGTTATAATACTTTATTTACCTGTGTGTTTGTGAACCTTTAATATATTCAGGAACAGAATAAACTGGATATGTGAAGTATTTTCTCTGAGTTTAAAAGTTTAGTGTTAAAACTGTCTTTGTTATCATGCACATTTTATTTGTAATTGAGTTAACTGACTACTTTAGAAAACATTATGTTGAGATGCCTGGGTGGCTCAGTTGGTTAGGCCTCCGACTTCAGCTCAGGTCATGATCTCATGGTTCACGGGTTCAAGCCCTGCAACAGGCTCTGTGCTGACATCTCAGAGGCTGGGGCCTGCCAGCCTCCCCTGCTTGCGCTCTGTCTCTCTGTCTCTCAAAAATGAATAGACAAGGGCGCCTGAGTGGCTCAGTCGGTTGAGTGTCCAACTTTGGCTCAGGTCATGGACCCACGGTTGGTGGGTTCGAGCCCTGTGTTGGGCTCTGTGCTGAATGCTTGCTCAGAGCCTGGAGCCTGCTTCAGATTCTGTGTCTCCTTCTCTCTCTGACCCTCCCCGCTCATACTCTGTCTCACTCTTATCTCTCAAAAAATAAATAAATGTAAAAAAATTTTGAAAAAAATGAATAAACATTAAAAAAATTTTTTTAAAAAGAAAATTTTATGTTAAAGTTGGAATTCCAGAGAAAATGAACAGCCCTTCATTTCTTCAATCATTCATTCCTCTCCTCCCATTGTCTTCAGCCCCACCCCAAGTGCTTCTTATTCCTATCACTCCATTAAAATGTCTCAAAATCAACATCAACCATTTTCTACATGTTGACAAAATCTCCAGTTTTATCTATCTTGATCTCTCAGCAGCATTGCTCAGAGTGGGCCACTATTATATGTGTTTTTTTCTTATTTTCCACAGCCACCCCTCAGTCTGGTTTGATGGCTACATAGTCTTTGTATGTCATAGTCGCTTCCAAGTGGGAGATGCCCAGGGTCTTGCTATGGTTATTTATTCCATTTACACCCACTCCCTAGGACACATCAATTTGTCTCATAGCTTTAAATACCATATGTGTTGTTGACACTCAAAATTCTGTCCCCCCAAGCATCTCCCTGTGAGCTCAAGCCTTATAGACACATGAGCCTACTCAATCTATCTATTTAATAAGTGCAAATAGAATTTTGTTGTCTCCCCATCAAATTTACTACCCTGCCTGCCTCTTACATCTTACCATCTCATTACAGGACAGTGGCATCATGCGCTTGCTTGTGTCAAAAGCAGGAATTTTGCTTTTATTTATCTCATTTATTCATTCCCTCCATCTATGTAATAGGAGTGTTCATAAGCTTAGCTTTAAATCTGCCACCTCACTGTTCACTTTCTATTTGTCCCAATGTTTTTCCTTTTTTCCTCATTTTCTACCTTATTTTGAATCACCTGACTATTTTTTTAATGATTCTATTTTATCTCTATTGGCTTATTACTATAAGCCTAGTTTCTTATGCTAGTGGTTGTCTTTGCATTTAAAGTATACATTTTTAACGCATTTAAAGTATACATTTTTAACTCATCACAGTCTCCCTTTAAGTGATACTGTAACACTTCATATATAAGAACATTACAATAGTCTACTCCCTTCTCTCCTTTCCTTGTTTTTATGCCACTGTTGCCACACATTTACTTCTAACATGTTATAAACTTCATGATATTAATTAATATCATTAATTTTTAATAGATTATTATTTTCTAAGAAACTTAAAAAATAATAAAAACTCTTAATATTTACATATGTAGTTACAATTTCTGGTGCTCTTCAATCCTTGGTTTTGATCTGGTTTTGATCTGAACATTTCCATCTGGTATCATTTTCCTTTGGGCTGAAGGACTTCCTTTAATATTCCTTATACTAGAGATCCGCTAGTGATAAATTTTTCAAGTTTTTTATATTTTTAAAAATATTTATTTTGCTTTTATTTTTTGAAAGATTTTTTGCTGGATATAGAATTATAGGTTGACAGATTTTTTTCTTAGTACTTTAAAGATGGTATTCCAATGTCTTCTCCCTTGAATTATCTCATGAGAAATCTATCACCATTATCTTCATTCCTATGTTTGTGATATACTTCCCCCCTTTTAGAGTCTTTTAAGATTTTTAACTTATTACTGGTTTTGAGCAATTTGGCTATAATGTGCCTTAATGCAGTTTTCTTTATATTTCTGATAATAGGAGTTTGTTACACTTCTTGGATATATGAGTTTCTAGTTTTTATCAAAATTAGAAAGTTTTCAGCAAGTATTTCTTTGATTATTTTACTTTTTCCTTTTCCTTTTGGGGATCCCAATTGCATTTCTATTAGGGTGCCTGAAATTGCCCCAATGATCACTAATTTTCTTGTTCATGTTTTTTTCAGATTTTTTCCCCTGTGTGTTTCATTATGGATAATCTCTATTGCTGTATCTTCATGTTCACTAATATATTTGTTTTTCAATGTGTATATGCCATCAATCCCATTCAGTATATTTTCATCTCAGACATTGTAGTTTTCACTGTTAAAAGTTTACTTCAGGCCTTTTTTATATCTTCCATGCTTCTACTTGGCATATGAAATCTTTCCTCTAGATTTTAGACATATGGAATTCAGTTATAATAAATATACCTTATATAATATATACTATATGTTATTATATATCTATATAATAAGTATATCTGCTAAGTTTTACTTCTGTGTCAGTTTGGGGTTGTTTGTAATTGACTGATTTTTCTTTTTTTTTATGGGTCATATTTTCCTGCTTTCTTGCATGAATAGTATGCTAGATAATGTAAGTTTTATGTTATTGGATGCTGGATACGTTTACATTCTATCAATATTCTTTTTGTTAATGTTTATTTATTTTTGAGAGAGAGAGACAGAGTATCAGCAGGCAAGGGACAGAAAGAGAGGGAGACACAGAATCCAAAGCAAGTTCCAGGCTCTGTACTGTCAGCACAGAGCCCGACATGGGGCTCAAACCCATGAACTATGAGATCATGACCTGAGCCAAAGTCAGATGCTCACCTGACTGAGTCACCCAGGTGCCCCTCTATCAATATTCTTGTACTTTGTTCTGGGTTATGTTTAATTTACATGGAAAGTTTGATCCTTTTGGGTTTTCCTTTGAAGATTTGTTAGTAGAACCAGAAACAAAGGTTGTTTCCATGGCTAATTCATCCTGAATGCTGATGCAAAATCCTTCCAAGGATTCCACCCCATGCTCTTTGAGTTATGGGTTTTCCAATTTGGCTGGTGAGAACAAGCACTATTCTCAGCTCTCTGCAAGCATCTGTTATTATTTCCTCTAATGTTTTCAGATCATCCTTTCCCTAGTCTTGGGTAGTTTTCTCACATGCTCTGAGTAGTACTTAGCTAAAGACTGTAGGGGCATTCCATGCATATCTCCAGCATTTTTTCTTGTGCATGTATCTTTCTCATCTATAATAACACTGTCCTATAATTTCTCGCTGTCATGGCCTCTCTAGACTCTCAGTTCTGTCTTCGCCACTCACAGAGTATGCCAGACTTCACCTGGGCTCCCCTTCTCTGTGTTGCAACTTGGACAATCTCTTCTCTTAAGCCACGTATAAGTTTACTTGATCTGTTTCCTGTGTTTCAGGGAACAATATTTACAATTACCTAATATCAAATGTATTAGAAATATCTGTTTTATAAACTTTGCCTGGTTTTTTACAAATAATTTTAGGCAGAAAGGTAAATCTTGTCCTTACTCTATCTTGGCCAGAAATGGAAGTCTCTTGATTCTCATCCTTATTTTTTATGGGTCTGGTCATTGTATTTGCACATTTTTATAGAAATAATTTGAGGTATATGATTTTGTTACTTTCCTCCAGAAGGGATTTACATTTGCTTCTCTAGGCATCTCAGGGACTAGCAATCTGAGATCACCTTAATTGAACTTCAGTTGTTGTGATGATTTGTTGCTGGATATCAGTTCTTATGATGGCTCATCTAATTCTAGTTCAGTTTTAATCCCAGGGTGCTGCCTTTTGGAGTCACAACCCCACGGAAGTTGTGTTTACTAGCTTCCTGATCCTCTGAAAGGAGCCTTTGAAAGACCAATGGACCTTTCATTTCAACTCTTGTTACCCAATGTTATTGTATTTGAAAAGTTGGGTTGGATTTTTAATTCATCCTGCTAACCTCTGTATTTTAATCATTGTGTTTAAATAATTTACATTTAAGTTATGTATTAATATTGCTAAAGCTTAGTCTGCCATATTATTATTTGTTTGCTTTATTTTTCCTTCCTGTGTTTATCATTTTTTACCTTCCTTTGGTTATTTAAACATCTTTGAGGATTCCATTTTTATTTATTTATAGTATTATAAAGTATATTGCTTTATATAATTATCTCGCTGGTGCTGTAGGTATTGCAATATGTGTTTGTATACACACACATGCACACACAGATGCACGCATCTTATCATTGTCTCCTGGTATCCATGTTCTACCATTTCAAATGTGTAGAAATCTCATTTGTATATAAATTTGTTTAGTCTCTCCACTTTTTTAGGAAGTTTTTAGCCATTAATTCTTCAAATATATTTTAGCATCAATCTTATTCTGAGATTCCAATGATATGAATGTTGAATTTGTGTTATTGTCTCACAGATCCCTGAGGCAACATTCATATTGTTTTGCAGTCTCTTTTCTCTTTACTGTTCAAACTGGCTGATTTCTATTTGTCTGATTGCATTATTTTGCTAAAGCTGCCACATGATGGGTGGCTTAAACAATAAAAATTTACTTTCTCACAGTTTAGGAGTCTGGAAGTCTGAAATCAAGGTGTTGGTAGAGTTGATTCCTTCTAGGGGTTATGAGAAAAGATCTGTTTCAGGCCTCTCCTTTCTTGGCTTGTAGATGGCTATCTTCACATTTACATGATATTCTCCCTATATGCATATCTCTGTGTCTGAATTTCCCCTTTTTTATGAAGACATTAGTCATACTGGATTAGGGATCACTCTAATTGACTCATTTCAACTTGATTACCTCTGTAAAGTCTATCTCCAAAGAAGATTACATTCCGAGGTCCTGGGGATTAGGACTTGAACATATGAATTTGGGGGGCACACAATTCAATCCATGACATTATCTTCAAGTTCACTGATTCTTTCCTTTCTCATATTCATTCTGCTATTGATCCTTCCAGTAAGTTTTTTTTTATTTCAGTCATTGTATTTTTTAGTTATATGGGTTCTACTTAGTACTTTTTTTATACCTTACTTCTTTGATAAGATTTTTCTGTGTTTCTTATTTATATCAAAGGAATTTACTTTTACTTGTTAAATCATATTTATGGTGGCTGCTTTACAATGGTTGTCAGATAATTCCAACATCTGATGCATCATGGTGGTGGCATATGCTAATTGTCTTTTCTCATTCATGTTGTGATTTTCTAGTTGTTGATATGACAAGTGATATTCTATTGTATCCTGGACATTATGTTAAAAAAAATTCTGGCTCCTATTTAAATCTATTTTTGACAGGTTGCTACCTTGTTTAGATTGAGCATACAAGTCATAACCCACTTTTGTAGGCTACAGTTCCAATGGCAGTTTAGTTTTGGGAGATTTTGTAGTGCTATTTTAGTTTGCTTGATTTGTCTAGTGCCAATAGGGCTCCTGCTAATCCTTGATGGTCCCCCTGCAGGAATGAAAGGCACTTCCTCTGGCCAGGCTGCAAGTGACTTTAGGTGAGAGATGAGGGCATCAGGGATGGAAAGCACTTTCTGGTGGTACATTGTTTGTTGGCAGCAGGACTCCTTTTTGATCCAGGGGAGGAATGTACCTAAGACATCTTCTGCTGCTAGGCTGGAAGTGGGGAGAGTCCAGGCCTGGGTCACCTACTGCTACAAATGAGTGTTTGTAATACCCTGCAACATTGTGTTGTTTCTCCAGTTCTCGTGTACCTAAGCAGAATAACTAACTCTTCTCACCTTTAAGAGTTTTCCTATTATATTCTGTTGCATTATTTACAGGGTTTACAGCTGTGTTTAATAGTGTTTTAGTCAGGGTTCTCCAAGGACACAGAATCAACAGGAGAGATATGAAGGTCTAGATACAGATAGGGATACAGATACAGATACATAGATCAGGGAATCGGGGAAGTCAGTGGTATAAACCTCAGAACAAGAGCAGAAGATGAAATCTCCAGCAGTCAAGTTTACACATAAAAATGACTATCATAAATGGGGAGGAACAGGGAGAGTCATTTATGCTATCTTATCCAGGTCAGATATATTGATTTTTCAAAAAAAAATTTTCTGTTATTTATATGGATTTAGGGTGGTAGGTGAACTACACACACATGTTCCATATTCTGTCTTCCACGCCACATCCTTAGGTTGGAGACTGACACTTGAGATCTTTTCTAATGCATTTTCTTCACACTGGAGTTTCTTGAGAATAACTATGTGTATATTTGCAAGATGTGTGAGTGGATATTTGTTGCTGTAATAGGTATAAATGGGGGAACCTCTGTGAGCAGCCATTTGTGTACTACTGAGAATTTGAAGTGTGGAAAAACATAATTAATGAAGGAAGTTTATAAAGTAAAGGGATTAAGGATTCCCTAGGAATGAATATGAATAAGATTCTGTTATGTATTCTTCTGGGGGTGTTTTATTTTCTTCATCTCTTAATAGTTCCAGTTAAATATATTTACTGCTTCACTAGTAAGAGGGTAAGCTCCTATATCTTTCTCTTCCCTAGGTATGAATACATTAGTCATTTTATTAAAATTTAGGAAGTTTTCTTTATTAGTCAATATTGGTGACAAAGCTGTTTCTTATATAAAGATGTTTAATTTTGCTGAACCAAATTGAATTATCAATAAATTCCTGTTCACAATAAGCAATGTAAAAAAATTTCAAATAACTCCTTGAGCCCTAATTATGTATAAAATATCTCACCCGACAGCAGCTAACACAAATGGCTCCTGTATTTAATTTTAACGTCACAGGATTGCCTCATCTGTCACTATTTGGAATCTGATCTGGGAGAAAGGAATTTCAAAGGTTGTTATTAAAATCACTTATAGTCTCTGAGATAAATAGTTACATGGGTTTCATTTGGAAAAGCAGCATGCCACTTTTAAGTGGTAAACTTTAATTAGCATAAATAAAATTTTATATAAATCAATTAACACATGTGTGAGTACCTCATATATGCCTTGCATTCTGGCAGTCTGTGGGAAATGCTTACAGGGAAAAGTATGTTCCATGGCTCACCGCCTGAGTTTGGAAATAAAGAATGCATGTACAAAATAGTTAATTGACAATCCAGGGCACTGATCATCAGTAAAGAATGAGTCCAGGGAAGGAAATGCCAACTGCTGGAGTAGTTAAGAAAGGCTTTTAAGACTAGGAGAACTGTGAGCTGGGATTTGAAAGAAGATGAGTTTTGAAATGGAAGAGGGGAGACAAGAAACTCAAGGGAGAAATGACAGGCTAGACCCAGAGTTGAGAAGGAATTTGATCAATGTTTCCTAAGCAAAAGACCAGGGTACTCAGGGAATGGGTGAAGATTTGGGGAAGAGAGTTGGGGATGGATTATTATCAGGGCAAGTCTGGTGGGGAATTTCTTGATATCTTAAAAAAAAAAAAAGCATGTTTATCAATTGGGTATATGAATTCCTTGACTTTCTGATTTTGTTTTCCCAGCATCTGGCTCTCCAAACTTTTGCTGAATGAATTAATGACGAATAATGCATAATCTAAGCTTAGTTATTTCTTCACCTCATGGCTAGAACATTCATGATTCTTCTCCTCCTCCTCCTCCTCTTTCTTCTTTTTCTTTACCACTTCTTGGTCTATTCCTGCTACCTTGAGCCCAGCCTTCCCCAGCCTTTGTACTGAATGTGAAAAGCTACTTTTAAGTGAGACAAGCTCTTTCATGTTAGGATTTTGAGTCAAAAGTTCTACTCTACAATTCTAATATGGGTTTCTACTTTTCTTCTTTATGACTCATTTCCATGATAATTTTCATTTTATCTCATTGTTTTATGGAAAATCCTTGCTCTCAAAATCCAGCTCTGAAATATTTATTTTTTTTTTAATTATAAGGTTTTCACTTAGAGTTTTAGGTTCACAGTGAAATAGAGAGGAAATTGCAAAGCTCCCACATATCACCTTCATACACACACTCAAAGCCTCCCCCACCATCAACATCCCACACTTGGGTGGTACAATTTGTTACAACTGATGAACAGACATTGACACATCATAATCACCCGAAGTTCATAGTTTACATCAGAGTTCATTCTTTGTGTTGTATTTTCTCTGTTTTGACAAATAAATAATGACATGTATCCATAATTTTAGTATCATATGGAATGGTTTTATTGGTCTATGAATCCATTGTGCTCCACCCATTCATTCTTTTCTCCCCCAAACTCCTGGAAACCACTGATCTTTTTAATGTCTCTATAGTTTTGCCTTTTCTAGAAATCCATATAATTGGAATCATACAGTACACAGCTTTTTCAGATTGGCTTCCTTCCTTAGTAATGTGCATTTATGTTTCCTCCGCGTCTTATTTGTGACTTGATATCTCATGTGTTTTAGCACTGAATGATATTCCATTGTCTGGATGTATCCCAGTTTGTTTATCCATTCGCCTATTGAAAGACATCTTGGTTACTTCCAAGTTTTTTCAATTATGAATAAGGCTGCTATAAACATTTATGTGCAGATTTTTGTGTGGACAAGTTTTCAACTTCTTTGGGTAAGTATCAAGGAATGGGGTTGCTGAGGTGTATGACAGAGTTGTTTAGCTTTGTAAGAAACTACCGAACTGTCTTCCAAAGTGGCTGTAACATTCTGCATTCCCACCGGAAATAAAAGATTCTTTTTCATCAAAATATTTTGGTATTTAAGAAATCTGGGGTGCCTGAGTGGGTCAGTCAGTTAAGCCTCTGACTCTTGATTTCAGCTCAGGTCATGATCTCATGGTTGTGAGAATAAGCCCCACATCCAGCTGTGCTCTGAGTGTGGAGCCTGCTTGGGATTCTCTCTCTCTTCCTCTCCCTCTGCCTCTCTCTCTCTCTCTCTCTCTCTCAAAATAAATAAACATTTTAAAAAATTCTAGGGAGGAAGGGAATGCTCCTTTTTCATAAATAAATAAATTAATTAATCAATACATAAATAAATAAATAACCAAACACCCACCAACCAACCTGTAAAAATTAACAGTTCCTTGATGTTGGAGATAAGGCATGATTTATCTTACCGATCCTGCACTCTGCCAAATACCTGATGGTTGCTGGATAAAATTTACCTATTTGAACTCTTTTATTTTCTTTGCAGAATTTTTTTCCTTAGGCATTAACGCCACATGAGCTGATTGGCTCAACATTCAGTGCTGGAATGT
This sequence comes from Cryptoprocta ferox, assembly GCA_028646485.1. Taxonomy (NCBI): domain Eukaryota; kingdom Metazoa; phylum Chordata; class Mammalia; order Carnivora; family Eupleridae; genus Cryptoprocta; species Cryptoprocta ferox. The sequence continues at coordinate 64,265,731 of CM053561.1, read as the reverse complement.
CTTATCATGGAATAGCTGGGGTTTTTTTCCTTTGAACTAAATTATCTCCTTTCTACTTCTATCTATTTAGAATTATCTGTTTAGTTCTAGCTATTTAGTCTTCTGTTTAGACTCTTCTTCTAAAGAAGTGTCCGTTTATTCAGTTTAGTTGTCTCCCAATCAAATTAATTGTTTGGAGTGTGCATGGACAACACATTTCACTAGAAACCACACCTAGATCCGACTATAGACAGGAACCCAAGTTCAAAAGAGTAGTGATGTCCCTCCTAGTTCTATGTAGAACTATAGCAGCATAATGCTGTGGGGTATGTAAGCCTTTATTGCACCATTATTACTATCCATCATTGCTTTGGAAGCAAACATGATAATTCAGTCTTAATTTGAAATAATTACTTTCAGCAAGTTTATTTTATACCGAACCACATAGGCTTAGTTTGTTTCATCTTCTGTTGCTATAGGAGCAAATAGATTAATACAATTGTCTGGGCATAGTTCAAATGATTTCTTTGATGTATTGTTTTTCATTTGAGAATGGAAAACTTGTCAGTTTGAAGTACTAGAATTCTGTCCTCAACTTTAAATATCATAATTTTGACACCACATAATCCATCTATCATTATTTTTAGAGATATTTGGAATTTTAACTTGATTCATTAGCATACAGTCAGAGCTGTGCATAGCATATTTGTGGTTTATTTCTTCCTCATGAATCTTGTAATCAGATGACTGCTCTGTGTGATGTCGATTTTTAAGTACTATATGGCAAAAAAGGAAGTGAGGACTTTTTTTCAACAAAATCACAGGGAATCTTCAACATACTGGCAAAGCTTTTCAAATTAACTTAGTAGTATAAATAAATCCTTCTCTAAGTTTGAAGTAAAAATTCAAGTTAAAGGTTTTGAAGGGTTACTTCTACACATGCCCATGGAATGATGAGGGTTCCAGAATCTGGTTCCTGCTTTGTGAATCTTGTAATCAAGTTGAAGAGCCCAGGCTTAGCTCTTCAAAGCTAAGAACAACTGCCCAAGGGTGTGAAAACCCTCAGGAAATCCTGACTTACCTTCAAAGGCATTAAGTAGGGGGAGAGGAAGGAGAGCGATGTTAGGACCATTTTTAATATTATTAAAAAATTAAATGGGCTTATTTATAATACATCTGCAAGACCAGAAACTGCATATGGATTAAGATTGCAGGATCAAAGGCCACACTGCCTGAATTTACATATCAGTTTCACCCCCCTTATTAGCTGTGGAATTTGGACAATTACTTATCCTCTCCAAATCTCGGTTGCCTCTTTTAGAAAATGAGATACTTCCTAGAGTCATAGAAGGATTAAATGAAAATGAAAAGCATAGATAGTGTTTACCCTAGTCTCTGACCTATAGCAAGTATTCAACTAACTTTCATGATTACTAGTATTTTTTAACAAACTGTCATATCTGTGTGTTGTTCACTGGAATTCCATCAACTTTGTGTGATAACACTTTATCTCATTCTGATCAGAACCTGTGACTAGCAATTAAAAATGACTTTAATTAAAACGGGATAATTAATTCATGTCTTAAAAAGTGCTGTGTATTTGATCAGATGTGTCAAAACAAATTTTTAAAAACAAAAGTGACAGAAGCAAAATGAAAAAGAAATGGGGATTCTTGGTGGTGAGAAGATTCAGGATTTCAAGAATGGAGACAGTTCAGGAGAGGGTACAAAAAATTGGGGCGGGGTGGGGGGGCAGGAGGAATGGGACAGTAGTCGCATCATGGCCTCATTACTGACCATGCTCCCCTCAGGCTCTGTGCTTTAGCCGCCCTGGCCTTCTTTCAGTTCTTCTAACACATTCTCTTCCTCTACTTTGGGCCTTTTCACTTGCTCTTTCCTTTGCCTGGAACATTCTCTCCACTCCTGTTCATCAAACTAATCCTTCTATCCTTTTACTATTTTTTTTAATTTTTAAAAGATGTTTTTATTTATTTTTTGAGAGAGAGAAAGACAGAGACAAAGTGTGAGCAGGGAAGGGACAGAGAGAGAAGGAGACACAGAATCCAAAGCAGGCTCCAGGCTCCGAGCTGTCAGCACAGAGCCCCACTCGGGGCTCAAACTAGTGAACCGCAAGATCTTGACCTGAGCTGAAGTTAGACACTTAACAAACTGAGCCACCCAGACACCCCATCCTTTTAGTATTAATTAAAACCTCACTGCCTGCCATAAACCTTCCTGATGCCCTGAACTACGCCAGGCCTTACTGCTAAATTCTGCCCTAGCACTGACCGCCTACTCTGCCATCAGTATTGTTGTATCCACTTGTTCAATACTTAATGTTTACCTTCCTTGCTCTCTTATAAGTTCCATGAGAAGAGAGATTGCCTCTGATGGTTTATTCATCTGGCAAAAGGCCTAACACATAGGTGGTGTTCAGTAATTACAGGTTGGCTCATTGGTGGGGAAAGATAAACTCGAGGTCCTCCCATATTCTTCTCCATCCACCTGTCATCTTTCTTGGTGGCAACAGTGCTCAGAATAATGCGCATATCCCATAGGCTGGAGAACAAAGGACAGTGCCTACCCAGCAAATCAAGGACAAAATTTTCCCTTTTAGTATTCTTCATGCTTTTCTCTCCTATTCATACCATACATCTATCAATGGCCTCCAGATTTCCCATTTGTGGTGCAGAGGATGTCTTCTATTGGGTTCCAACAGCACCGGAAGCTATAATGGAGAGCAGCTACTGAGAACCCCGAAGTCAAAGCAGTGAACCAGGGACTTGGGAAACCTCTAAGCATACTCATTCATTCATTCATTCATTCACTCAGCAATTACTGAATAATAATCTTTGGCATGTATGGAGTGCTTATCTTGAATCATGTCACTTAATCGTCACCATGACCTTAGACCTTATGAAGTAGGTACTGTTAATAACCCCTCCTACAAATAAGAAAACTGAAGAAAAGTGCAGCAAAGCAACTTTGCCAAAGTAACATACATAGCAAGTTGTGAAGCCAGGATTTGAACCTGAACTCTTGACCATGATGTAATTTTGCATCTCATGGGGCTTATTACATGCAATTATGTTCCAAGCATGAGACCAGATGCTGAGGACCCCAAAACACCCAAGTCTCTGGCCCTGGTCTTGGGGATCTTGAAGTTGGGTGCGGGGATTCAGGTAAAAATCTTAATGAGTGCTGTGCTAAAGAGTGGGCTGGTAGGATGAAATGTGTAGCAAGCCTCCTGGAGGGTACATGTCCTGCTCCTCGGGAGGATATGTTTTGGCGGACATTTTAATCCAATTTGCACCTGTACAGCCACAGGCATTCAAATGAGGGCTTGTGGTAGTTAGGCCGTTTATGTTCTTGAGACACAGGAGGCGAGTTAATCCTCAGAACCCCTGGGGTGTTTTCCTTTGGCCCATGGCCAACTCCTTCCTGGACATGGATATGTTTCTTGCACTTAAAAGGGAAAAAATGGAACTTCAGTTTTGGAAGCATATGGTGTAATTTTAAGTTATTAGACCATTAGTAATGTTCAGGGGAACATTTCCAAAATGTTCCTCTAGGCCTTTGCTTTAAAAAAAAACACACACACACTGTTCTATTAAACTGCTTAGTGTTTTCTCCCTAAAAAGTGGCTACTTTGTACATTTTGTGGTTTAACATTTTCAAAGACTCTAGTAAAGGGGATACTTATTACCCATGTTTTGCTAAATATATTTAGGGCTGTCTTTTTCTGTCCCTTGTTTTGGATTCCAGAAAGGTTTTCTATATAACTGTAGCATAGCTTGGTGAGGTCAGCAGAGCAACTGCTCTTTTGTCTCCTCTTCAAGCTCAATAAACACATACATATGGATTAATGAACACCTGTGATAAGCATAGATTTTATAATTTAGAAATTAAAAACAAATTAATTATCTATTGGTTGACCAAGCAATATGGAATAATGAATAGAGTGTGACAAGATACGGATTTGAGCACTTGACTGTGAATTACTAGCTACTAAACAAATATTTATTGAGTGTCCGCTCTGTACTGAGCACCAGGCTAAGCTCTAGAAATACCAAAGTGCCCAAAACAACATGACTCCTGACCTTTATGGAACTTGCATTCAATGGTATGGGGAAAAGGAAATAAAGAAGATCAGACTGGCTGAATGTAATGTAAAGGTGGGAGAGTGGCAAAGATGAAGTTGTGGTCGAAGTCTGTGGTGAGGGATGCATTCAGACTATGATAAAGATTTTGGCTTCTATTCGATGTGCAGTTAGGAAGAAGCTGTTGGTAAAATGGATTGTTCCAATTCAGAGTGCTGGCTGTAACCAATTCAGAGTGCTGGCTATAACAGTAATAAACATAAACTAGCTCAAGTAAAGAGGGTTTATTATTGGGCAAAAGAGTTATCTTATGGAAATTCAAAATTGGAAAACAACGGCCAGCCCTACAGGAACTGAAAATGGGGAGTAGAAAACTATTACTGCTGAGGTTGTTCTTTCTCATGATTTCTCCACTCTCTTTCTTGTCACTTATTTTTTACAAACAGTCTTACATCTGTCCCATATGGGTGCCACAATTCCAAGACCAGGTGACCTTTCAGCTCAGCTACTCAGAGCTTCGTGCCTTGGTTCCCCAATTCTAACTTCCCTAGAGTAAAATGTAATAAGCTTCAATGTAATAGGCTTCAGCTGATATCTCCCTTTTGGGTGGAGTCCTTCATGGGGACTGTCATGGGGATTGTAATATGCTACATAAGTCAACTGTCCATCCTTGACCTAGGTAGCTAGGACTGGCAGGATAATGTTACATGGCACACCATAGCTTTTACCCCTCAATAGTTGGGGAATGTAAAGTATGGAAAGATATATATTAGTAAATTTTGTAGATATATAAAAAAACTTTGCCTTGTCAACCCCATATCATTTAACAAAGGTAAAATTAGATAAGATTTTTAAAAAGTCTTCTGTAAATTGTAAAGGTCTGGTAGAGGTTAGTAATTGTTTTTGCCCACTGACTGCTCTGAGTAATGTATCAGTATATATACAAGAAAATGTATTAAAGCACATGAAGAGTCTAGGGAGTAATTTAGAGAGAAAATTATTATAATTATTTACCAGCCATATCTCCTAAGACTAGCTTTCTTGATGATCCTGAATACAGGCAGTTAAAGTGATAATTAATGCTCCAAATTCTAGTTGGACCTAATTTTCAACTGTGGATTATGATTCTTTCAAAACTCTGTAACATCATTTGAGGCAATAAGAGGATAAACGTCTGAAATGTGATTTAATGACCAGAATCTGCCCCTTCAAAAGGGAGGAAGGGAAGTCAGTGTTGTTAAGAAGGTACAGGTACTTTTACTTTTGCTACTGAAAGAGGTCTTTCCCAACAAGTAGAGGATGGTAGCTATTATTTTGGCAAGGCAAGATGTTCTAGGCATTGAACTGTCTATTCAGTGTGAGACATAACCAGAGCGCATCCTTAATAGAACCTTTCAAAGATTTGGTTTTTAATGACCTTGTCAAAGCAGAGAAATTGGAAGCAGAGCTGGTGTAACACAGAGCTGCCGGGATGTTAAGGGTTGGTCTTGGAAAACTGAGGTAGGCACAAGCCATGGTTTGATAGGTACTCTTACTTTGTTGGGTTTGTTTGGTTTACTTGTCTGTTTGTTTGACTTATACCTTCTTAAGTTTCTAGCATGATATAATAGAAGAAACTGTGTACAGGAAAACTAGGCCCAAACCCCTATGGGACTTTGATCAAATGACTGACCATCAATCTCATCAATGTATCTTGTAGAATGTTAACCAAGTCTTTTCCTATTGTGATGGAATTTTGGCTGAGATCCAGAAGATGGGTAATAAAGGATATGAAATACTCATGCATATTTTAAAAATGAAGCCCAGGCCATGTATATAGAAGTTGCTAAGGGATTATTTTTTACAATCATAGTTCATCAACTATTTTAAGTATATGTAAGAGACTATGTAAGGGAAATATAAATTTCTTTTAAAAAGAGGGAAGTGAAAGAATGTGTTTCCCCGCCTCAAGCCCACCACTTGTAGAAGGGAATATACTGCCAAGAGGAATATTAATTGCTCACCTCACCTGGAAATTGTGCAGCCAGGGCGTCAGTGCTGCTAAGAGACTAGTGTCAAATGTGGGGAGAGTCTTCATCTAAGTCTCCTTAGTGACATCTTTCCTGACCATTCAACATTGCAGTTCTGTTTCAGGTATCCCCATATTTCTCTTTTGCTTCCTTGTCCTCCATAACATCAATCATAGTCTAATTTATCATATAATTTATCAGTTCTTTAGTTGTCTGCCTCACTACTCTGGAATGTAAATTCCATGAGGATGGGGTCCTTGTTTTGTTCATTGCTGTAATCTGAGTACCCTGATTAGTGACTGGTAAGTGGTAGGAGCTCAATAAATTCTTGAAGTGAATTAAATTGTGAAGACCCACAGAGTCCTTTGGAGTTTAGGGGAGGCAGAGTGCCCAACTCTCTCAAGGAGACAAACAGGCTTGAGAGGCAGTGAGGTTGGGGGATAGAGCCAGCCACAGGGGGCACCAGGATAAGCATATGGCCAAGAGTGTGCAGAAGGTGGTAACTGACTCAGGTAGTCACAGAAAGGGGCCCAGCAGGAGGATAGGTTGTGGAGCAAGCAAGCATGTGGTCAGAGCAGGGCCCAAAGAGGAATGGTCAGTGACCAGGAGAAGGAGTCAGTGACCAGTACCAGGAAACAGAACATGAAGTGGTATCAGCAAGGAGGACTCAATGCCAGCATTGGGCGTCTGCCACAATCAGTGGGCTCCAAAGACAGTATAAAACTGCACCAATCAGATGAAATATTCCCTGCCCCTCCCTGTCCTCCTCCCTGTTCCAAGGCTAGAAGAAAGGGAGCCAGTTAGTGACCAGGACAGAAGGGTAGAAGAGAAAGCAAGGGCATAATGAGGATGCTAAACTATCACCATCTCCTCCTGTAGCTTCCAAGCTTGAGTCCAGTGTGAGTTCAGGGCAGAGAGTTTAAATCAATTCGGAGAGTAAAAGTTTGATATTAGGAAACACTGGACTTGGTAAAAAGTCTGCCTTAAGTGAGACTCATTAAATGTGAAAGCAACAAGAGAAAATGGGGAATCCACTTGAGATTTTACATGAGGTTTAATTCTAAATGGCAGGTTTAAAGGGCCATGATGAGGGAAAAATTGTTCTCCCTATTTGCTCCCTATTGAGTCAATACTTCCAATAAGCCTACCATATGTCAAATAAGTGAGGTGAGTATGCAAATTGCCCACATCCATAGTAGACCCTCAGTACATATCTGTAGTTGGCAGTAATGCCATTCCATGCAGCCCCCACTGGGCTTCCAACCTCTGCCACATTTTCCTACTTTGTTTGCCTATTTCTATATTTACGAGTCTCTTGCATGGAAATTTCCCTGATATCTCAGTTAATTCCAAATCATCCAAAGTGAGACTATAATTCTCCCAAATAAGGACTGTAGATTTATCTTCTTTCACAGTCTTATGATATCTAGTGATAATATTGATGATTTTTCAAGATAGTCAAAATTATCAAGAACTTATTAAAATACTAGACACCCTTCTAAGCACCTTGCGTGTATTATTTCATTTAATCCTTACCACAACCCTAAGAGGTAATTATAGAGACTATAGAACTTTGTTGAAATCATCCAGCTCATGTCAGACATGGCATTGAACACAGGGCTAAAATCAAGGAGGGGAGCTAGCTGGAGCTGCCTCACATCCTGATAGGGGGAGTCACACACACTGTGGGAACATGTGTTCATCCTCTACTGCAGGTCTTGTCCCAAGATTCTTTTTTGTTGTGAAATCAGGAGGGTTAATGCAGTTCTTTTCACTGGGTTCCTCACAGAGAAAGCATATTTTGTAATCTCATCACATGCCTGTAAGATGAAAACCAGCTTTCTTGGTTCAGCAGGTAAAATCAATGCATCAAATAAAAAGCTTTGAACTTCAATTACTGAATGCAATGGTCCAAACAGAAACTCTGGTTGTCCAGGCAAAAATATTAACAAGAATCCCTTTGTCTGTTTCTAATTAACCATATCTCCAGATCTTCTGCCTTATTCATCCCACTTGGATGAGTACATGATGAATCAGCAGGCAGGATCCATTTGCTTTTTAAATCCTCCATGGTCATATATTCCCAGAGGCAGACCATGGCCCTGGGACTGATGGCCACTAGGTTGCTAACTCATAAAAGTAAACAGGTTTCATGGTTTCGCCATGGGTAAATGAAAGGTTTGATAGAGGTCTACAACAGGCTTGATAGAGGTCTACACACCGCAGATATTATGTTGTACATATCCCTCTTTCAACATCCTTATCACTGCATCTTCCCAATTACTGCCCCGTGAATTAATGAGGCGCAACTAAAGCGTGTAAACCCTCCCAGAGAATGAGAAAGTTCTTCTGGAGCAATATTTCCATGGCTATAACTAGGGTGGTAGAATTTTCTTGTTTAGAGTGTTGCGTTCTACCTAGCTGATAAAAAGACTTCTGTTCTGGTTTGGCCAGTTTTAGATATGTGGAATTTTTATTAGCTCTGCAAGTGTAAGTGATTTCCTGGAACACAGGTGTGCTAATACATATAAAAGGCACATCCTCAGGAAGAATATGAATAACAATTCGGAGTTTTGTTTGTTTATTCTTTATGGATCTGCTCACATTATTGGGGAGACGCTGGATCACAGTCTGATCTGAAACTGCCAGTGTGTGGGACTCTATCTTTCCAAATCCTTCCTTTGGGCCAGGGCATGGAGATTAGATTTGGTTTCATGAACTACTGCTGCTCATCCTTTCCTGCCTAAAATCAGAGTACTCATAAGGTGGCAGAAGAGGCCTGGCAATATATAGCCATAGTTTTGGCTGCAAAACGGAGATGGGATGGTGCAGACTTCATTTCATCTTGGCTTTTGCACAGACTGCCATGGTGATTAAGAAGACAAAACTGACAATCCTCTGGAAATAACCTCTGCTGTTTCCTATCCCCCAAGCAATTGTGTTCAGAACACAAGTACATTTCTGGGAAAACACATGAGAAGTTGTTCTCTGGATTTCAGGAAGCATCGTATCCTAAGCACTTTGAAAAGTCCTTTTGGGTCCAGCTATTCTGAATATTTCATGGTTGCATATATTTCATTAATTTCCACTGCGTTCATGGCATCATTTTTAATGCATTGATGGTATTTACTCTGTTAGGTAACTCCTGGTGAATGATGTCAGTGGCAGACTCAAGGCAAGCTAGAAGGCCATGTTGGACTTGGCTAACAATGAAAGCTCCTGTTTGCTGAGCCCCGTGCCCCATGAGACACAGAGCTAGGCCCTTAAATATGTTACATCTGTTCCCCCTCACAGCCAGGCCAAATATGTATGATTATCCACAATTTATTGAGCAAGAATGGTAGCAAAAATTCAAATTGCTTTAGCAAAGTCATCTACAAGCGAATAGGCAGAGCTAGGGTTTCATTTGAGTCTCACCAGAGAGTTATCACCTGTTAACCCCCAGAAAAGTTTCTGAATCTCTGAGCTTCACTTTTTTCATCAGCACAAATTGGACGATAATAGCAGTTACTTATAATAAATAATAGCTGTTTATTTTCTTAGGATGATATGGAAAGCAACTGAAGTACTATATGAGAAAATGCTTTGTAAAGTCTGTGGTGTCATAGATATGAGAGTATGACCATATGGAAGCATAAGAGACACACATAATCCCCAGGCAGGGTAGATTCCAGAATCTCTATGACTGACCAGAACAATAGACCAACAGGGTAGCTAAACGTTATGTCATTTTGCACATAGAGTCTTGCCTATATTCTGGCTTGAAACAAATGTTTTCCTTGCTCCTATGTCATGCCTAGCATAGGGATTAAAAATTGAGGAGTAAATGTTGCCCACTGTGTTGGTGACCTTCTGACTCATTTTCTCCACATCTCTCTCCTTTCCATATTTACAGAGGTCTTTTAATATTTCACTTGTGCAAATGGACCAATTCCTCCCTTAATTTTTATAACACAAGGTAGAATTAATTGAAAGTATTATTCATATCTATGCCACAGGTTAGAGACATTCTAATAACCCCTCCCCCCCCAGATCTCCTCCTGCTAAAATACTATAAGTTATAAGCAGTGGTGATTTTTGGACTATTTTCATTCAGAAGAGCACTCTTACTACCCATCCCCCACTCTGCCAGAATCCATAAAACATGAGCTGTCTGTATAATCTCCTGCTTAACTCTATCACTTCTCTAATCACATTTCTCTTTAACACATTCATCAGGACACTGAGCAGAGCTCTGGGTATTTCTTTGGCCTGTGATTTGCACATTAAACTTTCCAGCTTTTGCATTTTTGAAATAAATGGTAATGGTGATGCTGGGGAAAGGACTGAGGAGAAGGAACTTGCATGGCATCACACAGACACCCCGTGCTGGATTTCTGTCTCTGTTTGCTACTGTCTGTAGCCCCCTTCAAACTTGTAACTGGCGGTCATGAGCACCACTGATGAGAACCTAGTGTAGGCATGAGATGTGGTATATTTGAGAGCAGCTTATTGCCTCTTTGAAAATGGGATTACTCACCACTTCTTCCCCCTACCAGTCCTGCTACCCCTTGTCTATGTTGACCTCGTGGTGTGGCCATGACATGGCTTATCAAGAAGAAATACATGCAACAAAGAAACTAAACGCGTAATGAAAATGAAGATGTAATTCTTTTTTTATATTATTTATATTTTTAAATATAATTTATTGTCAAATTGGTTTCCATTCAACACCCAGTACTCATCCCAACAAATGCCCTCCTCCATGGGCACTGATAGGGGTGGTGAAGATGTAATTTTAATGTAGGAGAAATTTTAGAATTATAACGTTAGAAAAAATTATGCCAGTAAATTTGAAAATTAAGATGAAGTGGACAATTTCCTAAAAGAAATTAATTACCAACTAAGTAAAAAGAGATTAGAAAATCCAAGTAGACCTATAAATAGTAATAACATTTATATGGAGACTGACTCCAAATCTCATCTCCAGCATTTATATGCAGTACCCGATTCAAAGATCTTGAGCACAAAAAATTTACACTGTGGTCCCTATTCCCCTAGGAATTGACATTCCAAGAGATAGAGTAGATGGTATATACATCCTCACATGAAAGGTGAAATGTTATCTGGAACATTCTGCATGTCAACTTGGCAATAAGTTTCAGCATCAATAGTAACTTTAGCAGGAACGAACACAATGACCATAATAGGTATCAATATTGGGAATTTTACCATGATTTGGGCACTTTGTACACATTATCTTATTTATTAACACATCAAGCCCATGAAAAAGGTAATATTATTCCTATTTTATAGATGAAGAACTGATGCTAAAGGAGATTAAGGCATTTGCCCAAAGTCATCTTGTTATTGATTGGAGGGTCTGGATCTGGACTGAGGCCCAACCCTAACTTGGAATTTTAGGCTGGATGATCTGATTTAGGAGCAATGTTCTCATCAAGACACAAGAAGGCAGAGCAGGACACACCATACAAAAGTGTTTATTTGGTGCAACTGAAAGGAAATGTATTTAATAAGTTTTTGTGATGGAGAAATTTTTCTATTTATTTCACTGAGGATTGTTATATATCATATTCTTGTTACAACTGGGATATCATTTCATTTAAATGTGATTACAATGACCTTTTTCACAGGACACTGAGTAAAATTATGCTTCCCCCCATATTCAGTGTCCAATAATATAGACTTTATTGCTTTCCTCCTGGTTTTGGTTACCAGACTGTTATAATACCTCATCACCTGGATTATACAAACCTAAAGGCTTGAGATGGTACCTGTTTTGACTGAATAATATTTATTTCATTATTACTGTGTGTCCCAGAAAATACAGGGTCTGTTAACTATCCTATCACTGCTTTTTCTAGTGCCTGCCACCAAGCCCAGCACATAGTAGATACACACTAAATGTGGAATGAATGCATGCAATGCCTGGCAGGATGCTGGATTTAACAGTTACATGTCTTGTTCTAACTGAAACAAACTGAGTCCTGAACACATGACATTTCCCCAAGAGGAATGTTCATCTGTCTCCATTCCTACTTTGACTTCTCCAGAGGGAGAGCCATCTAAGAGAGTACAGAAGTCCCAGCACTGTGATTGAGGAGTGGAGGAATTGGTTGGGGGGTGGGGTGGGCGAGATTGTGATGGGAAATGAGGTTCAGTGTTGCCCACAGCATGAAGACAAAAGAGAGGAAAGAGAATGCTGGCTGTTTCCAGCATTTTGTAACATTTTTTTGTGGTTTTGTATCCCACTAGATTGTGGACTCCTTAATGATAGGATTGTACAGCTAGTACAACACCTTGCCTTAAGGATGCACTAAGTAAATGTTTGTTCAAGCGGCATGAGAAAACCCACCTGATATATTTTTAATGTTCATTTATTTATTTTCAGAGAGAGACAAAGAGAGCATGAGCCAGAGAGGCAGAGAGAGCGTGAGTGGGGGAGGAGCTGAGAGAGAGGGAGACCGAGAATCCCTAGCAGTTCCCGCACTGTCAGCTCAGAGCCAGATGCGGGGCTCGAAATCATGAACCATGAGATCACGACCCAAGATGAAATCAAGAGTCAGACGCTTAATCGACTGAGCCACCCTGTATCCCTACCACCCAACATTTTCTGAGTACCCACTCTGGACTGATCTCTCTGCCATGGTCACTGCCACTGGGGAGGTCATTGCCCAATAAGGAGCTAATTGGTTACTGCATGTGAAAATCGATTACAAATACTGAAAGACATAAATTTTGGGTGGAAAAAAGATTTGAACCAAATGTTTTTAAATTCAAAAATGGCAAGGAAGTTTTGGCAGATAGGCCAAATAAGGACTTCAAAATTACATACTTCCTGCATTCTGGAATGAAAATCAACCACATCATTGAGTCTTCTGCCCTCCTCCACTTTTTTTGTATGATTGTCTTCTTCCTTTGTCTTTCCAGGGCACTATGGAGTCTAATGGGTTGTTAAACATTTTAAGATTCTTAGAAAAAGAATAAAGAATCCTAGCATTTTTAAATGCTTTTTTTTTTCATTCAAAGAGCATGACAAAATTGTAAATGAGGCTGTACAAACATCAAAATGAGATGCAAACACAAAATAAGAGAAAAGGATGGAAGGCGGAATAAACAAAGAGTTAGAAACCATGTCTCTAGCAGAAGGGCCACTTCTTTTAGCAAAACTGAATGGAAGTAGTAAGCACGAAAGACCATTGTTTGATGGTCCTGAGTTGCTTAATAGACAAAGTAAGTGTTTTTAACTTTTTTTTTATTCTGTAAATAATCTTCCTCCCCACACTCTCCTTCTCCCTCTCCAGGCACACACAGGCACATCACCCTACCTCAGGCCAGACGAGGATCCTATATACTACAAAGATGGTGTGCACAGCCATGTGATATAGAAATTAAAAATAATACTAAGTGACAAAATATTAAATGTACTTTTTCAGAATTTCACTAAATGTAGATGACAACCAATATTAAAATATCTTTTTTCCTAGCCTTTCTTAACTTTTTCTGTTTTTGGTACTCTTGCTTTTCTGGTGCCCTGAAGCACGTGTCCCATTTGTGTGTTGGGTATCCTTCCACTAATGTTTTCTTTTTTTGTCACCAAGCTCTACTATTTATAAGATCATTAATATAAATCACCTCCTTTCCTTTAGTTATTGATCTCATTTTCTCTATCTCACATTTTTATTTCCCTCTATTTCAAAAAACAAATGAACTTGGTGCCATCTGAGTTGGGCTATTGCCTTATTTGAAAGATTTGCTTTGTATCTCCAACCTACAAGTCTTCTGGAATACAAAGATAAATCCCTCTCCTTATGTCAGGTGTTTAATCCTTGGAGGATCCTTGGAACACATTAGGATCGATTTCCATTGAGCTTGTGGGTATATATTTGACTGAAACAGATATGGTTTTAGATAAACACCATTTAATGATGTTCTATACATTAGGAATAAAATGTGGGGAAAGAATGGTTCTACACTAGAAGATTTTAAACTGTTGAAAAATCCTTCATGATCTCTGACCTTTGTTTCTCTCTTCTTTTCAGCTTCATTATTTTTCATAATCTTATCTTCTATATCACTAATTTGTTCCTCTGCCTCCTCCATCCTCATTTTTATGGCCTCCATTTAAGTTTGCATCTCAGTTACAGCATTTTTAATTTTGGCCCAAGTTTTAGGCCTACAGAAAGGGATTCTCTGGTGTCTTCTGTGCTTTTTTCAAGCCCAGCTAGTACCCTTCTAATCATTGTTTCAATTCTAGTTTAGATATCTTACTTATATCTTCATTGGCTAAATCCCTGGCAGTCATTTCTTCCTGTTCTTTCTTTTGAGATAAATTTCTCCATCTTGTCATTTTGGAGGAAGAGAAAACAACAATCATAATATTGATAGAATGAAATAAAAATTTTAAAACCTTAAAAATTCAATTAAAGGAAGATAGATCCCAGACGTGTTTTGTTCTGCTTCTTAAGAGAAGCTTGATAGAAAAAAGAGAAAAGAGAAAAGAAGAGAGAAACAGAAATTAAAAATTAAAAAAATTAAAATAAAATGGTAAAAAAATTGCTCTTTCTGTATCTAAGAAACAAAAGGAAAACATCATCAATAACAACAAAAAAAGAAGCAATAACAACAAAAACAAACAAACAAACAAACAAAACGAAGCTAGATCCGGTTTCCCCTAGAGCTGAAACTTTGCAGCGGTCTATGGTCAGTAGACTACGCTATGGAAGCGATTTGTGCTGGTCTTCTGGGGAAGGGGCCTGCTGGTCTGATTCTCAAGCCAACTTGCCTTTCTGGAGATGTACCTGGAGGGCACAGGGGGCGAGGCTGGGTGTAATGGCTCTTCTCCATTCTCCACTTAGTGGTGCCATTTAGCTCGTTGGGGTCATTAGTGTTTGTGGGCTAATGGTGAAAATGGCTTCACCCCACTCTCTAGTCTACAGAGAGGGAAGTTCTCACCCTCACAGACATGCAACTAATCACCACCCTGTGTCCCCCACTTCCATCAGCTCCCAAGCGTCCCCTTGTCTGTGTCTGAGCTGTCAGGTTCAACTGGATATGGATTGACAGAAAAGTCTAATGCAGTCTGGAGGGAGCTCTGGCCAGTTGAGGAATGACATCTCTACTCCATTCCCACTGCCTACCAGAGCATTTCAGAAATGAAGTGAACCATTTGTCCATTTTTTCCAACCAGTTTTGTTTTAAAAGAAACGGCGCTTTCAATGGTTTCTAACTTTGTTTATTCTGCCTTGCATCCTGGCTCTTTACAGGAAGTATCTGCCTTTCTTGCTTTAGAGCAAGATTAAAAAGAAATCTAAAACCATCTAGTCTTTCTATCATGCTTTCCTGTTTACTAAGTATGTTTACATATATTATTTGATTCTTGTGATAATTATGAGTCACTTTAATGTAACTTGATAACTTGACACTTTTTCATAAATCTTTAGTGTTAGTGTTTTGTCAGCTCCCACTTATTCCTCCAATTCATCAGCAACTCGAAGTTTCAAAGACACCCTGTGAGATAGGTGTAGCACTGATGCTTTAGGAAACCTCACTGCATAAAGTTGTTGCTGGCAGGTTCCCGTTAGTGCCTGTTGTTTATTTTTTCACTCTACTTGCTATCTTGACTTTGGTTCCCTCAAAAGCATATCCTGAGACAAGGTTTCAGGGGTAAGCAGTGTATTTGGGAAGTGACCAGGCAGCATTGGAAAGGAATGGGGAAGGGAGTCAGGGAAGATAATAAAGCCAAGAGAAGCTATGATAATGAGCAGTTATCACCACTGGTAACAGGATTTGGTCCTGCTCCCATAGAAGACTCCAGAAGATACTCAGGACTGACCTCTAAGGGATAGGAGATATTTGTCCTTTCTGCATTCTGTCCCTTGTCCGTTGTGAATGGCTCCTGAGAGCTTCATCTGCTTTTCTAGGCTTCTATATGAAAAAAAGAGCAGGGGTGGGGGGAAGGGGCTTTCAAGCAAAGTGACCTAGTGCTTGAGAAGGAAAGCCATAATTCTGTGGGGGAACTGTCCATCAGAGCTGCAATTTGACATTTGGGATGGACCAACAGGAAAAGGTATTGCACTGGCTTTTAGCAATTTAGTTTCTTCAGAATCTCTGCTAACTTCTAAGCATCACCCTGTAAAAAAAGAGAAAAATTTATGATGTAGCTTCATATTGCTTGCCTTTTAAAAACATACTTTATTTTTCCAGTCGGCATTCTCCTTGTAGTCAGCTTCCAACTCATTCCAAACTTCTCTCTCTCTCGGCAGAGCTGTAGAGTTGTAGCACTGCAGAATTTCAAAGCTTAAAAGGACTTTCCACTTTTATTATTTTTTCATTAGCAGATGCAGCTAACCTAAAGTTTTACAGCTTGCCCTTTGTCACAGAAATCCCCCCTACAAAGGGAAATTAAATTAAAAACACATATGAGTAGAGTATTGTCCGCTTTTGAAACAGAGCTCTAAAGTGACTGCATTGTGTGGGTTACAGATCCTATTGTCTCCCTTGCTCTGGGCATTGCCCTGTAAGTCATTCAAGGAATTTCTCTGCCTGATTAGAAGTAAAGAGAAGGGGGAAAGTGGGCAGGAAAATACATTCCTGGTGATTTTAACATCAGGATATAGACATTTCTTGACCAATACATATAGAGATTCCTGGTGGTTTCCTCATGCTGCGACAAGGAATGAGAGGTCCAGCATTACTTGGTGATATATCGGGTATGATTGTCAGAGCTCACGATTCAGAAGAAAGGAGATCTACAATCTGTTCTTCAAGGCTACCCAATTGATTTTTTTGCCTTGCCTGCAATTGAGCTGAGTCAGTAGGTTGAGGAAAGCACATAACCTTGCAAAGTAAGAGATGCCCCATTGGTTTGATTGATCTCCCATAGAAGAAAAGGGGTAATTTACATGGTGGAATTTCTGGTCTTCTACATGTTCCTGTATCATCCGTGGTTTTAGATCGCAAGAGGATTGCTACAGAATGCAGGCTTTGAAGATCTGAGTTTCGATTTCGTCTCACTTAAGAAGCTGAGGATCCATTTAATGGGTGAAATCAGTAAAAAGGGAGATGCTTTCAGCTCTCAGGTTTAAAGAAACGAGGGGACAAGGTTCCCAGTACTGTTTTCAGGGTAGTTTTTCCTTCTATGCACATTGAAAAACAAGAACACTTTTGTTTCCTTGCACTAGAAATTGGATCCATGTTCCTTTAGATAAATGATGAATTATTTTTCATTTTCTTCTCTCCTGAATTATCAAGTATAGCTACATGGGCATACGCCTGGATCACCTGGTAACTAGGACTTGCCAATAGGATGAGAAATAGAATCATTAAAGACTCACTGCATTTTCTTTTTAAAGGGCTAATTTGCAACTTTTTTGTAAATTATATGTAGAATATTGATAATAATAACAGATTACATTTCTATTACTAAGTAATGTTAGATAGATAGACTATAGATAGATAGGCAGACCCTTAATTCCCATAAAAACCAATGGGATACTATATTGTTCCCAAGGTATTGATGAAAAAACTGAGACATGGAGGAATGAAGTATTTACATGAGGTCACATGACAGTTTGATGAGTAGCTGGGAGGGAAATCAAGTAGTTTCACATCAGTCTATGCACTTTGCCACCAAACTGAACTTCCCTTTGTCTGTTTAGAGCAGATAGTCTCCAAGTTTATAAATTTGTAGAGTAGGAATCAAAATGGCCAAGCTTTGAGTATGCTTACCAATTCCAGTTGAACAGCAGTGGCTCTCTGGAGGTCTGGTGGAGAACTACCTCTGGGTGTATCAAGAAAAAGCACGGCAGCCAACCCTGTCAGTGTCACAACCCACATCCCCCTAGCACTCCGTGCTCAGTGCTCACAGGCTCCCAACTCCTTGCTTAGGCACTTTCTTTGGCCTAAAGCTTGACAGGTAGTGTGGGCCAGGCAGGCAGCGTGGGCAGAAAGTGCCTGGCCCTTAATACTCCTGGAAACAGTCAAGGACTGGCTAGAGTTGATGGAAAATATCCTTGTAGGGGTTCATCTCCAAGGGCATGCTCTCCTGAAGATCCTGAGTGAACCTGAGCCCTACCTGCCTACAGAGCTAACCTGTTTAGTAATGTGCCATGTACTGGCTCGCTTCAGTTCCGTATCTTGACTCCCTCTTTCTTTACCATGAGATCAACTCCCAAATAAATTTCTTGTATTCAAATCTTTATCTCAGGGCCTTCTTCTGGAGGACCCAAACCTAAGACAAATACCGTAAGTGATATTTAACACGGGCACCAACCAGGGAAGTGACTGCTTGCCTACCAGGTATTTTGCAGCCCTGAATTAAGTGCTGAGAATGGAAGACTCAGGTGCATGGATGTGCAACATTATGTTGTTATCTTTAACATCAGCTAATAATAGCTATCTCCCAGGTTCGGCGGAAAGATATACATGATTGTCTTACATGTGCTTTTCTTTCAACAACATCAGATTGCGTGTATAAGTGAAATTGATAAGAGGTGAGGTTGATGTATCTGTCCAAGGATTGGCTCGCAGAAAATCATTCTTCCTCAAAAAATAATATAAGAAGGGCCCAGCCAATCCTGGCAGATCTCAGTCCTCAGGCCTTCAGGGACAATTATTACCATCATGAAATGGTTAGAACAAATGAAGGTGGATTAAGTTATAACATGTGTTCTAGGTCATTCTAAACGTAAGAGTACTTTTCAAAACGTGAAGGGTTTAGATAGCATATTATCGGCCACGTACTAAGGTTTCCTGAGTCAGTCCAGTGACAGAGGAGAAGAAACATACAAAAGGTGTTGGGGGATGTTGGGGGCAGGGAGAGAGCTCTGGAAACAAACAGACAACAACAATAAAATGAGAAAGAGAGAGAAGGATCTAGTTATTGAGCCTCATTAAGCCTCAGTTTGTCTATCTGTGCAGGACTCCCAAGGTTGTAGAAAAGAATAAATGTTAACGTGTGCCAGAGATGTCGTGTTCACTCAAGACATGCAAGCTGTATTACTACTGTTACTACTATTTGGCTGAAACTATGTGAACTGCCTCATATCCATGAGATTATAATGCACTTTACATAATTACATCTGTTTATTTGCATGGACTGCTGTAGTCTTTTAATTATGCTCGGGTGTGCCAGAGCTCAATAGTTGGGTCTCATGGCTCTAAAGTTCCATTAGCTGTGGCTGCAGATTTACTGTGGAGTAACCCAGTGTGTTGTCTCCAATGGAGGACTGTTGTCAAGTCCATTCCTTTCGCACCGCTGCTGTGAAACATCTTTTGAGACGGAGACATGAGCTTCTGTTTTAAGGGAAGTTGGCTTTGCAAATTCACCCTCAAGAACTTCTGGCAATCAGTTAGATTCCAGCCTCACTGTGGAATCTGAGGTCACCTGTGGTGGAAATGGCTGCTTTGGGCAGAGCAGAGAGGTTCATGTTTGTCCTGCTCCTTCCTGGAACTCATTGGCTTCAAACAGTTTTCTTGAAGCAAGTAAGAAGAAAGAACCTGAGGGGAAGGCTGGGATTCTGGATGGTCTGCAAAGGCCAAGGTGACCCCCTGCTTTCCAGGATGAGGACAGGACAACTCATGAGATCACCAAGGGAAAACGCTTTGCTGTAAGACCACCGGTCGCTATGCATGACCCAGGGCCTCATGGGAGCTCGGCTTTTGCGTCACAGAGCTGTGCTATCTCTCAGCGCCGTGATGCCCAGGAATTTCTTGAAGCAAATATTTTAGGATGGTTCTCAGTGGTTTCATTTTTAAATAACATGTCTATAAATATATTCATTTCTGTTATATTTTAAAAATTATAGTACAAATTATTTTTGCTGTTTCTTTTTCCCTATCGCCCTATCTCTCTCTCTACACAATCTCACACACACACACCCACACACACACCTTTTTATAATATACAAACATTTGGAAAATAGTAAGAAAGAATGCCTATAATGCCATAACTCTGTAACAATATTTATTTTTCAATGTTCATCAGATCTTTTTTACATGAAGTTTTACAAAATTATAATTATACAAGCATGATCTTTGTGTGCCCCGATTTTCATAGAACATTGCATCCTAGGAATTTGTCCTGTTCCTGGACAGAATGCATAGTTTTCAATCTTGTTAGCAGCGTAATGTTCCACTAAGTGGATGTCACCACAAATTTCTGCACCATTTCCCCAGGGGTGGACATTTACATTCCTTCCAGATTGCTTGGTATTGTCACTATAGCAATCGGCCTCTTTCCCAATGTGATTTTTTTTTTCTGTTCTTTGGGCTCTTTCCTTAGGAAAGATTCAATCAGTTGGAATATAAGACAGAATGTAGCACTGTTTAGAAAATGGAAATGAAGATGAACCCATTGAGAGACTGAGAAGCCACAGTCATGAGCGATGGGAGGGCAGCCTGAGAGTGTGAAACCCCCTGGGAGCTGAGTTATGGCACGTTCCATGAAGGGAGTGGTTATTTGTGTTTAGCACCACTGAGAGGGGAACAGAACAAAGACAGAGGATTGATAGCGGGGTCAGGCTCTGCAGGAAGCACCAGGATAAGCAGCCATGAGCTCAGGCAACCACAGTTCCTACTGTCCTGGAACAGCCTGTCTCATGTCAGGAGACACATGATCCATGTGTCATGTCAGGAGACACATGATCCACAGCCATGAAGTAAGTGTTTAATTGTAATATGAGACAATTGTGCTGACAGAAAGGAATATAGTTCTATAAGTATATATATATATATATATATTTTTTAAAAGAATCTGGCTTTCACTTGTAATGCAAAGAATTTGATAGACAAAAGAGACAGTAAAAATGAAGGCGCGACAGAAGCAGAGAGTGTGACACACTGAAGAACTGAAGATTAAGGAGCCTAGAGCCAGACAGAGGGGACGGCCATAATAGGAGAGACTAAGGGGTCGGTGGGGGCCAGGCTGCACGTAGTCTTGCCTGCCATATTGAGACCTTCACCCTAGGGAAAGACATGATCGGATGCATATTTTGAAAAACTGACTCTGGTTACAGCATGGAAAGAGAATTGGAGGTGGGCTCAGGACACTCTAGTATCTCAGTAGCAGTCATAGAAGACTCTGTATTAAGTTAGTGGGCACAGAAATTGCCATATATACCATATATATCTCTTAAAATATCTTCTATGAGAACTAACTCTGAGGCTGCTGGTCTCTTAACAATACTGTAATGATCATGCAACTGGCATTACTGGGAAGCATGTAAGTCCTGTGTGTAGAGTGATTTCTTCATGGAAAACATGTTACATGCACTCAAAACGTTCTTCATCTCATCTCAAACTCTGAAGCAACCATCACAGCTCTTTATGAGCTATTTGCAGCATGTTGATTTGAAGACAGTTTTTTTTTTTCTGCCTTTAAGTTTCCATTTAAGTTCCAGAATTTGGAAACACAAATCTTATGTAAACTTTCTCAATTACAGTTCGCTAACTGCAAGGAAATGGTCAGGCTGAAACAATGATGAGGAACATTGAGGATGTTCTGAAGGAGATTGATAGAGACTCTTAACAACTTTGACTTCTCAGATTTCCTTTAACTTAATATTTCACTTTATATTCGGCAAGAAGAAAATCAACGGAAAGATTAATACTTGAGGTGGGATGATAATGCAAACTGTGGCAAATAACTCGAATTGACTTAAATGAAAAGGGGGATCCGTTACTAGACAACAGAAAAGTCCCTAAGCAAGCAGGCTTGCCTTTCAGGTGGATTCAGGAGCATAAACCACGTTATCCAGACTCAGGTATTTTCCCTCCTCTCAACCCTGTTCTTAGGTGCTTTTGCCATGCGGTCGTCCCTAGATGTGCCAAGCTTGTGCCATGCCAGTCTAGCAACCCTAGAAGAAAGAGGACTTCTTCCTAATAACAATATCCAAGTCCCGTTGAGGTTATAAATTCATTCATGAACCAATCACGGAGACCAGAGATGGTGAAGGGCTCCTATACAGGGTCAACTGCCTGGGAGCCAGGAGCAGTACCTTTTCCACCAAAACCTCAGGGCCTATCTTTGGAAGGGGATGTTTCCCAAATAAAAACAGATAAACTGAGCCTGCAGAAAAGATAGACAGATGTTCATTGCAGGAGATGGTGAAGTTCAACTTAATAATTTCCACACAATCATAGATGAAGACTTATGATCAGCAAGCATGTGCTTGAAAGCCATTCTATTGTGCCCCTCCTTTTCTCTTATTTTAAAAGAATTCATTCATTCACTCATTCATTCATACCCTACTTTTTCTCCAGAAAGGAATTCTTTCATTCATTCATTCCTTCATACTTTTTTCTCCAGAAAAGAGAAAAGAAAAGAAAAGAAAAACTACTTTTTTCTCCAGAAAGGATTGCAAAGAGCTTACAAGGGTTTCTTCCACATGCAAAGTAGTATGAATTAAAGGTTGGGCAATAGAAGAAAGATAAAGGTAAGAGAGAAAAGTGTCTTGATGGTACATAAATGTCTTAGGCAAGCTATTGATCTAGCTGTGGCTCTTTGGAAGTCTAAGAGGGAAGATTTGTCCATTATCCTGTTCACGCAGACCATGATTTTAAAGCAATCCCCATACTCTTCACCGTTCCTGGTAACCAGATTAGCCAGGAACTTTTCTTGCCAGGTGTGACGACCACCCTCACAAGCAAACCGCACAGAGAGCAGTGGCCTATTTCACAGTGCCCCTTTGCACAATAATTTCTCATACAACTAGGCTCCTTCTCCAGCTTCATTTAGCCAAAGCACTTCTGAAGGGAACATTTTTTAAAATAATTAGATTCTTTTAGGGGCATCTGTGTCACTCAGTTAAGCAACCAACTTCAGCTCAGGTCATGATCTCACGGTTCGTGGGTTCGAGCCCCGCAGCAGGCTCTGTGCTGACAGCTCAGAGCCTGGAGCCTGCTTTGGAGTCTGTGTCTCCCTCTCTCTCTGCCCCTCCCCCACTCACGCTCTGTCTCTCCAAAATAAATGTTAAAAAAATTTTTTAAGAATTTAATTAATTAATTAATTAGGTTTCTTTTTAATGATGGAGTTGCCCTAAAGAGGAATTTGAGAACTGCCCTTGAGATGATGAGACTGGAGCATGTAGGTTCAGAGTACTACTACTAACAATAGAAGTACTCGTAGTGTTAATACCAATATAATTATTAACAATTGTGCCAGGTGCGAAATATTTATATGTATGGTTTATCTCACTGATTCCTCAAAAGAATGCCAGAAAGTCAGTGTACTATTATCCTTACAATGAGGTTTTACTTTATGTAAATTTGATATAGAAAGGTGTAAAGACTATATGCACAAAACCTGAAACAATGCACTTTACATGCATCCCTGTGGGAAAATTACTTCTGAATTATGCACATTTTGACATGTGAGAAATACTCAGGAATTCATCCCTAGTATAAAATGCTATAGGCCTGTATTCACACATCCCAGCTCTGAACACTTAGATTTAGTGAGGTCCAATAGCTGTCCAATTAATGAAAGGCTGGGCTGATATTTGAATCCAGCATTCTAAATTGTCTCCTTCAGGGTTGGTGTGTTTGGGGAGACTATTGGCCAAATTCCCTTTTATAAACTTGGAGTGTCCTGACATTCATTTCATAACAAATTTTTTTTATTATTTTAATGTTTATTTTTGAGAGAGAGAGAGAGACAGACACAGAGCATGAGCAGGGGAACAGCAGAGAGAGAGGGAGGCACAGAATCTGAAGCAGGCTCTGGGCTCCCAGCTGTCAGCACAGAGCCCAATGAGAGGCTCAAACCCACAAACCATGAGATCATGACCTGAGCTGAAGTCCGACGCTTAACCAAATGAGCCACTCGGGTGCCCTCAAATGATTTTTTTAAAAACTGGACCATTAAGCCACTTGCATTGAAATTCACGTGTCATTTTCTTAGAAATATACATTTCACACATGGTGACAAATAAAACATGGAATGACTACTACATTCTCATAAAAAACTCTGTACACAGTTATGCTCCCTTGCTTTTCAAAATGACCTCCAAAGAGCAGAGACGGCGTACCCACTGGACTTTCCTCAGATGAGGAAAATGAGGGTAGGATCTTGGCACCCCCAACCACTTTCGCCCAATGGACAATGATGAAAAGGAGCTAGACACCCGCCTACCTCTGGAGTTGCCACTGAAAGGAAAGGCAGACCTTTTGTTCTGGAGTCATCCAGAACAGGTGGAAAGTCTGTATGTGTTGAGACTTGACTAAAAGAAAATAAAATCTTGTAAGAGCTAAAACCAATGAGGGTTAATTTAGGTCACAGATCAGAGGCCATTCTTAGCCTCTCATTCTAATGTTTTCCTTCATTGCTCATCTTAAAAACCAAACTTAGGCCCAAGACAGAGAAGGGAGAGACCTCTGATTTAGGCCAGGGCCTCAAGCTGTGTTGTTTTTACTCTGCTGATCATAGCGTGGAGTATTTGTTTAGAGTCTCCAACCCCGGGTGGTGGGTTTTTTGTTGTTTTTGTTTGTTTGTTTGTTTTTTAGTAACTTCTCCAGAAGAAACACCTAAGTCTCCAAAAGGAAATTTATTCCTTCACTGACCACCACATTAGCTGAAACAGCATTTCTCTGCTCACCACTCGATGTCAGTTAAGCGGGAAGGCCATTACCCTGTGGTTTGATGTTGGTGTTTCATTCTTTTTGCATGCCTGTGTGACCAGCTAGTCATTTCGACCCAATATATTTCTGCTACTAAAGCCATTCTTGCTCAGGCAAGTTTGCTGCTACCCAGCAAGAGAATAAATTGAAGGTAATAGAAGAGATGAGAAATAATCACACCCTTGACATTCCAGCTTTTGTCTGACTTTTCTTGGTAATTTATTTGGCTGAGCATTTTGTGGCTGGTCAAAAGTAAAATTACATCCCAGCTTCTTTTCATCCATCTTCAGGAACATCTGAAGGAAAGCCTTAGTCTTTACTTTGTTCAAGAAGTGCTTTTGCTATCCTGATGTATCGTGGCTTTGCAAGGCAATTAGTTTAGATAAAGTAAGGTCTGCTCAAAGTTTGAATAGAAAAGCATAGGGGAATTGATTAATTGTTCCAGGAGTATCTCTGCAGCCAAATAAATGTTATGGTCATTTAAAAGCAACAGGCTTGCACCCAGTTTCTCATTCCTTTTGGATTCTTGCCCAGTAAACTGCTTTAATTAATGACCGATCTCTACTTTCCAAATGGTTTCATGCCTTTGAAATATCCTAAGTCCAACTGCTGAATTTTACGATTCAAGACAGAAAAGGGAAACAACTCACCCCTTTAAAACCAATCTTTACCCAGAATCAGAGGGGAGGATGTATAAAGCATCACAATTTTTTAAGTAAACACGCATCAGAGATGAATGGTGGAGACTGCATTTTGAGGAAGATAGGATAATACTGTTCTAAGTTCAGTGAAGTTTTGGCCAGACTGATCTGGGTCCAGGTCCCTGCTCTACACTTAACGTTTGACATTGAACATTTGATATTGAACAAGCTACTTTCACAGCTACCTGTATGATATTTGCCACTATTGCCACTGTTTTTTATGATAATATCTGGCATACAACAACTGCTCATTAAACAGTAGCTGTTGTTATCATATCTGCTATCATTTTATATATAAAATGTGACTGACTGAAGACGCCATGAAAAATTCCCATGTGGCCATAGGTAACATTTATTCTTAAAAGAATTACTCTGATTATCCCTACACCTCCCATGTCTGGAATATAGAATCTCTGCAATGCATTGCTTGTTTCCTAACATCCCCAAAGAGCAGCATAGAAATGGAAACCTATTCTGCCAGCATGTCTGGTACTGTACTTCTTTCCTGCCCCCTAGAAAATTCTTGACCAATATAAGAACTTGACATGCAATCATATGTACAAGAAAACTGTGAGTAGTTACTAGATTTTTCTGGAATTCCCCTATTATTCAACACAACCCCTCTCAGGACTATTGTATTCTTCTTTCCTCATGCAGATGCTTCCCTTAGAATTGTAGTTGAGATGCTGCCGTACGTTCATTTTGTTTAAACTGGGAGACAATGGGTTGGATCCTTAGCCCCATAATTCTCAGGAGTAGCCGTGTTGCTGAAGCATAATGATGACTACTGGTTGGCACAGTAAATAATCTGTTGTATGATTATGTCTGTCTGTGTCATTTGTATGATCTGTCCAACCAAGCTTTGGAATGGAAGGGAGGAGAATAATGGGTAGCCCTATTTTCTGATGGATCACAAGATCTTAGGTGGACCTTTGCTCTTGTGGAGACTGTTTTTCTATCTTGAAGGTGATGATGGTAACTTCTGTCTGTGACCTGTCATCATGACCCTGAAATAACCACAGATGTCTTCATCTCCTCAAAAATTAGTTGTGTGGTTCTAGCCATTACTGCCTTCCCTGAAATAATCACAGATGTCTTCATCTCCTCAAAAATTAGTTGTGTGGTTCTAGCCATTACTGCCTTTCTTGGTAGTTTCCAGATTAAAAATGGACACTCCAGGATACTTTGGGATGACATTTTCAAATGTTTCTATGGTTGCCAATAAATTCATGTTCAGTTGAGTTGCAACAAAATAATACAACTCATCAGGACTCAGCTTGCTCTCACACACTGTCTTTGATCTACTTCATTTCTTGAGAGTCATTTTTAATCCATGAGCATTTCTTCCCCTCCCAGCATCCTTCTTCCATTAAGTACTGAGAAGATGACTTTGTGCCACAATGAAAGATAGTGCTGATTGCTATAGTAATTTCTGTTTATTTATTTAACTTTGCCAATTAATTTTTAGCTCCCAGAGAATATATTATAGATAACATTAGGTGGTCCTGGCAGGTATACTGAAAGCTAAAAACTTTCATGACCTAAAATGTCTTTGAAGATTTTACTTACTGGTGTTTTCTTTTCCTTCTTCTTTTCTTCTTCACAGGCAAAGGTAGTGTAATGAAAGTTTATATTTTCATGCTATTTTCTGTATCTTTTACCTTAAGCCAGCTTGAAACACTCAATGATCATTTTTTTTTAAAGGTCACAGTCTTTAGAATCAAGCAGACTTGGTGTGAAATCTCAGCTCTTCCATTTTCTTTCTTTGATTGACCAACTGACCCAGCCTCTCAAGAGCTGATAATTCCTGGTTTGACCACTCTGAAAAATGGTATTGGGGTTCCTCAAAAAGTTAAAAATAGGACTACCTTATGACCGAAAGTTACACTACTACATATTTACCCCAAGGATACAAAAATACATATTTGAAGGGGTACATGCACCCTGATGTTTATAGCAGCGTTACTGACAATAGCCAAACTATGGAGAGAGCCCAAATTTGCATTGAGTGTTGAATGGATAAAGAAGATGTGGTATCTGGTGCATATGTGTGTGTGTATATATATATATATATATATATACACACCTGGATTATTTTTAGTTCTAAAAGGTCCATATATATAATATATAATGGATAATAATATATAATATGCATATAATATATGTATATACATAATAATATATACATTATATATAATGGAAGATTACTCAGCCATCAAAAAGAATGAAATCTTGCCATTTGCAATGACGTGGATGGAGTTAGAGTGTATTATGCTAAGAGAAATAAGTCAGTCAGAGAAAGACAAATACCATATGGTTTCACTCATATGTGGAATTTAAGAAACAAAACAAATGAACATACGGGAAGGGGAAATATCGTGATGAGCATTGGGTATTGTGTATAAGTGATAAATCACTGAATTCTACTTCTGAAACCAATGTTGCACTGTATGTTCACTAACTAGAATTTAAACAAAAAATATTTTAAGTACTAATAATTCCTTCACCTGAGTGCTGTTCTCAAAAAGAAATAAAGCACCAGACATAAAATGCACAGCACCTGGTAAATGATCAACTAACAGTTTCTTGAAAAACGTTTCATGGGAAATGTTGAAGGTATTTGAATTGACATCTGTAACTTTTGAGAGGTTGTTTGGAACATGAAATTAAATGATTGCTATTTTTTAGGATCAGCGTTTCTTAATTCTCTAATTTTATTTTAGGAAGGATTTGTTTTACTTTTTAGGGAAAAGGCACTTTAGAAAGCTTTCATATCTTTAACAGTCATTCTGAAAACTTTGTATTGAATTTCCCTGAACACATACATGTGTTTAAAATTTGAAAAGAAGGGTAGAATATTTGGCAATAGTGTGTTTAGAGATTTGATCAAAATCCCAAATACTTTGAAACCTAATGCAACCCATACCTAGATTATTTTTAGTTCTCAAAAGTCCAGTAATTTAATCTCTTAATCAAACTTCTTGAAGTTTCCATTTCTAAGTAAATGAAATGATAATAAATAATGAGCCAAAAAATAAAGTGCACCCATTTAAGGGGAAAATGTGAGAAATTTGATGGGAAATGAATGTGAGGTTGAATAAAATGAAAACACCATTTGTCTCCTTTGATTTTCAGCTCCAAGTAGATGAAGGACTAAGTAGAAACCAGCCTATTTCCTCGGATTCAGTTCTTCAGTGTAGAGTTCTTCATCCGTGCCAAGTAGACTACATTTGTTCAGGGATAAAGGGAGACTTGGGGAATTTAAAGTCTGTTGACTTGACCATGACTGCCTATGCTGGCATAAACTCTCCTCCCAAAGACTGTTCTATTTTATTTCATGCCATCATTATTTCTTCCTTACATGGTCTGAAAAAATGTAATCTGAATAATGTGTGGAGTAATTGATTGTGCCTGATTGAGTCAGCTAGCAGCGATGATGGAAAAGCGTATTGTGTTTCAGGCCCTGGTCAGGTAAGACATAATCTCTATCCTGAAGAAAATTTCAGTGTGGCAGGGTGACAAGTAACATTTTAATAGGGAGTGCACAGCAAAGCACAGCAATTAAATAATGGCTGTTATGAGATCACGGAGCAGCTCAGTGCAGCAGGGAGAGCACAGACTGGCAATCACATGAATTGGGTTTTCATCTGATTTCTATCACTAATTAGCTCAATATATTTGGATACGTTATCTTGTTGTTGTTGTTGTTGTTGTTTTTGTTCTGCTGTCACCCCATCTCAAAAACGGATAACCAGAGGAGAAAAAGGCCAGGGAACCTCTAAAATCTTTCCAAGTATTTTCTATCTGTCTCTCCATCTATTACCTATATGTACTTCTTTTTCTTGATGGAAAGAAATTCTGTAGTTGTTCAGGAAATCAGTGAGTGGGATTGAAACTCCTCAAAAGATGGGCTGATAAGAAGGGGAGAATGTGCAGATGTATCTTGCTAACAGAGAACCAGTCTTCTCAGTTTCTCAGTTTTGATCCTAACCATGGCAGTCACTATCCTCATAGACATGGCACAAATGAATTGGAACTAATGAAGTCATGTTCCACTAAAAGGAAACACAGTACACCATCTTCCATATCACTCCAAATAATGGTTTTCACTGAATTCATTCACTAATCTTACTTACCAGGAAACAAGATCCTAGATGGAGATAAAATGTTGTTTGCAATATCTGCCCCTAAAGACTCTTCATTTTTCTGAGGCAAACACAAGTTTATCCATGGGGTCATATATTACTTTTTTTATTGCCTTTTTGGTGGAATGTAACAAACATACTGAAAAGAGCACAAATCATAAATGTATACTTCAATGAATTTTCATAAACTGTGCACATCCATGCAACTGCACCTAGATAAAGCCAGTGCCCTGGATTTCCCCTCAGGTCCCTCCAGGTCACTGCCCTCCACTCTTTATCCAGACTTCTTTGATCAGAGATTTTTGTTTTGTCTGTTTGGGAAGTTCATGTAAACAGAGTCACGCATTATGTACTCTTTTGTATCTGCAATCTTTCTCTCGTTATTATGTTTGTGAATTTCATTCCTGCTGGGGTTTTTTCTGTTTTCATCTTTCTTACTTTATTTAGTACGTTCTTTTTTTTTTAATTTATAGTTTATTGTCAAGTTGGTTTCCATTTAACACCCAGTGCTCTTCCCCACAAGTGTCCTCCACCATGACCATCACCCTCTTTCCCCTTTCCCCCTCCCGCTTCTGCCCTCAGTTTGTTTTCAGTGTTCAAGAGTCTCTAGTGCTTTGTCTCCCTCCCTCTCCCTAGCTCTTTTTCCTCCTTCCCCTCCCCATGGTCCTCTGTTAGGTTTCTCCTGTTATACCTGTGAGTGAAAACATATGGTATCTGTCCTTCTCCACCTGACTTATTTCGCTTAGCATGCTGTTGCATGTACCAATAGTTTGTTACGGGCATATGTACAAGTTTCAGGTAGTGTGTACCTTTAAATGACAGTGATTGGTCCTAGGGTTCATCTTCAGTAATTACTGACCACCGCCCAGTCTTCCAAAGACAAATGTTAGCATGGCTGTGGAACAGCAACACGTTTTGCAAGCTCTCATGGTGATGGGTAAACTACTTGCGGCATGCATGTGCTATTTAAGTAGGTATGCAGTAGTATTGCATTATGATGTCAATTTGCATTTCTCTGATGACTGAAGAAGTGGAACACCTTTTCATATGTGTATCAGTCCTTTCTGAAGTGTCTAGATGTATCTTTGACCCATTACCCCCAACACCACTGGGTTAGCTATACACTTTCCTAATTGACTTGTGGGAGTTCTTGATATGGTCTCTTTTGTCAGAAAAATGCACTGTAAATATCTTCTTTCACTCTCTCACCTGCCTTTTTATATTTTCATTGGTGTCTTTTGATCAAGAGGATTTCTTAATTTTAATGTAATATGATTAATATTTTTTTTCCTTTTGCTTGATGGTTAGTGCTCTTATGTCCAAATTAAAAATTCTTTGACTGGCATGAGATCACATTATATTCTCTCATGTTTACATTTTCAATCTATCTGGGATTGATTTTTGTGCGTTGTGTGAGATAAAGTTCAGATTCATTCTTTCTACATGTATTTCCAATTGATCTATTAATTGAAAAGACCATTCTTTCCCCATTACACTGAAGTTTCACCTTTGTCACAAATCAGTCTGTTCCTAGATTCTTATTCCAGCCCATTGCTCTATTTGTCTATGTCTATGCCAGTGGTATTCTGCATTAATTACTGTGTGATTTTTGATAACATAAGTCTTATACCTTTGTTGTTCTTTATGAGAAACAAAATATTTTTAACCCTGTCATTTCCCCATAAATTCTAGAATCAGCTTATCAATTTCCATTAAAAAAAAAAAATCTGACCTCCAAACTCATTCTATGAGGCAAGCATTACCTTGATTCCAAAACCAGGCAAGAACCCCACTAAAAAGGAGAACTATGGACCAATTACCCTGATGAACATGGATGCAAAAATTCTCAACAAGATACTAGCAAACTGAATCCAATGATACATTAAAAGAATTATTTACCACAACCAAGTGGGATTTATTCCTGGGCTGCAGGGCTGGTTCAATATCCACAAATCAATCAATGTGATACATCACATTAATAAAAGAAAGGATAAGAACCTCATGATCCTCTAAACAAATGCAGAAAAAGCATTTGACAAAATATGCATCCTTTCTTGATAAAAACCCTTAAGTCTGTGGCATTTTGATACACCAATAATGAAGCAGCAGAAAGAGAAATCAAGGAATTGATCCCATTTACAGTTGTACCAAAACCCATAAAAATACTTAGGAATAAACCTAACCAAAGAGGAAAAAGATCTATAAGCTTAAAACTATAGAAAGTTATGAAAGAAATTGAAGAAGACACAAAGAAATGGAAAATACTTCATGCTCATGGATTGGAAGAACAAATATTTTTAAAATGTCAATATTACCCAAAGCAATCTACATATTCAATGCAATCCCTATCAAAATAACACCAGCATTTTTCAGAGAGCCAGAACAAACGATTCTAAAATTTGTAAGGAACCAGAAAAGTAATGTTAAAAAAGAAAACCAAAGCTGGAGGCATCACAATTCCAAACTTCAAGCTGTGTTACAAAGCTGTAATCAAGACAGTATGGTATGGGCCCAAAAACAGACACATAGATCAATGGAAGAGAAAGAGAACCCAGAAATGGACCCACAGACATATGGCCAACTAATCTTTGAAAAAGCAGGAAGGAATATCTAATGGAAAAAAGACGGTCTGTTTAGCAAATGGTGTTGGGGAAAGTGGACATGCAGAAGAATGAACCTATACCACTTTCTTACACCATACACAAAAATAAATTCAGATTGGATGAATGACCTAAATGTAAGACAGGAAGCCATCAAAATCCTAGAGGAGAAAGCAGGCAGCAACCTCTTTGACCTCAGCTGCAATAAATTCTTACTAGACATGTCTCTGGAGGCAAGGGAAACAAAAGCAAAAATGAATTATTGGGACCTCATCCAATAGTTCTCATCCCAAGGCAACTGATGGAATGGCAAAAGATTTTTACAAATGACATATTGGATAAAAGGTTAGTATTCACAATCTATAAAGAATTTATCAAACTCAATACCCCCAAAAAACAAATAATCCAGTGAAGAAAAGAGCAAAAGGCATGAACAGACACTTTTCCAAAGAAGACATCCAGATGGCCAATAGACACAGGGAAATACAATTCAAAACCACAACGAGGTACCACCTTACATCTGCCAGGATGGCTAAAATTAACAACACGGGAAACAACAGATGTTGGTGAAGATGTAGAGAAAGGGGAACATTTTTGCACTGCTGGTGGGAATGCACACTGGTGCAGCCACTCTGGAAAACAGTATGGAGGTTCCTGAAAAATTTAAAAACAGAACTACCCTATGACCCAGCAATTGCACTGTTAGATTATTTAACCAAATGATGCAAAAATGCTGATTCAAAGGGGCACACGCACTCCAATGTTTATAGCAGCACTATCAACAATAGTCAAATTACGGAATGGGCCCAAATGTCCATTGACTGACAAATGGATAAAGATGTGGTATATATACACAGTGGAATATTACTGGGGCGATCAAAAAGAATGAAAACTAATCATTGACAACAATGTGGATGGAACTAAAGTGTATTATGCTCGGTGAAATAAGTCAGCCAGAGAAAAGTAAATATCATATCATCTGTGGAATTTAAGAAACAAAATGGATGAACATAGGGGAAGGGAAGGAAAAAAATAAGATAAAAACAGAGAGGGAGGCAAATCATAAGGGACTCTTAAATACAGAGAACAAACTGAGGATTGCTAGGTGGGTTGATGTGCTAAATAGGTAATGGGTATTAAGGAGGGCACTTGTTGGGATGAGCCCTGGGTATTATAAGTAAGTGATGAATCACTAAATTCTACTTCTGCAATCATTTTTACACTATATGTTAACTAACTTGGGTTTAAGTAAAATTTAAAATTTTTAACAAATAAAAAATAAATTAAGAAAAATAAAATGAATAAATAAATAAATGATCTGGGCTCTGATTAGTATTGTATTGAATATACAGATAATTTTGAGTGAAACTGATATTTAAAAAGCAAATCTTCTAATTTATATACATTATTAGATTTTCTTTAATTCTCTCAATATTTAAAAATTTATATGGGAATCTTTCACATCTTTCATTAAATTTATTTCTATTTATTTCTGATGATATAAATATTTAATTTTATATTTTGTTGTTAGTATATAGAAGTTATAATTATTTTAATATCTAGGATCTTGCTAAATTTATTTATTTATTCTAATATTTTATATAGATTTCAACTGACAGTTTAACAGGGGTGATTTACATTATTGAGAGATTTTAAAGAAGCAGAATAAAGTGGTCATCTTTTATGACAATGCAATTTAAAGGTAGAATTGGGTGTAAGCTCTGACTTCTATCATTTATAAACTTGGACAAGTCTTTTAGTTTTCTCATCTGTAAAGCAGAGGTAACAGTGGTACCTACCATATAGTTTGCTATTGGAATATAGTGAAATAATTTATGTTAAGTGCTTAGCACAAGGCCTGGCAGGTTGAGCTTTTGATTCAAGTAACGTAAGCTCTCTATATAAGTATTAAAGGTCATGGACACCTAATGGGTTTAAGCCCCCTTATCCTCCTGTTGGCTATATTGCTTTCTTTAAAGCATTTCTGATATGATAGGGTCAGTCAAGAAATAAAATGCTCTTAGGCCATGACAATTTTGCAGGCCCCCACCCATTCTAGGACTATATCAGTTGTGTCAGAAGAAAAAGGAGGAGCACCTGGTGTCTCAGTCACTTAAGCATCTGACTTCGGCTCAGATCATAATCTCACAGTTTGTGAGTTTGAGCCCTGCATCGGACTATGTGCTGGCAGTGCAGAGCCTGCTTGCGATTCTCTCTCCCTCTCTCTCTGCCCCTCCCCCACTGTCTCAAAATAAACTTTTTTTTTTAAAGACTTAAAAAAAAAAAAAGAAAAGGAAAAGCTACCTACAGAGCATTACAACCTACCTCTCTTTGTTTCTTGTTCTTCAAGTCTGTGGAGGAGAGAGCAATGTGTTTTTTGACTTGGCTTCTCCTACCTCCTTAGGTAATAGTGAACACTTGTCTCACTCTGGTCCTATTGCCTTCAGCATAGGACTAAGACTTCTTGGCTTTTAATTTCCTCCCTATTTAAATGGCAGATGTGAGAATTCCCATCAAGAGAGGAGCCTGAAGCTTCCCTAGGGCTCATTTCTCTAGTTACCTAAATATTCTTAGCATTAAATGGCTCCATCCTTCAATGTTTACTCAATTGGACAGCATATATGCATAAGATTAATAAGCAAAGGTGATCAGAAGTTTAGCACATCAGAACTGAAGTGTTTCTTAACTGTTATAAAGTCCAAGTTTATCATAAGTTCAGACCTGTAATGGGTGTGGGTTGGGGGACATGATGTATGTAGAGTGTATATGTACATACATGGAATATATATATATATATATATAATATACATGTGTGTATATATAAGGATGTGTGTATATATATATACACACACACACATATATATACATAAAGATATTTATATATCTTTACTGATAGATTTAATTTGAAAGTCACCTATGATGATATCTTGTAATCATTCTATTTGTTTAACTCCCTTCAAAAGATGCAGTCCAACCATATTTGCTGAGCATTTGCTGGATCAGTGGAGGTATAGCAAAGAACAAGACCCCAATACCACCACCCTCACCCCCTGCCAAAATTTTTAAAAAAGTATTGATTTCTTCCAACCTTTATGCATGGACACACACACACACACACAGAAATTACACAGACTATGTAGAGAATGTCATTAATAAAATGAAAAATGATAACCTGAGTTGAATTTCCTTTAGGAAGTCACTTCCTTTGTATAGCAAACACAGGGCCTATAATAACTTTAACTGATTTTTGCCCAGGTTGTCAATGAACTTGACCAACTAGCAAGGGCTTGAGATACAATACCACGTTAATGCAGAATAACTAAAATTTCATCTTACAAAGCTAGATTAGGTAAGAGTTTGCAAATGGACCTTGCTGACCAGCCTGTGTGGAGGTTGAAAGAGTAAGCAGATGTAATCTGTTTTTTAAACAACAGATTTATTGAGCTATAATCTGCATACTCTACAATTCACCTATTTAAAGTGTACAATGTGATGGTCTTTAAGATATTCACAGATATGTGTAGCTGTCACCACAGTCAACTTTAGAACATTTTCATCACCTCAAAAGGAAACGGTACACTCTTTAGATACCTCCCCCAGGCCCCGTACCCCACCCCAACTCCACACAACAACTCATCTTTCTGACTCTGTAGATTTCTCAATTCTAGACTTCCACACAAATGGAATCATATCATATATGGACTTTTGTGACTGGCCGCTTTCACTTAGTATAACGTTTTGAAGGTTCAACCAAGCTATAGCCTGTGTTAGCACAGTATTCCTCATTATTGCTGACTAATATTCCAGTGTCTGAATATTCCACGTTTTGTTTATCCATTCATTCTTTGATAGATATTTGAGTTGTTTCTACCTTTGGCTCTTACAAATGATTCTTCTATAAACATTTGTGTGCAAGTTTCTGTGTGAACATAGGCTTTCATTTCTCTTGGGTGTATATCTAAGAGTAAAAGTGCTACGTCAAATGGTCACTCTGTGTTTAATCATTTGAGGAATTGCCGGACTCTTTTCCAAAGCAGTTGCACTATTTTGCATTCCCAGCAGGTTTACTCTTAAAAAGATCTCAGAAAGATTTTTTTCTTTCAAAACCTACAAAAAACACAAAACCTAAAATGTAGCTGGAATACACTCTGAACCTTAGAATCCACCAATCACTGTTTCCATAGTTCACCTATGGGGACAAATGAACTGAGAGCCGAAGTCTTGACACATGAACTTCTGGAATACACCCTGTTTTTAACTGGGGACTCCCTGTATGTGGATGATGCATTTATCAGAAAAACAGCAACTGTGGAAAGCACTCAGGGCTACAATTAGATTTAAGAATATTCCAGAATTAATGAATTTTAGGACATGAACTCCCCATTTCATATGGGCATTGGGGGAGGGGAGGGAAGCTAACATCTTTTTCAGAGGAATAAACTTTCAAGATGAATGGAGAAACTTGGGCGAAATGTTAGCCCCATGCTCAGATTCCACATAAGCTCAACATTTTTTGAACTGTGCTTTGGAAGCATTATTTCTTTTGTGTGTAAAGGAAGTAATTAAATTTAAAAAGTGTGCAGTGGGAAGAGGGTCTGATATAGAACATTTCCAGCAGGAGGGAACATTACAACCCAAATTGAGGCTACAACCCTTTCAAGAATCTCTGCTCATTATGTTTGACTGGGATGAGGGTAGCATCTTACTTTTTCAAGACACAAAAAAAGGAAGATTTTGAGATCAAAGGTATTTGTATTGTGCTTGTTTCTCTTTCTGTGCTTTTTTTTAAATCACAATAATTTGTTCTTGGATATTTTCATGTCCTACAAGAAGATAAATTAATTATCCTCTTTTCTCCTATAAATCACCATCTCCTATGATAAGAAAATTGGTTTCCCTCCTGTTTCCTGTTTGGGTTAGAGATGTAAAAGTAGTAAATTATTCTAGTCTTTTTTTTCTTTTGTGTGAGGAGTAAATTATGCTCCCGATAAACATCTCTTCACTATTACTTAAGACTGATTAGAACTGAAATGCTGCAGAAAAGAGATTTACTCTCACTGCTGTATTAAATATAATTTCAGTGTTCTCTAAAGCAACTATTTCTGTCATAGTTCCTCAAGAAGCAAGTTGAGAAATAATACTATAAAAAAGATGGAAGCCTTTTCAGATGTCAAAATTGGGATTTCTTCTACCCATTTTCCAAAAAAAAATAAGTTTTAAAGGAGATATTTTACCATTGTCTAACATCTTGAAGTCACCCAATGCAAAAATCTGCATTTTTAGGCAATGTTGTGCTAAGACTAAACATTTTTTTTTAAACTAAGACATTCAGATCCTGTGTTGCTATAAGCAGGGTTCCAGGGAGGGAAAGAACTTTGTACTCAATGGTCCTCACACTGCCCCGAGTCAGCAGGGAGAGTTTACTGCTGGGCTTGAGAAAACAGGCTGGCCTTCTCCACAGACTGCCCAGGCAGTTATGAAGGTCCATGCCTTGACAAACCATGGACCAGAGGGCAGATTCCAGATGGTGTGGAGCAAACCTTTTTTCTTTTTTTCTGCTAAGATGTATGTTGTGAAAGGGGTTCTACTCAGGAAAAAAAGTCATTCTCATATAATGTTTATTTTTAAATTTTTTAAAATTTATTTACATAATACATTAACTTGCTTAAGCAGGTAAAAAAAAAAATTAAAGATGACCACGCCCTCCCCACCTCTAGTGTCCACTTCTCCTAGGCTCCATGTATTTAAGCAGTGCCTGAAGCATATCAAACAACAAGGCTCCTGGCTTTATTTTTTTTTAATGTTTTATTTATTTTTGAGAGAGAGAGAATGAGAGAGAGAGAGACAGCGCCAGCAGGGAGGGTCAGAGAGGGAGGGAGACACAGAATCTGAAGACAGGCTCCAGGCTCTGAGCTAGCCGTCAGCACAGAGCCTGACGCCGGGCTCGAACCCAGGAACGCGAGATCATGACCTGAGCCGAATCCGGACGCTCAACCGACTGAGCCACCCAGGCTCCCCCAAGGCTCCTGGCTTTAAAAGATTTGGTCTTTGTATCTTTGGGAACCTTTATAAAATTTTGTCAGTGATAATAATGGCGGAAATTTGTTGAACTTACGATGTGAGTTGAACTGCCTGTGTATAATCTTATTTAGTCCTTAAAACAACCCTAATATATAAATACCTTTATTTCCCCCAATTTCTAGATTATGAAACAGATGAACAGGGAAGTTAGAGGATGTGTGTGGAGCAATGGAGCAGTGAATTAGTGTGAGGATCCTGGATCCTCTGACCCTGAAATGCATCACCTCGATGAATCTGATATACTATAATGAGATAAGTACCTGCCAAGGAAACTAATAATTCAGCTTCTGTAATTTATCAATAAGTCCACAGATATCTATATCCAGATATATAGTCCAGACTATAGTCCAGAGATGGCAAGGTTACACAGCTAGTGAGGGGCAGAACTGGGTTTTCTGACCCCAAGACCTTTTCACCCCCAAATCACTTCCCTATCTTCATCCTTTCCATGGAGATACTTAATGTTGGTTTTTTCCCTTTACATCCATAATTAATATGGAGAAAACATTGCCCAAACTTGCCTTGTTGAAGCCATCAACTCTTATATTTTTTTAATGTTTATTTACTTTGAAAGCAAGAAAGAGTGCAAGCAGGGGAGGGGAAGAGAGAAAGGGAGAGAGAGAATCCCAAGCAACCTCTGTGCTATCTGCACAGAGTCCAACACGGGGCTGGATCTCACCAACCATGAGACCATAACCTGAGCAGAAATCAAGAGTCAGACACTCAACTGACTGAGCCACCGAGGTGTCCTGCCATCAACTCTTATTTTTAAAAACCCTCTTTGGCTTTAATCAGCAGGGAGATAGTAAGTTGATTTCAAGGGTTCCTTGGTACAGTTCTGGGGGAAGTTGGACCAGCTCATTCCCAGCATGGGCACCAAGATCTGATGATTACTTTCTTTAGGATTCAGAAGAATGACAGTCTCTTCACCCTGATTTTGTAATGAAGCAAAAGAAGAGGGAGAGCTGAGTGGGTATGGTTGTTTGAGCCAGAGCTTTCTCAGGAAGTAGTATAGGCATGGGAAATTTGATTTGAAATAAAATATTATGATTCCCTACAGCCTTGACTTCTTAGAACTTGTGCATTTTCCTTCATTAGCATTATCCTAGCTTTCACAGTTAATGGGCAGTGGAAGAGTTAATAATGTGTTAATCAGGACCCTTTGAGTTGCAAGTGACAGAAAACACAATGTAAACTGGTTTATGCAAAGAGAGAAATTTGGAGAGCTCATTTAGGTGACACCTCCAAGGATAGGGCTCTTTAAAAGGTGTGGCTTGACATATGGCTCCTACTGTGGCCTGTTAGTTTCTTTCTGCCTTTTGCCTTTGTCTTCTGCTGTGTTAACACCCCTTTCAGATGAATTCTTCCTTGTTAAGAGTAAGATGATCATAGCAGTTCAAATTCAAATACAATGGATAAAGGGAATATGCTTCCCCAGTAGCTCAAACGAAATGCTGGAATTGAGTCTCACTGTTTTATGTGCTCATAATCCAGATCAATCACTATGGCCAAGTTTCATCTGCTGGAAGACCAATGGTGAAATGCAGTGAGGAAATACAGCATTTGATGAAAGGCAAATAGAGTCCTAGACTGGCATTACCTGATCTAGTTGTACTGTTGTGTGGTCTTAGATGCCTTAACTAATTTTCTTGAGACTAAATTTTGCTCCCTGTGAAATGGGGGACAAAATCACATCTAAGGAATGTTTGAGTTTTTGGATGAGATAGTTTTTGATTTGTGGAATATTCTGTCATTTGAGAGTTAAAGAGATCCAATTATATCATCCACAAAATTATCTAAGAAGGGCTTTAGGTACAAGTTCGATGTTTTACCTAGAGGAGGGAAGGGGGAAGGTGCAGCTTCACCAAACCAAAAGGGATCTAAACTTAGGGAGAACTATCTAGTGAAGTAAAATCAGAGACTGTTAACAGAAGTTTGATGAATAAATTCTGGACAGCTTAAAATGATAAATTTCACTTAAAAAAATCAGAAGCCAATATATACTAATGCACATGCTTAAAACTGATATCATACTATCATATATTTTTATAAAGGGATTGGGTCTCTAAAATACTGAAATATTTATTCAACATAAAATTTCCTTCTGTTATCTGTACAACCATTATTCATCAAGAATTAACTCATACCTCACCTGTTCTGGGGAAGAAAAAGAAGAAACAACAAAAAACTTCTTTGTGACTTTTAACTGGATTGTGTTCTGCATTTTGTCACTATAAACACTGCCTCTCCTATGTAATTTAGTTCTTTACAACATGAAGCCTTTCTCTACTTCATTTCATGAGTGTATTTTGTATTCCTGCCAGTATAGTCATTCTTGACTAGGTCTCTTTTTTTTATTTAAATCCTAGCTTGTTAACATATATGGTAAAATTGGTTTCAGGTGTAGAATTAGTGATTCATCATTAAAGATTTTATTCTGAGGTAATCTCTACACCCAACATGGGGCTTAAACTCACCACCCCAAGATCAAGAGTCACACAATCTACTGACTGAGCCAGCCAGGTGCACCATTGACTAGTTCTATCTCTTCCTGTCAGTCAGTCATTTAGCAACTACTTAACCAGTGCCTTCTATTCTTCCAGCTCTCTGATGGCCACAGGTAGATCTAATAATGAGTAAGTCAAACTTTGTCCCAGTTTCCATGGAGCTTCTATTCCATTGGCAGAGGAGGCCAGGAAATAAGAAGATTGCACAACACCTTCTTTAACTACAGTTGTGGAAGTGCTATGAAGAAAAAATATAGGATGTAATAATAGCAAATACCATGGGGGTTGCGCACACACAGACTCACCCACACACTCTTAGGCTTGTCTTCTTTAGTTTCTATAGCCCTTATAGGGAGAAAAAGAACCTCTTTGACCCCAACACCGTATGATGTGAGATTTGGCAGTTGATCAAGAATATTGTTAACTGCATTGGGTTGTCCTGGGTCCAAGAACATCATTTAATGTTTAGGAAGAAGTTTAAGACGGTGATATTTTTCTCAAATTTGATTTAAAAGAAATAATGCCCAGTAAAATACATCTCTTTTATAAGATTCTGTAAGATGAAGAAAATATCTTGAGCCTGTGCTAGCTATGCGTACTGCTGCCTCAACCTAGGAAAGAGCATTTGTTATCTACTGTGGAATCTAACTCTCCACACTGTACAGTTAAAATAATGACTCAGACGGGCACATGGGAGTATATGTGTTACATTTGGGGGGCACTGTGGATGGTTGTGGTGCTTTATTCCTTTTGGGTACCTCAATTTTCAAGCTTCAAGATTCATGATGAGCTCTCCTAGAGTTGACACTCCTCCCCGAGCCCCCTGAAGAAAAGGGGCTATTTGGGGGTGGGTGACTTAGTAATGTTTTGAATCTTTGCAATTATGCAATAATAATGATGGAGATGATGATAGGGAACGTGTGATCTATCTTGCCTGAGTACTTCTTTTCACAAACATTTTTACTTTGCCGAAGCCTCTGCGTATCTCATGCAGATGTGTTCCCTGCTGAGCAGTATGGTTCTAGCTGAGGCTGTGGAGAGAGGGCACACCAGTCCCTGTGCTTATGGCCTTGTCCAAAGCAATGGCTCTTTCTTGTCAACTGGCTGGCAGCCAGGTTCAACAAGAGGGCATGCTGATTTCCCAATATAATGCCTTGCTGAGGCTGGAATCAAAGCCGTCAGTAGTAAAGAGTTCTTTCATCTTTCTTTTCTCACTTCTTGTATGTTCAGTGGGATTCAGCAATGAAAACATGACCAGCAAAAGGCAGAGGCCCTGTTACAGTCTTTAAAACTTATAAAGATAGTTTTCAGATCTTAATTGTCTAAAGATGGTTGCATATTGATTTAAATATTGGCTTTAGGGCTGTAAACTAGTTACAATAATTTTCTTCCCTGTCTGTTGAGTCTATTGTTTTCTGCCTCTGCAGGATTATAAAGTTACTATCTGAAAGACTTGCTTGGAGGAAAGAGGAATCCTTGATTTTTCTGGGAAATGATATTAGCAGTTTCTGGAAGTTATAAGTCAATTATAACAGTGATGTAGCCCAATGAGTCATAAAATACAAAAGCTTTTTTAAAAATGAGCCAACAATATTTTGTTGGTAGAGATCTGTTGATTGAAAGTGATAGCAAGCCAACTAATGTGGCCTAAACCAAAAGATAAATTTATTAGAAAGTCCAGGAGTTGAAAATTCCATCAGGTATGGCTGGATCCAGGATCCAGGATCACATAATCAATGCTTTGGTCTTCTCCTTCCATATCTTCACTTTTGGTCTCTGTTGTCTTCATTACTGAACATGTGGTGACCCCTGGCGGCTTAGGCTTGCACATCCTTACACCTATCAAATGGCAGCTGTGGTCTTTCTGGGCCCTAGGAGTCACTCTGATTGGACTAACATAGATAGCATCACCAATTTCTGAGCCAATCACTGTGATCAAGAAGATGGAATAAGCTCCTTCTCCAGGCCTGGATCATACAACTACCCTGGAAAATGAATGTGTGTATGAGGTTAGCTGATTAGTGCCACCCAAACCACATGAACAGAAAGCTCAGAGGGATTCTTCTCCCAAAGAAAACCAGGTTGTCACTTTCAAAAGACAGAAAATTGGACACTGGGAAGATAAAAAGAGTCAATGTGCATTACTTATAGAACATCCAAGTACCCTTCATTAGAGAGCATCTATCCCCACTCTTGCCCTTGCCAACTAGTCTTGAGCCATTATGTCTTCTTTAGGGCCTTGAAGGCAGTGAGCTTCATCTCATTTAAAGTTCTCATTTTCACTGCATCAAGCAACTCTACATTTCCTGAACAAGCCCTTCATGTCCATGCCTCCAAATTCAGCTCTTCCCTTGCTGTTGTCCACCATGATTGTAGTTCTCTTCATCTTTCAACGCTCAGCCCAGTTATCAACTTCACTTCTCCCTACCCCAAATGCACTTCATGGTTCCCTTCTCTGTTTTCTCATAGGCCCATTAGAATAATGGTCAAGTTGTAGTCTAGTTAGATATTTATGCATTGGTTTCCCCAGCTAAGCTGCAAGCTCCTTGAGAGTCTGAGCTATGTCTTTTGCATCTTTATATAATTAACTGATATAGTCATATCAAAATAGCACTTTAAGAGGTTTTCTTATGAAGGTGACTATTTTTAATATTACTTTAAGAAGCTCACTTGGAAGGGGTAAATGAGCTAAGTGCTTTACATACATTGTTTCGTTTATGCCTCACAAAATCATATAATATAGGGATTATTTCTTATTATGCCACTCTATGGACAAGCAAACTAAGGCCACAGAAGTTAAGAAACTTGCCCATGGTTACCCATGAT
Source organism: Cryptoprocta ferox (assembly GCA_028646485.1). NCBI lineage: Eukaryota > Metazoa > Chordata > Mammalia > Carnivora > Eupleridae > Cryptoprocta > Cryptoprocta ferox. Next base: position 64,222,165 of record CM053561.1, on the reverse strand, counting down.
AAGTAGTAAAGCTGGATTTTTAATCCACATATTGTTAATTTCAAACTCTGAGATGTTAACCACTGTGCAAACTATCCCTTAGCCTGAAATTGTGTTTGCAAGTGGGTAACTGCTCAGGTACCAATGGATGTATCAAACAGATTCCACTTTCCAACTCTGCCCCCACCCTATCCTATCCCCACAGGCAATAAACTCTGCTTTCTGAATATGGAAATCTCCACAGCAATATATTAAGTGTTGAAATATTTGTTGTACCAGTTTTTAAAGCTTCTTTATTCCCTAGTTTGTAGTTGATCCACCATGATCACCCTGTCCTCAGGGAACGGGATGGTTCTTTCTGTAATCAAAATTCACATTCTAAAGTTGACAATTTTTTTTCAAAATGCATGCCATTCATGGAAATCATATTTGTTCCTTCTTATGTAAACAAGACATTCTGACTTGCATCCAGTAGGTGTCACTAGACTTTCCTCTCCTGGCTACAGCCATAACTGAATATGGAGTTGTTCTACCACTAAGCAGTTGCTGAACCTTGGGACATATGGGATGTTGCATTGCTTCTTAAAAGCTAAATCATCCTAGATGGAGCAGGGTTCTTCCCAGATTGCACTCACCTTTCTCCTATCCCTAGAGCATGGCCATATAGGTTGAATACCAGTACTTAATGCACAAGAGGAATGTGCACCCAGCCCCAAGTGTAGCAGTCTCATAGACCACTCTTGCAGCTGCTGGCTCCTTGGCATTGAGTCACTGAGAGCTGATGATGGGGAGAAGATACAGATGCATTTCATGGCATTAAGAGGAAAAATACCTCAGGCTCAGAAAGTCTGGATTGGAGTGATAGGCTATGGTGGGAAATGATTTTCTCTGCATACCTAGGGAAGCTGAATGGCTTGATTAGGGTAGTATCTAGCCACTTAACCAACATTTCCTAAATCTCTTCTAAGAATCCAAATGATTGTAGAAACTAAAAAAGATATAAAGGTAGAAATAGCATGGTTCCTATATTCCTATATTCTAGGACTTTACAGGTCACTAATACCAGTTGATTCAGCCAGTACTGACTGGGCTCTTACTGAAGAACTGGGGATAGAGTTCTAGGCAAGACATGATTCCTGCCCCAATAGAGTTTGCAACAGAGGTGAGAATGTAAATGTTAAATAAGTAATGACACAGTACTAGTATGTACTAGTATGATTAGTAAGGTGACAAATACTATGGGAAAATACAGCAAGGAAGTCTGTGCAAGAGTGAGACAAAGGTCTTCTAAAAGAGATCGTTTTAAGGGGAGATCCAAAGGTGAGTTGGAATTAAATGGGAAGAATGGAGAAGGGGGAGGAAAAAGAAGAGAACTGTGTCAGAAAGAGGAGCGTCTATGTGAAGGTCCAAAGGCAGGATGGAATGAGGTACCTTCAAAGAACTGAAAAAACAAAAAACAAAGAACATGAGACTGGTGGGCAAGGAGAAAAATGGCAGAAGATGGAGCTAAAAAGATTGATGGGCAGGGCCAGATGACACAGGGCCTTCTCCACCACTTTAAGGAATTCGAAATGTATTCAACAGCAATGGGAAGCCACTGATGGAGTTTTAAGAGCATCATAATATCATGTGTTCATTTATTTATGTATTCAACAGTATTTATTGCATTCCTATATGTGCCAGTGTGCCCAGTGCTAGAAACAAATAGATATATAAACTACAATGAAAAATTTAAGAAGTAATTCTAATTCAAGAAGGAGGAAGACAAGAAAGTCATCTTAGAATGAACAAACCGTGCCACAAAAAGCCATTGGACATCCTGACATGTTTCCGGATCAGTTCCAAGCCCTGGAGATTCCATACTGAATTAGACTCAGTCACCATCATATGGGATATTTATTATGTGCATTTAACATCAGGAAGAAGGGTATAAGAAGTCAGGGATGAGAAAGAAAATTTACAGTAAATAGAAGGATTTGCTCTGGTAGAGAAACACCGAAAGTGTGACATAGTTAAACAAATATCAAGGATCCAGGCACTTTAGTGTTTACATTTTTACAGTAATGATCCCATTTTGTGAAAACTGACCATGCCCCACTAAAAGGAACCAAGACTCCATGGAGAAATGGCTGATTCCAGGTCTGAGGCAGGACACGTACAAGATAAGCCTGGGCCATCTTTTCACACCTGATAGGAAAAAAGCAATCAAAGACGAATGGAGTCATATCAAAAGGACACAGAAATCACTGTCCTTGAAGGGACTCTCACTGACCAAATATGAGACAATTTGAACATCAAACAAATAAACCCCAATTGATAATGACCTCAGTAAATTTATAAAAATCTATAGATTTGTCATAATAACTAAAATATTTAGCGCTCTCCCCAAAATAATCCAAAAAGCCTCATTGGTCCACCTTTGAAGGAACTCCTTACTCTGAAAATTGGCAAGTAAGGGGAAATTAATTAAACATTTCTTTTGCCTTCCTGGGTAAGCAGTATTTCGGTGCCATCCCAGCCCTAGTTAGAGAAGGTACTCTATTGAATTCCAGTAATAAATTTGGAAGGATTCAAGAAACGACAGCATTAAGAAATCAACATTTTGTCATTTGTAATGAAACGATTAATTTAGGTACATATTATCATCAAAGAAAAACATTTTTAACTATATGGGTAATTTTGCAAAGGAGAGATCAGGCTCTTACATCTGAACTATGTTTAATGCTTAAACTGATCCTAACGGCCAACCCAGAAATTTTTTCCACCTGAGCTAAGAGGAAATACGCAGCACCACCCATGAGATATTTTTGTAAATAAAAGGTCAAACCTGAATATAATTGAGGGTTCACCCTTACAGCTAAATGTTTGTTTACAAGACATAATGGAGTATGGGGAAGCGAATGAAAGGCTACCACAAAGAAACAAGCAGAAAAACTGAGAATGTGAAATTTTCTAAACCATGTTCTTCAGTAAGACCGTAGAAAAAATAAAATAAAATAAAATAAAACAAAATAAAGTAAAATAAAATAAAATAAAATAAAATAAAATGAGGCACTGCTCTAGATTAAAAAATTCTAAGAGACATAAACAAATACAATGTATAGATCTCATCTGGATACTATTTTAAACAAGTCAACTGTAAAAAGATATTTTTGAATATCATCAGGACATAGGAATCCAATGGGTCATAAAAGAAATCTAAGAATTGTTTATTTTGTTAGGGTTGATAATTGCATTGTAGTTACATAATAAAATGTCTATATGACTTACAAATGCAAACTGAAGCATAAAGGAGAGAAATGACACGAGTTCTGAAATTTACTTTAAAATCTTTGGCCAAAAAAGGAGGGGTTGGTATATGAAGCTAGTGTGGCAAAATCTAGGAAATTGTTGAGTTTGGGTGTAATTTATGAGTATTTACTGTACTCATTCCCTCTTCCTTTAAATGTTTGAAATCATTTGTGAAAAACCTAGTGGCCTTGTGCAGCAGGTGTGGCAGAGATCCTCAACACACAAGGGCTAGACCTGGAAGCTCAGGTGATGGCTGGTTGGCTACCCACCTTGGCTGAGAAGGTAACTCTAGTACTGGGAGTAAATAGCCAGCATTGTGCTCAGAAATCTTGCCCATTTCCCTAGAACTGGAAAAGAAGGCTGTGGTTTCACGATTGGCTCCTGGAGGGAAATCGTTTCCAGCTGCTGAGCAGATGAATGATGGGGTGGGTACCAGAAAGGGGGTTTTTCACTAGCTAAAAGTATACAAGGCACTGCTTTTTGGCCTTTCTCAAGCCACAGGCAAATCTCAGACTTGCTAATCAGCTGTAAGCATATTTCTACCTGCTCTTGGTTCTGCTCTAAACACCAGGTACCCTACCCTATCTTAAGTATGAGACTATGAAACTCTTTAATGTGGCTTAAACTTACCGCATCAAATATAAGCAAATCTGTGGGCAAAAGTTCACATCTAGATGGTGTCTATAATTTTCTTTTCCTATATAATTCTGAGAGGTTTTCTCTGTATCAGCAAAGAGGTGGGAGTGCTAACACAGCTGAGACATAACTAGCTCTATTTTTGGTAAAATGACACTAAGTGGCATCACTGCCTACTGCATAGCAGTCACCCTGTTAGTGGCTTTCCAAAAGTTAACTCATTCAATGCAATGTAAATTTTAATTAAAAGCAAAACAGTCAGGAGAAATGATTTTAGAAAACTCAGGACCTAAGAGAGCATTGAAACTCTTCTGTTTACTTTTCCTTCTCCAGAAACCCAGGGAGAATGGCTACAGAAACACCAGGGACCTATGATTCTGTAGCCACAGATGAAACTCCTAAACAGGTACCCCTAAAGCTTGCACATTATACAGTAGACATGAGTAAGAAATTACTGTTTGCATTGGTTAATCAGTTATAAACATGTCTATGCATATAGCTTGTGAGGAAATTTGTTAGGATATGGTTTTATAGGCAATGGATGCTGCCAAGAACAAAATATGTTCACAGAATGAGTTACATGAAGAAGTTAAAATATGATCACTATACAGTAAGTTCCATGAGAAATCACATGTATCTTGATTATCATCATATCACCAGTACTTAACACAGTTCCTGGCCCAGACTGCTTTGGGCCTTAACAAGTGTTTGGATGGATGAATGGATGGATGGATGGGTGGATGGATGAAAATGAATTTTCTCTCCTTAAAATGTGGTTCAAACACTTGTTTTTTCCTCACCAAGTAGACTACAGTCAGGCAAACACTGAGGTGGAATTTTGTTGTTTGAAAATTATAAATCACAGAAGGACATAGGTTCTTACATGCATTATAAATTCATTGGTCTTTTCCGAATCTTGGCACGTGTAGCTAAAACATGGGCATTGTTCTTCTCGTTCATCCTCTGAATTCAATTTGTGATATAGATTTGCCCTTCTCTCAAAATCACCCCACTTCTAATCCAAATATTCACCTGCTAAGCCTGGGCTTTTGATATCTCCTCCAAATATGGCCTATTCCAGACCTTGCTATTTCTAGAGTATTCTACACACTCCTCTCAATTTATTTCATTTTTTTCTACCTAACTCTAAATTTCCTCAGATTCCCAATTATCTACAGACTACTCAGAACTGTCCAGTCTGGCAGACTCTGTCATTGGAATCCTCTCTCCTAATGCCATTGGTCTTCCCAGTCTGCCTCAACGGGAATCTCTGCTCCAGCCAAAGTGGTGGTTGGTACTTAGCTCTGGTCGTGGCAGGCCATGCAGAAAGAATGAAGCAGCTACACTCAGTTCCTTTGCTTTCCAAATGTTTAGGTATTCTGTTGAGCCAGAAATTCCACTTGTGATGAATTACACTTATATACACAGTACGTATACAGTCTTGACAACTCATGTTCTTTGCTAACATTTCTATGCTAACTCCAATTATCTGAAAGGGTCTGTGCATATAAGGAGAATCTGACTGCGTTACCTCCTCATTTCCCATACTTCCCTTCTGTGTTAGTTACCTTGGCTGCCATAACAAAATACCATAGACTGGTGGCTTAAACAACAGGATTTTCTTTTCTTACAGTCCTGGAGGCTAGAAGTTTGACATCGGGTGCCAACATGGTCAAGTTCTATTAAGAGCTTCCTAAGTTTGCAGATGGATGCCTTGTCACTGTCTCCTTACATGGCAGGCAGAGTTCTGTCTCTCCCACTTAGAAAGGCATTAACTCTATTGGATTAAGGCACCACCCTTATGACATCATTTAATCTTAATTATCTCCTAAAGGCCCTATCTCCAAATAGAGTTGCACTAAGGGTTGGAGCATCAACATATGAACTTGGGGAGACATAATTCAGTCTATAGCACCTCCCTATTATTTATACCACCCATCATTCTAATTGCATGTATGTCATTTTTGAGCCAAAGCTTAAGTTACAAGGAGCCTCATGTATTCTAATAATGGATCTAAAACCGGAAAGGTCAAGATTGAAAATTTGTGATAAGCTTAATTTTTCAGACAGCCTTTTATTTTTGCTTTGCAAGGACTCAGAGAGACCGGACCCTTCTGTAATTCAAAGAGTAACAGTTGAGCCTAGTGATTTTGGGAGCCAAATGTAGCAGCAGACTTGGGTTCAAGTCATGACACTTATGAAGTTGTGACCTTGAGTAAATTATTCAGTGTCTTTTAAATTTCATTTTCTTATCTGAAAATGGGAATAATTCCTCACTAGAATGTTATAAGAATGGAAAATACACGAGATATAAAGTGCTCGGCATAAATGCCCGGCACATAGCATATAGTGGAAATTGATGGATGTAAAAAAAAAAAAAAAAAAAAAAAGGCAACGTTTATTGGGAATTGACCATGAGAAAGATACTATGCTAAGCCCCTTATTTATATTACCTAATTTAATCCTTACAGTATATTCCTAAGAGGTAGGGCAGTTATTAATTCCATTTTACAGGACAGTATTGAAATTTAAACCCTAGAACCCAGTTTTGTTTTGTTTTGTTTTGTTTTTGCCACTCTAACATGTTGCTTCTCAATTGGGAAGTTGGACTATATGAACCATCCCGTCTTGAACACTCTAGGATTCAACAACTCCCATGGAATTGGGTGGTGCGTGGAGCATGGGCATCAGGGTCACAGGGCCCCAATTCCCCTGGAGAGCTGTCCAAATCCACCAAAGCAAGCAGCCTTCCAGAGCCCTCTGCTCTCACTCGATTCTCTTGCCCAGGTGCTGACTCACTGCATTGACTGAACAGGCTGCCACAGCTCAGTGCTTCCGTAGGACTGGATGTCCCAGTGGAAGACATCCAGGTACCTTTGTTCTCTTAGGCTACAAGCTCCCCTTTCTCTCACTTTACCAGGAGAAGTTTAATATAGAGTATAATGTGTGTTGTTTATACTTTCATTGATGCATGCATTTATTTCAAGATGATGTTCCCTTTGGTTAACTGTCAAAAACCATGATTTTTACAGGAGGTTATTTTTGACTGTAACTGCTTAAACGAATAGAAAAGCAACTCTCTATAATTACCTTCAAATTCAGAAGAGAATTCTACCTGTACCCTTAAGAGAAGCTGAAAGAAATGAGTGCCTTTATTTGTCTCCACCTGGCTTTGAATGGGCTCTTTAAAAATTGTATTGGTTCATGCTCAGAACCAGTAAAGTGATATGAACAAAATGGAACAAAATGGTTCCTCACGGGTTTCCTATTTCTCTCTCCACTGTTATATTTTTTTAAGAACATGCAATGCAGTTCTGCCTCTGGATGTACTTCCTTTGTTCAACGTTATTGCCTTTGCCACCTGCCTTGAAATGGTCCTTCAAGGGTTTTGATATATCAGTTGCAAAGGTGTCTTGTTTCACTGTAACATCTGTAAGTGCCTTTTCTGAAAGACTCTTTTTATATTACCTAGAGAAATTCACCTCAGTGAGTCTTTGGAGAACCCTAAAATCAGCTCTAATATATCAGAAAGGGAAAGGGTATTATTTTTCTCTCCTATCTTTACTTTGGAAAGGCACTGAGGGCATTTCAGAGGAAGCAAAGCAAGTAATGAAAGGAAAATGATCATTTTGAGAGACTCCTCAGCAACTGCCTTTTTTTTTCCCAGATACTGTGATGCTAATAAGTTTAAGCATGACCTTGGAGACCTATCCCAGCATTCTTTGCTAGTCATTCACCCCCACTGACAGGTTTCCTTTTATCACCTCAGCCAGGTAAATGAGGAGATTCTGCAGGGACTTAAAGACACTGACCCCTAAACTTACCAACTGAAATTGGCATTTCTCCTTTGAGAGCTCACTTCTAGGACCACAGGACAAATCTTCAGAATAGATGGCCACTGACGAGATTGGAAGGAACAAAAGGCATTATCTTATTCCCCAGGGTTCTCAGAGCATAAAGCTATGTATATGCCTACCATGTCATCCAAAACAACCTATAGATCATCAATGTACAATAGAGATCTAAAGAACTTTAACCAGGTGACTGGATTCTACAAAATAACATAGATTTTCAGAAATCAACCAATCCTAGGCTGCTCTGTGATTTTTCAATCGATGAGTCCATAAGGGTAAAGACTATCCAAATAGGTGGGGATGGAATTTTCTCCTGAAGGAAACAGATCGATTGTACTAAGATAGTAATTTGGAGCCAGGGAATTGCGAAATCCTTGGGACTGGGGGTAGGAGGAACTTGCTTCTTTCTCAGGCCAGGATTCTGAGATGAGAGAAAGCTTGGCCACACAGACACAGGTTGAGAGACCATCCAGTCTCCACTCTGAGGGAGCAACAGCAGCAGTAGGACTTCTTGATTTCAGGTTCACTCTTGCATCTGAGCTCCAGCTCCAAGAAACAAGGTCTGAACCTCTGGATGGAGTGGAGGAGGGTTTCTTTCTGGGGACTTCTGGCAAGAGTCGATTCTAGACAAGTTTGTAGCTCATGCCAGAACCTCTTCTGACTCAGCCACCAAGGCCCATGAGTGGGCTTAAGGCACATGATGCCAATTCTATCTTAAGTTTGAATTGTAGCAATTGATTTCTGAGAGCTACAAACTCAGATGCCTAGCAGTTTTGCCACATCATGCCCTTAATGAAAACACTGGGGGAAGCAGTGACTGACATTTGGGCAATCCAGAACTCAGCCATTTTGGATATTGGCCTTGAAAGGGACAGCTGAGTCCCATTTTTTTTTTTCTAACTGGTGACTAAGATATTCTTCTCCTCCCCTTCTCCATTATCCACCTCATCCCTTTTCTCATTCTTAAAATCGTTATCAACAATACAAATACTGTTTATTGCCTATAAGCTATTCATTGACAAACCAACAAGGGTTAAAACCTAGTACATCTAAAACTGAACCCATAATCTTCCTTCTTTGGCCAGCTTCTTGCCTGAATTATCTTTCTGTATCACCACTCTTTTCTTTCATTCACCAAAACTCAAAATTTCAGTATCCCTTTTGATTTTTTTCCTTAGGTTGGTTCCATGGTCACAAATTTCCTATGTCTTCTGCCTTCACAACATCTCCCCTCCTTACCTTCTTTCTCTATCAGAGCCAATAAGAAAGTTCTTACCTTTCTTGCTGCCAGAAGGCCCTAATGTGCCCTTTTGGTTTCCCTGTTATCTGTCTATCCCAGCTCAAATAAATCCTAAACACTTGCCACACCAAGTAATCCCCTCATATCACAGTTTTGAATACATCAGTTCTTGTTCAAAATCCTCAACAACTCACTGTTGCTTATAAGGTTAAATCTTAACATAATTGATTCTCATTAGTCACTGTGGTTACATTCTATAAAATCACTCTGAACATTGAATTAGTCCATACTGAGCCATGAGCCATTGCTCCTAGGTTCCTGAGAGCTTCTAGTCATAACACTCTTATCTACCCATCTATACCTAACCTTTTTTATGTATTTAAAGACCCCTTATTTAATATATATTGATTCATAAACATTGAACTCATAAACAGCGGCGCTATAATCCATGCCTGAATGAAGTTTATCAAATACGTGTATTTTCTCTGTAAGACACATCAAAGCCTCCCCCTACTTAGGAAAACTAGAGAGCACTTCAGCACTAAGCTTGGGGGCCATTCAACACTAATGCAACATATCTGGCACTAAACATATTGTAAAAAGAACACCTGTTCACAGTATGAGAGCTAAAATGCAAAGACCTTGTTTGACCTCAGCTAGAAATGGATGTTAGGTGGCTCAAGTTTTTTGCTACTCTGCACATGTCCACGATGACCATGAAAGTACCATGAGTATTGATTTGGGGGTTACAAATAAATATTAGTGAGTAGACAAATTTGAAATATGGAATGCATGAATAATGAGTATTAACTATACCTCATCTTGTATTTCAAAGCCCCGAGTAACAAAGTCACTTTCTCTCTCTCTCTCTCTCTCTCTCTCTCTCTAGTATTATATCTCATTATGTCCCTATATTCTATTCCTGCTAAGATACTCAATCTTTCTGAATGTCCTTAATTTTTTCTTGCCTTTTCTTTCTTTGTGCCACTCCCTATTAGTTGTTTCAATTAAGAATTCTTTGGTTGCAAGCAACAGAAATCAATGAGGACTGACTAAAGAAACATAATGGGGGTGGAGAGTATTAACAAAAAGGGTGGCTCACAGACTCAAAGAAGAACTGGGCAATCAAGATTCAGAAAGGCTATGTGCCAAGGAAGCTCAGAGCTCCAAGCAAAAGTAGCCCATGGCCCTTTCAAGAGGCTATCTCCTGTATGAGTGCACCCCAATTAACCCCCTATACTCTCCTCATTTTATGCTTCTAAGTTTCTAATTCCTAGGAGAGACAACCTAGTTGGCCTATCTGAAAAAGTTGTCTTCTTACCCTCAAGGTGTCTCAATCCCAGTAGCTAAAGTAAGGTAGAATGATAATTGACCTAATTTGGCTTATTTGCCTACCACTTTGGACAGTGTGGCAGAGTCCTTTACAAGTGTAAGCCTGGGACTGGGGCTGCCCAGATAAAGACTGTAATCATTGTACTTGTTTTTTTTCTTTGCCTCCATAGTCTATACTTCTACTTACCCTTCAATTTCCACCTAAATATGACCCCTTCTTTAGGGGATCATGTTCATACTCATACTCAGTCCTATTTTATAGCTATAGATAAACGTTTCTAATATTCATTCACTTATTTATTCAGTAAATATGCATTAAATACCTATGCATACAGAGACTGTGCAAAGCCTCCCCTGATCTAGAGGAGGGGACTACAGCCTGTTCATCTTGAAACACCAGCATGCTAATAATGGCCCCAATGTACTCCATCTAGAACTTGCCCATATCCAAGAAGATTGAGTTTATTCAAGAATGAGTTCTCTTATGAGAGTCATGTAGCTTGGTGTATTTTGTGGTCAACAGTATAACCAATACTCTGTTTAATTCATTGATGCTACATAATTTACCTCAGAGTGACCCAGCTAGAAGGATTAGATATATTACATAGCAGAATAAAGATTTACACACACACACACACACACACACACACACACACACACACACACACATTATTCTTAATGATTCCAAAGGAAAAGTTCTCAGAGACCTTCCTCAAAAATAGCATCAAAAGAGATTATAGATTTCTCTTCTCCAGTTGTGTTAAGATCCATTCATTAATGTATCAAATAGATTATGTATTTATCAAAAATTAGCACAGTAGTAATAGAGTAAAGGTATAAAATGGTTATACACACATGCATATATATCAGATCATAATCTGAAGAATAAATTAATATATAATGAATTTTAATTTTTAATAGTAAATAATTCTAATGAAAAGAAGAAATAGACACAACCTAGCCTTTGAGTTTATGAAGCCACAAAAGCAAGCAAATTAGAACACAATGGAGAGAAGGTATACAAATGCAAAATTATAGAGGCACTACATAGATTTGACTTAAGTAACTATGATAGGAGTTGTAAAGTCCAGCAGACATCCCCAGGAAATTATGTCCCACAATAGGATGTCATGCTCCCCTTTATATCTAGATTTCTTTATGGGCCAGAGGATCAAAATCTGTACTCATAACAAAGAATTTGTAAAAGTTCTTGAGAATATTCAAATCTCTTTTCCTTGAAAAAGCAAGTCTTTGTCTAGCAAGCCTGTGATGAAGTGGGATGCGCTCTGGATGAGACAGCCAGTTCACATCTTAACCTTCCACTTCTGCAGACCAGCTCACCCTCTTTCATGACTGGCCATTCAGAGTACATTTTGACCAATAGTATTGACTGTCTTCATTCCTGAGATTTGTACTTTGCCAAATTGACTGCAACTCAATACCTACCAAAGGCTTGCTTAATGCAGCTGCACTTTACAAGAAAGGGTCAAAGGACATGTTAAGAAATGTCTTCTTTCTTCCAGGTTCTCTAAGTGAAGTCCCTGTTGTAAAGCAAAGTACTGGGACCATAATACCCCAGCTTCTTACAAAAATGTCTTTGGATTTTTACCATTCTCAACTTTTACCAACAATTAGTCCAAAAAACATTTATTTTTAATCACCTTACTGTCTCCTTCTCTTTAAAAATTTTTTAATGTATTCTCCACTGGATATTCAGTTCCCTCTATACAAATATCTACAGGATAAATTCTTCTTTCAGTGGAATTCAAAGAAAAAGTTTGTCTCTATAGAGTGAATCTGATGTTCTCTTGTTATCAGATAATAAACATCATGCAAACCACCATTTCCCTTCTTGTCCCTTTTTTATCCAGAAAATTCAAGGGCTGAATTCAGTCATTGAGTTCATCTACTGTAAAATCATTCTCTTCTGAGAAATGAAGATATTTGTACCCTCTTTCCCCCTCCCTTTTTTGCTCTATTTTGGGCAGTGTTTAATTTTTGAAGCTGTTTCAAATGCTTTTGTAATAGGTGGGAGATAAACCCTAAACCAATGCAGATCTAATTCGTGATCCTTCCTCCATTAATTCAAACTCTTGTCAAGATCCAAAATCGGAGATAATATCTCCTTGAGTGCTTGTTCAAATGCTGCTCAGCACTGGGAAAAGGGGGAAAAGCGATCTGTGTTTTACTTTCTTGAAGATGCAGCCAGTAAGAACATTTGTCTGAGCATCAATAACAATTAGATCTTAATTGTAAGGATATGTTCCAAGTAACATTCCGTTCCCTAAGGAGCAAGTTTGGGTAATTTGAGCCTCTGATTAATTTTGTCCTTTGCCATGAAAGTCATGCTAAAGTGAATAGTAATCAAGTTCAAAGTGATGAGGTAGAGGTATAGCCCCTGAGCTTGCATCAAACCTTTGGACACTCTTCTCAGCTGATTAAAACCTATGAAAGAGGAACATTATGTGCTAACTGCTATATTATATTGTTATTGCATGTAATTATTTGTATAATCCATAATTATACAATAATAATTTAGTGAATAAGGTTAGTCAGTTCTTGTAACTCTGATATGTTTTCAAACCCTTTGCTAGCCTCTCTCCACATTGAGAATAAAACCTGAACTCCCTACATAGCCTATAAGCCTGGCATGACCTAGCCCCTGCCTAGCTCTACAGCCTCATTTCTTTCCAGTATTTTCTGACTCACTCTGCTCCATTTATACCCCAGTCCTTTCTGTTCCTTTAACTTCATATCTGCCATCGCAGGTTGTTATGTGCTTGCTGTTTCCTCTACCTGCCCTATCTCCTGTGTCTGGTTCTTCTAATCTCAACTAAAACAACATTACATCTTCTGAGAAGATTCCCAATCATTGTCTATCACAACACTTAGCTATATCCTTCCCAGCACTTGTCATATCTGGTCTGGTTTACTGCCTACTGCAGTAGATAATAAGCTTCATGAAAGCAGTACCTGACCCACAGACATATCTTTGTATCTAGCTAAGAGCTCTGTTCCTTTTCTCAGATTATTTTCTGGATTGATACCATTGGACTTTTCCAATTCTTAAGTGACAGAACAATCCACAAATCAAAAAAGATAGCATATGATAACTGGAACAGCCTTTAGAAGTAATCTAACCTTTCATTTCATAGAGAACAGAACTTAGGCATAGTGAAGTGAAGTAACTTATCCAAGGCACCTAATGGTAAGACTAGACTGAGGCTCTACTTCAGGGCTCTAATTACGTTTCAATAAATGCTCCATTTCCTCATCGCATGTCACCATTGTTCTTCCAACAGGTAAACCTTGGCTCAGTTAGGGTGATTGATTTGCCCAGGTATACCCAGGATTTTCCTGGTTTTATCACTGAAAGTCCCATGTTCCAGGAACCCACTCAGTCCTGTACAAATTGGTTGGTGACCCTAAATGGGTCAGTGTCTATGTTGTGACATCATCCCCAGTGTGCATGTTGATACATCCTCCCTCCTCCCAGTTTGTGTGTTATTGCAAGTAATAAAGAGCATCGGCAGCACATGCACAGATCAACAAAGATGGATATTTCCTCAGAAGCTACCATTAGCAACTGATAATCAACAGAAAATCAACAAGCCAAATGTCAGCAGACAGGCTTTGAATTCAGAAATATTCCCTTTTGTATCAAGAATCTAGGGTCTAACAGACCATTCTCTTGGAACAAATGTGTCTTAGTCTGCTCAGGCTGCAATAACAAAATACTATGGGCTGG
>CM053561.1:63991262-64207585 GCA_028646485.1 Cryptoprocta ferox | reverse complement strand
ATCCTTGGTATCTCTTGCTCTTATAAAAATACCAGTCACATTGGATTAGGGTCAGTTATCTACTTTAAGGCCCTATCTCCAAATTATAATGAAGGTTAGGCTTTAATATATGAATTTCTGGGGATTCACAAAAGTTAAAAGGAAGAGAATCACAAAAGATAAAGATTCATAAAATATAAAAAGACAATAAAAGCATACAACTATGGAAATTCATCAGTTCACAGAGGAAGACAGCAAGAGAGAATGAAAGGAATAAGGGAACTACAAAACCAGAAAATAGTTTATAAGATGGAATTAGTAAGTCCTTATATAACAATAATTACCTTAAATATAAATGGATTAAATTTTTCAGTCAAAAGACATAGAGTAGATGGATGGATTAAAAAAGCATGGTCCACCTATACAATGCCTACAGAGACTCTCTTAGTTTTAATAACACACAGGGCTCAATGTGAAGTGATGAAAAAATGTATTCCATGCAAGAGGAAACCAAAAGAGAGCAGTGGTACCTCTACCTATAACAGACAAAGGCTACTTTAAGCCAAATATGGTAACAAGAGAAAAAGAAAGTTATTATATTATGATAAAGGGGTCAATTCATCAAGAAGATATAATAATAATAATAAACACATATGCACCTATTATTGGAGCATCTAAATATATTAGACAAATACTAACAGATCTGATAGGAGAAATATACCAAAGTAAAAAAATAGTAGGGGACTTTCATACCCACTTTCAACAATGGACAGATCATTGATACAGAAAATTAACAAGGAAATGTTAGACTTGAACCATACGTTAGACCAAAATGTCCTAACAGACATATACAGAATGGTAATATTCTCATCCCATCCAACAACAGCAGAATACACATTCTTCTCATGTGCACATGGAATATTCTCCAGGATAGATCACAAAACAAGCCTTAGCAAATTTAAGATTGAAGTCATAGTAAGTATCTTTTTAAACCACAATAATATGGAACTAGAAATCAATAATAGGAGGAAAGCTAGAAAATTCACAAACGTGTGGAAGTTAAACAACACACTTCTGAGCAACCAATAGGTCAAAGAAGAAACCAAAAGAGAAGTCAAAAGATATCTTAAAACAAATGAAATGGAAACGCAACATACTGACTGCTAGGAGATGCTCCAAAAACAGTTCTAAAATGGAAGTTTATAATAATAAATACTTGCATTAAGAAAAAAAGATCTCAAATGACCAACCTAACTCAAGGACCTAGAAAAAAAAAAAAAAGCTAACCACAATTAGCAAAAAGAAGGAAATAACAAATATCAGAGCAGAAACAAATGAAATAAGACCAGAAATACAATAGAAAAGGTCAACAAAATCAAGAGCTGATTTTTTGAAAAGGTAAACAAAATTGAGAAATACATAACTAGACTAAGAAAAAAAGAAGAAAATACTTCAATAAATAAAACCAAAAATGGAGGAAGAGACATCACAACTGATAACTACAGAAAAATACAAAGAATCATAAGAGACTACGATGAATAATTACACACACATACACACACACACACACACACACCTTGGATAAACTAGAAGAAATGGATAAATTCCTGAAAATTACAACCTACCAAGACTGAATCATGAAGAAATAGAAAATCTGAACAGACCAATAATGAGTAAGGAGAGTGAATCAGTAGTAGCCAAAACCACCCAAAAAAGAAGATCTTAAGACCACATGGTTTCACTGATGAATTTTAACAAATATTTTTTTAAACATGTCAATCCTTCTTAAACTGTTTCAAAATCTGAAGAGGAAATAATACTCCTAAACTCAACTTATAAGGCCAGCATTACCCTGATACCAAAACCAGAAGAGGACACCACAAGAAAAGTATAGACCAAAGTTCCTGATGAACATATATTCTATTTTTCAAATGAAAGTGAAAAAGTGTCCTTCAAAGCAATGTGGAAGAGGTACAGTTACTCCCCATCCTCTCCAATACTTGATACTGTCAATCCTTCTAATTTCAACCATTCTTAAGTATGTGTAGTATGTCTCTTTGTGTTAGGAGGAGAAAACCTTTTCCAGAAACCTCCTAGCAGACTTCATGTATTGGCCATGGCTGGGTCTCATGACCATGTGTTTGCTACAAGGGCTGTGCCTCATGTAAATTCCTTAGCAAGGTGTGGCACTGTTAGCCTCTAGAGTGGGACATGCTTCTCCAGCATAAAAGAAGGGAAATGGAATGAGTGTTATTTGGACAACCAATAATGCTTCCCTCGTGTCCCATGGTTCACTGGTTTAGATCTGCTGCAAGCAGCTGAATGCAGTGATAAGGACTTGATAACTGACTTCTTTTAAAAGAGAATGAAAAGTCAAAGCAGACCCAGGTTTTGAGCTTGGGTTATCGGAGACACCGGAGAGAGTTGACATTGGCAGGAAAGGTATGGAACAGACTTGATTCACACTGTATTTGCAGAACCTGACTCCTTTGACCCACAGTTCTTTTAGTGGTTCTTGGGATTTTGAAGTATGGATCAGTTTTCCTCAGTCTTTCAAGAACTTTACAAGTTGTCTGGAGGAAACAAAATCACCCCTGCCTTGGGGAAATTACAATGAGTGGGCCAGTGTTTGTGATTAGAGCATTAGTTCAACTAGAATCCATGTCCCTCCCCACCCCTTTGAGTCCTGATGAACACTCTACATTTCTTCCCCACAAAGAGAGCCTACTGAAAGCACTGGCATTTGAATGAAAACCCCAGGAAAAGCTAGGGAGACACCCTTCCAACAGTCTTCAGGGTGTTCCCCAAGTTCTAGGTCAAGTATTTGCAAAAACAAGACTATCTACTTTGCTAATATATTCCAAGAATCATCTTCTCTCCTCTTAGGGTGTTTCAAATGACAGTGACAATATAATGGTAAAAAGCAATTGTTATAATCCATGTCACAACACTGAAAATATGAGCATGATAGGAAATGATCTCTATTAACCAGAGTTTGATCTCCATTTTTATTTATGCAGATACAAAAGGCTATTTGGATTAGTAATTATGTTTTTGGCATTTCCTGGGGTTTCAAATTACTTACTGGAAACAGCCTGCTGAATTCAAATACTGGATTCTAAATTTCTTATTCATCTATAAGCCATTGCTCAATGAGAATAATGGAAATGCTGCACCAGTAAGTAACAACTTGGAATGGAAAATAGATCGTTGGAATTCAGAGTGGATTTTTAGGATTTTGGTAACAGCTTCTTACAAAAACTTTAGTGGACTTTCCATGTAACTGAGACAGACTTGGAAGTTATAGTTTATTTATTTTTTTCTTTTTCAGTTCTATTATTATGGACTTGTTTGCTTCTAGGGAAAATATAGCATTTTTTTTCAAGTCTTGCCAAGGATATGTTTGCTTTATTTAATTTACCACAGTGTGCTTCGGTTCAGTTTTCAAATTTCATTCTGCATCCTACGACGTACAGCTCTGTGTGCAAGGGAGTCGGGGTGCATGTGCGTGCAGAGAAAGAGAGAGACTTGTTTCAGAATTGCCTCAAGAAGATACTTAATATCCAGCCAGTAATGACCTCTGAGAGCCAATCTTTTAATCCGAAAAGAGATCATTATGAGCATAAACACAGCACTTTTGGGACTCTCTGGAGGAGAACATACGTTCTCAGACCCCAGAGGGAGATTTCTGCCACCCTCACTCAGCATGCCACTGCGTACAGGCTGATTCTGAAATAAGGGAGAGAGTCATTCTTCAAACAACCCTTTCCCTGCCTTCAACTTATGATAATGGCAAGTTGGATGCATTACTTTCCTAATTTAAAAATCTACTCTTAGGGGTGTGTGTGTGTGTGTGTGTGTGTGTGTGTGTGTGTGTGTATGTGTGTGTGTGTGAGAGAGAGAGAGAGACAGAGAGAGAGAGAGAGAGACTATCTTTTCAGAAACAGAAAAAGAGGCATAATGCTCCTCTTTTTCTCCCATTACAACTGGCTTTATGTTCCTAGGTCTGGAGGTAGGAGGCTTATTAACCATAAGAGGGTCAGCTTTATGTAAAATATTAACATTGTTGCATTTTTATCTTTGTCCCTACTTCTTCCCTTTTCCCTTTCCTAGTGTTCTGTTTATACAGTCTCTCCTGGGCTTTGCTGCTCTCCCTCCCATCCTCCATCACTAGTGCCTGGGAGGGAGTCTGATCAAGGAGTGGTAGGAGTTCCAGGGCTCTCTGGTTGACTCGAAACAATTTTACTCCACCTTTTAGCCACACAACACACACGGTGGATGCCACTCACATGTTAGATACGTTGCTGAGGATAACAAGGGTTGTAGGTAATTCCCAGCCCCCAGCTACAACTCCACCCTTTTCTCTCATGAGCATGGGAGAAAATCTAAATGCAGGTGAGTAAGAGAAAGCGATTGCAGGGATAATGTTGAATCTGCTTTAATTTACAAAATGAAATAACTTATAAGTTTCATTACTTTAAGTGCAATTAATTGACAAATTACTTCTGTCCCATCTCACCGCTGTTAAGTCTTCACGCTGGCCTTTCTCCATTTGCCTTTCCAGATCCTTCCTTTCTCCATCCTTCTCATCCTACTTTGTGCCCTGGAAGAGTATCTTTTTGACCTGCTTCACTTGCATTTCTTTGTCCTCTTGCCAGTGGAGACAGCATCAGAACACTGGAAGGCAGGAGGAAAGGGAGGTGAGAATATTTGTTCTCATCTCTTTCTCTGCT
Organism: Cryptoprocta ferox; assembly: GCA_028646485.1. Classification (NCBI taxonomy): domain Eukaryota; kingdom Metazoa; phylum Chordata; class Mammalia; order Carnivora; family Eupleridae; genus Cryptoprocta; species Cryptoprocta ferox. The sequence goes on along the minus strand of CM053561.1, from coordinate 64,202,873 downwards.
GGTTATGGATCCTCTTTCAAAGGCCTCTTGACTCCTGGTAGATAGCCTTCTTCCATATGTGCAACCTTCATTCCAGTTACAGTTCTCAAACGTATCCAGGAATAGTTCCCTCCCCCACTTTCCCAAGGACAAGGGAAGTCGGAGAGATGGAGACCTCCTTGTTACTAACCCTGAGGTACTTAACCAACCCTTGTTGGTTCCTCTTAACTTTGTTCATACCTTTGTCATAGTCCAGAATTGAGTGTGCCACTGGGCCATCTTCTTCCTGCCAGTACCCTAGTTTTACAGTTGAGAACCAATTGCTTAGATTAACACCCCTCCCAAGAATTCTGATGCTTAATAGGACATTCTTCTTATCAATAGCATGAAGACTGAAAACCCCTGATGTCCAAAAGGAATCACTCTCAAATCATGGGTGTGGATTCTAGCAACTGATAGTTCAGTTATTTGAGTACAAGATACCCATTCTTCACTAGGACTGCCTATATGGCCTTTTTCTTCCTAAACTCTTGGGACACATCTTTCTTTCCATACCTTTTCTCTTTACCAGGATACTATCCTTCAACCTATATTTTAAGGATCTAATTTATGGCCAAGAATCCATAAAGTTTCACCTGACCCATGTTTTCCTTCCTTAATTCCCTACCTAAGAGTTTACAGTAATCCCCCAGGAAACACACACATACCCTACAACAATTGTAATTTTCACATTTTAAATATTAACTATCACTTTTAGCCAGACCTTGGACAATGATTTTGTTCATGATCTGAGTTTGTGTCTTATATAAACTGACATTATAGGAAAGAAGTTAAAAGCAGGCCATCGACTCCAGAGTCTGATGGGCTTGGTTGGAGGCTTAGATCTTCTACTAGCCCACTGTGTATGTATACGTTATATAACCTTGCTTTACATCAGTTTCCTGGAAGGAAAAAGTATAACAATATTCTCATATGATAGTTGTGAAAATCAAATGTGGTATTTGTCCAATTTTTAAGCATTGTGCCTGTTGCATAGTCAATGCTAAGTAAATATTAGCTAAAATCAACATAAAAAGAACAGATTGTGTTGTTTCCATTAAGCTCCTTGAAGGTAACAGCTATCTTCTCATCTTTGTGTTCTTCTCAATAAAATTCCAATATACATTATGGATGGGTTGATGATGGGTGATGGATGGGTAGATGAGACCAGCCTCAAGTAAAGATTTATTCAGGCTACTTAGACCTTACTTGGCAAAGACCACATTTAAAAAATTTCCAACCAGTCCTTTGAGTCTCTAGATGTGCTTTTTCTTTCTGCTTAATTCATTCAAATCATAGATGTGACACTTGCATTTACAGATTGTCTTTTCATTTTTCTTTTAGCAAAGAATTTAAATTCCTTCCTCCACGTTTTGCCATCCTCGTTCCAGGTTTTTGGAAGCTTCAGACAGGTATTAATCTCCCTTGAGGATTATTTTCCTGTTCCTTTAAAAGCAAAGGGTACAGTTCCTGCCAAAGCTAACAGCAGAGGATGGAGGAGATCATTAGCTGACTAAATATTTCCACAACAAAAGTTGGGAAATTTAACCTCAAGGGTATTGGTATTTCCAACCATTCTCTATGGATCAACAATTAGACCAAGTTCATCTATCAATTATGAAACAGCCCAGAAAGAATTTGAACTTCTATTTTTGCCAAGAAGCAAAACAAATTGAAAAGTATGGGAAATATCACACAAAAGCCCAAATTAATTATTTCTATGTCTGTTACTGTTTTGCCTCTTAACCAGTCAGGACCAAATCCAAGTCAATATTTCCTTTACTACCTACTATGTGATAGGCACTCTGTATATCCATTAAAAGAATTCCTTTGACATGAAATTTAGTTTAACTTAAACAATCCCTATGATGCATTTGCACTAATTGTCAAGAGTAGATTCTTACCTTTTTGGCCAGAATGGTCTCATCTGTGACCGAATTCACGAGCTAGAATGTCTTCAGGTTTTCCAAAGCTGATAGAACGGATGGTGCATAGGCTTTGGTGTCACTTTTAATCCCGGCTGCACAGTTCCCAGCTCTGTGGCCGAGCAAGCTCTTCTGTGTGTGATCCTCTTTTCTCCGCTGAGAAATGAGTGTAATAGTATTTAACTCACTATGCAGAGTTGAAGGATGAATGCAATAGTGCAAGCGTCCAGTGCCAGTTTCCCTTATCACTTTCTACTCATGCATTTTACATAGCATCTAGGACACACTCGAACAAATGCAAGCACTACGTAACTCGGTGTTTGCTTCCTTCTTTCATGCCCACAAAAGCAGAAATTTGACCCAATTCATTTTGTGGACCTTCTATTCCTATGAAAGAAATAACTTGGGCTTTGATATGAGATTACTGAAACTTATCTTTCGATGACAGGAAGAAAGCCTTTGTCTTGACTCCTATATGCACCTCCAGCTCGGATTAGTGGATTAGTAAAAATAGACGAATAGCCAACCTAACCCCTTAGTGCTAAGGTTCTAAAAAAATTAAGCTCTGAGGCTATTTGTCCTTCTCTTCTGATTGAGTGGGAACTCTGACAGCCTGTCCTGGAGAAATCCCCTTCGAATAGAGATGACAATATGTGAAGGAGCCCAGCTCTGTTGGTGGATGTTGAGGGGTACATCACTCAGGGTTCTCTGGTGCCAGCTGTGGAAGCCAAGTCAAGCTAACAAAGTAACAAAAACCTCCTAGAAAACTATTGGATAGCTGACAACATTGAGGGCCTAGAGGACTGAGCTCAGAGATTGGGGAAAAACCAAGGGAGGTCGGGCACCATCAAGATCCTGTGGCAGAAACAGTTTGTGTACATTGCTGCCACTAACCTTGGCACTTTCAAAAAGACTTTAAGCTCTACCAAAGCTACTATAATTAATCTCTACTCCTGTATAGATGTGCTACATTTTTGAGATTCATGTCCCAGTCGTGAGCATCTGACCTTCCAGTTTAGGTCACATGACTATGCTCTCCTCACCATGGAGCTGGGGAAAGAACGAGATCTGTAATGGAGACAGAGGGAAGAGGGGCCTTTATTTCAAGCTACCATGATTCTTTCAAAATAAGTAAGTAGTTAACAACAACCTGTGTTGTCTATTTGAAAGTTGCTAAAATAGTAGATCTTAAAAGTTTCCATTACAACACAAAAATGTGTAACGATGTGAGATGATGGATGTCAAATAAGTGTATCGTGGTCATCATTTTGCAAAGTACACGTATATGAAATCATATATGAAATCATATGAAATGCCAGGGAGCCAAAAGTAGCAAGTATCCTCTACAAGAAGTTCACCTCACTTTCCCCCTGTCCTTTTGTTTCTTTGTTGCTACAGTGGCTGGTACTGGCCATTTGGGGGCATGGTATCCTCATGAGCCCACATACAGTCGTGTTCTTTGCAAGGGCTAAAGCTGAATTTTGATGGGCGTAAACTTTCTAGGATGATCTGGCTGTGCTTTCTGTAGTTAGCCAGTTCTGGCTTCTGAATTCTCGTCATGTTCAGAGCAGATGGTTCTCTGGAGGCCAGTAAGATCACTGGTGAGCACATCCCCTAAAGTGAGACATCCATGGTGGAGATATTGCTTATTGACTTGTTCAAAAATGAAAAATGGGATATGAGTTGCCGAAGTATTTGAGGACATCATGTTAAAAGCTTCTTGTTCAACTTTTAGCACTGAACAATCTCTGTTTGCTTCCTTCATTTCGGGCCACAGAGGATTTGTTTTGCCAAAGGAAAAGAGGTAGCTAAAAGGCAAAATAGCAGCCAAATGAAAAGCACTTTGATGAAAGTGTGTTATAGTGGATAAAAGCATTCACTGTATTTGAAGGCAGTTAGACCCAGGTTGGAATCCAGCCCTTCAACACTTTTTAGGACTACAGTCTTGGGATCGTGACTTAAAGTTCTGTGAGCCTCATCTATAAAATAGGGATAACAGTGTCCCTAGAAATGGGTGGTTCTGAGGACAAAAAGACAATCTATTTAAAGCACTCAGCCACACTCCAGCCCAGCTAACACTTTATCCTGTCTGAGCCCCGCTCTTCCTCACTCACAGAAGGAAATAGCGAAGTCAGCTTGGTTACTAAACTCTAAAGCACGTTACTAGACACAGTTTGAGTAAAATTCAAAGGCTAGATGCCAACAGTGGGATAAAACAGAAATAAAAGAAAGGGCATTGACCTTAAGCAAAGAGGAGGCAGAGTTGTGGTATCAGCATAACTTCTGTGTAATGGTTTAAGGACATTTGGAGTCATTTGGAGTCACTTGGGAAAGACAGGGAAAGGAATCTTCAAACTATCAGAAGTATTCTTTACAGCACATGTGCTGTGCTCCAAGCTGGGTACTTTACACACATTATCACATTAAACTACATACCCACCCCATGAAATAGGTACATTATTCCCATTGTGTGGATAGTGAAATTGAGTCACAGAGAGGCAGTGGGTGGATTCCTTCTGACCTCACTTCCCCTGCTTTCCAGGTGAGGTGACAGAAAATGACTTCCTTCATCAGCCCCAGAGCTTGTGTTTCTTCCACTAAAGAAAGCAACCAGCCTGAGTTATGAATCACTTTGTCCCATTTCAAATTTGGAGACCGGGTCAGGTGTTAACTGCAGTCTAGTCAACAGTGATGAAGGCAGGCAGGGAGAGAAGTGTCCATGTGAATAAACATTAAGTCTTTGCTATATTCACATACATGGTTGGGGGCAGGAGGAGCAAGAACACTGCATTGGCAAATCCAGGGGGCCCATTCACGTAATATAGTGCTGTTAAGAAAAATGAATCAAAAGATAGAGATACAGCAATAAGATAATTTCGTACCCCCTCAATGTCACCTTTACACATTAACTAACCCACCCAAGTATTCCCAAGTATTATTTAATTATCTAAGATAGGAATAGGCAAACTCTAACCCATACACACGTTTGTGTAAATAAAGTTTTATCGGAACAACCCACATTCATTTATTTATGTATTATCTAAAGCTGGTTTTATGCTACAATCTCATAATTGAGTAGCTTCAACAGAAACCATATGACCCAGAAGCCAAAAATATTTACCGTTTGGCCCATTAGAAAGTTTTCTGGCTCCCTGACCTAGAATAATGTACTTATGTTTGAATTTGCTATTTACTATTTGATTAGAGCCCAGATACTTTGAAGCTATATATCTACTGGTTGATATTTATAAGGTAGAAAGCATAACCAGAAGACTACAGATTTATTGCTCTGTAAGATATTAACCAGTTTTATAACACACCAACAAATTCATTTCAGTAACCCTTTGACCTACTAACTATATAAATTCCCTTCCTCAAATTCTCCTTTGAACCAGAGTTGCCATCTGAATGATCCCCTCACTAAGTAGTAAGTTGAGTAAACATTTGATTCATGTTCATTCTATTTTGTAGGGGTCATGTTAAGCTTTGGAAAGTTATACTTTGGCAACTCCAAGGGACTGTCGAATACGATGTGAATGGAAGAGGGTGATATGTCTCAAGATAGGGCCAGTAGTCCTGGAAAGCCATCTGTATTGGTGCCACTAGAATCATACCTCATTTAATCCGTAAAATAACCTTAGAAGGTATGTTAACCTACAAAATGTAGAAACTAAGATAATAGCAAGACCCACCTCATCAGGTAATTTAGGTGGTAAAAAAGATAGTGCAAGTCTAATATTTAACACAACACTTATTGTTAATACTTATTCTTTAAATTCTTCTTATTATTATTATCATTAATAGTATTATTATGTATATTAGCTGTTTCTTTGGTTGAAAGTAATGGACATTTGATTCTTACTAGCTCTAGAAAATAAAATGTATAAAGGAAATTATCGGAGAAAGTATAATCAAAGGAAGGGCAAAAGCCCCCTCTTCTCCACGTTGGCTGAGACCCATAGGCGAGAGAGCCTGCCTTGTCTAAAGATACAAGTGATTTGGTTTTGCAGGACCGTAAACCCTGATCAGATAGGGAGCCGGCCTCATTTCTTCTACCCTATAAACTGAGGCAGAGATGATAACTTCCTTACCTTTCTGTCCTCATGCTGCTCAACACAGTACCTGCCACATAGTACATACTCAATAAAAATTGAGTTAAATTCCCAGCATGTTGATGGGGAAGATGAATAAATATGGCTGGCCAAAAAAAAAAAAAAAAAAAGTCAAGATGTATAGAAATTGTAGTATTATCTGATTTGGTGGTATGGATGGAGGCCAGGTGGGGACAAGGACTTTGAGAGGGGTCGCCTAAGGCTACTTTTCCTCTTCACAACTATAAAATAAGATAAAGCTAACATTCCCAACGCCACTTGAGTGTGCAGAAGTCAGTGTTGTGTTCTGTTCTTTCTGTTATTGGAATCTTCCTCTGCTTTGGGGGAAGTTGAGAGATAAGACCTATTCCCGTTAACCCCTAGGGGCACAAGATTGGCCACCCTTATTGCATTACCAGAGCTGCCTACCTCAATTGCATTGACAAGACCTGCCAGGCCTGTGCACACATCCTGATCCTTCTCATCCCTTCGGTTCCATCACCTGGACATTTTATTTGAAATTGATTTTTAAATGTCTGAGTAATTGAGGTTTATGTGTGGTTGCCTCACTGCAACAGAGGTAAGCTGAGGCTGTCTATAGCCTCATTAGATGCTGATTAAAAGTGATTGCATTACTGGAGCCCCCAAATGGTGCCGTTCCTCAGGGCACCTATCAAAGAACAAGTTCCATACTCGGCAGATCTGAGCACGTGAAGGGTGGAAACAGTGCAGAGTTGGGCTTTGCATCCCCTGTTGGTCATCCACAGATGACCAACTCTAATAGGAGGGCTGTTTTCCAGGCTTCCCATCTCTGGGATACATACAAGCCTTCAGGCTCTGAGGAAGGCAAAATATCCACTTTTTTCCCCAAGACATGAGAGTCTCACTGGAGTCGCTCTTTTTTTTCTTTTTTAATGTTTTTGTTTAGTTTTGAGAGAGAGAGAGAAAGAGAGAGAGAGAGTGGGGGAGGGGCACAGAGATTGGGGGACAGAGGATCCAAAGCAAGACTCTGCACTGACAGCTTCAGCACTGACAGCAGCAAGCCCCATGGGGGGCTCGAATTCATGAACTGTGAGATCATGACCTGAGCCAAAGTCAGGAGCTCAACCAACTGAGCCACCCAGGCGCCCCTCACTGGAGTCAATCTTATGACCAAAATTTTGAAGTAGGAAGTCTAATGTCTTTTGGCACGGATCTAGGGAACTAGGCAAGTTCTGGAGTGTTTCCTTCCATACCCCACCCCCGCCTCAATGTCCCACTCATACACTGTATGTGTGACCCTGGACTTGTTCTTTACCAAATAACGTCAGCCTTCAGATTTGGCACATACAAGGCCTACCAGGGAACAAAGGAGACCACTAGGAATGGTTATCATCGTAAAATCATTCTCTGTCCTCCATGCTCTGGTGCTCTGGATGCCAGCTTACTGCTGCCCATTTCAGGAGGCATACAGTTTTGAAGTTCAAAGTGATGTTAGCAAATTTTGATATCGAAGTCAGGAAGTCCTGGGGTTTTTTTTATTCTTTTTTTTTAAAACATTTTATTAATTTTTGAGAGACACAGAGAGACAGTGTGATCAGGGGAGGGGCAGAGGGAGGGAGAGGGAGACACAGAATCCGAAGCAGGCTCCAGGCTCTGAGCTGTCAGCACAGAGCCTGATGCAGGGCTCAAACCCATGAACCATGAGATCATGACCTGAGCTGAAGTCAACGCCCAACCGACTGAGCCACCCAGGTGCCCCAGGAAGTCCTGGGTTTGAATCTTGCCTCAACCCATTAAAAGCTGAGTAGCCATGGGTAAAATCTTGAATCTCTCTTTGGCTCAGTTTCTTCATCTGTGAAATGGGGATAACAGAGCCTCCTTCACAGGGTAAGGGTGAATACATAATGAAACAAGAAATATTAAGGGCTGGACATAAAAGAAGAGTTCAGTCAATATGAGTTATTCTTCCCATGGCACCTGGGTGGCTCAGTTGGTTGAGTATCCAACTCTTGATTTCAACTCAGGTCATGATCCCAGGGTTGTGGGATCAAGCCCTGTGTCAGACTGTGTGCTGAGCATGGAGCCTGCTTAAGATTCTCTTTCTCTCTCCCTCTTCCCCCCTTTCCCCTCCCCTTCTTGTACTCTCTCTCTCTCTAAAAAAATAATAAAATAAAACAAAATAAAATAAAATAAATCAGTTATTCTTTCCTAAAGGATTGTAAAGGTCATCTTAAAAAAAGAAACAAATAAACAAAAACAAAATAAAAAGACCCCATCTGACCCTTGCAACTTTTTTTTTTTTTTTTTGGTTTTGGGTTCTCCATTATGGATGAGGAACTCTGGGTTTCATGAAAGGGCATTAGCAAAGTTCTGGAGAAAAAAGGGAGATCGAAGAGCAGGGCTCTGAGATCTCCAATCTTTCCTGGAACATACACTATCCAGAACAGCTCACTTTTTATCTGTTTTATATATGGAGGTTCTATATAATATTTCCATTAAAAACTTTGCACAACTTTCAAAAGAAAAAATGGACTACTCTCACTGTGTTAGGAAATCCATGGAGTTCACAAGTAAAAGTAAAAGTAAGAATGTCCTATTTCCCATCACACTGCAATGCCTTCTCAGCACACAAGGTGGCGGAAGCTCCTTGGTATGAATGTGAGGAAATCTCACAGCCAGTCTGGACTAGTGCATCACTAAAGCTTTTGCAGCAGAGAAGAGGACATACATAGATTCAGTAAATTAAGGGCTAAGCCTCTAGGACTTGGAGTTCTCTCTTTTATTAAGCCAAAACCCAGAACAGCAGAAGTCTCTCTGGGTTTTGTCTTTCTAGAGTTGTTCCTAACACATTGTCAGTCTCTATTCCTGCACCCTGCACTGAACCAGGCATTGGGTAGGAATTCAATAAGAGTTGGTCAATAGAATGGTCTCTATTCCAAGTAGATCAGACCTCAGTCCTCATGGCTTGTGCTGGTTTGCCCTGAAGGGCCCAGGCAGTATATCTTTTGTGCAACAAACTAACAGCTGAGAGAAGCTTCTGGAGGAGGGATATGGCAGGGAGGATCTCACAGGGGAGGCAATGATTAAGATCGTCCCTTCTAGTGTTAGGACAGGGGAGGCAATGATTAAGATGGTCCCTTCTAGTGTTAGGACTTGGAAGAGAGAAGAGAAAAGGCAAGTGATTCTTGGCAGGATCCAGAGTCAAAGCAAAAATAAAAGGCAAGGCTGAGCAGAGTGTAGGAGTAAGAAAAAGATGTGCATGAATAGGACTGAAAAGAAATAGGAAAATGTGTTTTCCTAGATGCTGCTTAGAAAATGTTGGGTCCCTGTCCTCATTGTGGATCAGAGAATTCAGTCACTATTAAACAACATAAACAGAGATCTTCTCCCAAAGTATTTAGCCAGGAATCTGTGTCCCTTTCCAAAAAGGAGAACAGATAAGTAGGGCAAAGGTTAGGCTGCCATTTATTGGACATTAGTTTGTGGCAAGCACTTTACTAAACCCTGTAAAGTGGACTCATTTAACACAAAGAGCAGCCCTATTCATAGGTTCATTTGTTCATTCACCATAACATGAATGTAGGCTTGGTATATAAACTCAGCATTTTTATATGGCAGTGTAGAAAACACTCCATATCTGCCTCCTTATGGAGCTTATATTTGCAGGACAGAGGAAAAAGAGTAAAGTAATAAACTAACATTTAGTAAGCATGAAGAAATATTGGGTAAGCATACTTTCTCTCTCTCTCTCTCTCTCTCTCTCTCTCTCTCTCTCTCTCTCAGGGATACTGAGACATGGAGTGCTTATGCAAAATACCCATGGCCACCCATAGTCAACAGCAATCCCAGAAATGATTGTCTTCAAATCCTGTGCTTTTAACCACAAGGCCTTTCTCATTCTCTTGGCATCATTGGGAAATTTCTATCCTTTTCCCTTGAAATACTATGATCCTTTAAGCCAAAGGACCCAGCCAACGTCCACAGAACAATTTTGGGAAACACACCAGGCCCCATGCCTGCCCATGGGATGATTTTGAGCTCTGTGGAGCCTTCTCCTTTCTGGAGCCTTGAACACTAATTCATATTCCCTCCTCAGATGAAATCACATCATTGCTTTTAACCCATCTCAGCTCAGTTCCAGGTATGAATTTATAGATTGCTGCTTCCAGGCCACTTACTAGAGCTTTTGGGGATTTTATCCTCCCCTACTTCTTCTTAAAGAAATATGATCATAGCCCAAAGCAAAAATAAATGCATTAGAGTCCACATCTATACAATTAGGGACAAAGGGTTCCCCTCTGCACATTCTGTCCCAGAAGGTGGATTCCTGGTGAAGCATCTTTAATAAAGGTTCTTTCATGAAAGTCTCATCTTTGAGACCTACGCAGGATTTCCTGTGAAAGTTAAGAGGCTCCAAGTACAAAATATTACAAATGGCACACAGTGTTTCTCAAACTGATTTACGATTATTTCAGTACTAATTATGTATGCATCTCTCTTTTTCTCTCTATATATACAAATGTCACTGCACTAAAACAGTTTGGGAGGATCCAGGTGGTAGATCCAATGTGAACATGTGTATCTGTGCGTGCTGGGGGGGCATGAGGAGATTTGCATTCCCTCTCACTTGTTATTTTTCTTTGTTCATTGAAATGTGGCATACACATTAAGTACACATTTCATTCTTCCAGAAGAGAAATCTTTAAAATAAACAAGATAAAAAATTCTCCCTTCTCCTAGGCACTCCTGTTTTAGGGGAAGAAAACATAAGATAAATGTTAAGACATACAATAGTTTTAGAGAAAACACATTGTGTTAGACTGAATGGAACATTGAAAAATTGGGGCACCTGGGTGGCTCAGTGGATTAATCATTGAACAACTTTTGATTTCGGCTCAGGTCATGATCTCACAGTTCATTGGATGGAGTCCTGAATTGGGCTCTGCACTAATGGCTCCGAGCCTGCTGGGGATTCTCTCTCTCCCTCTCTCTCTGCCCCTCCCCAGCTTGTGCATGCATGCGCTCTCTCTCTCTCTCTCTCTCTCTCTCTCTCTCTCTCTCTCATTTTCTCTCTTTCTCAAAATAAATAAATATTTTTAAAAGAAAACTTAAAAATCATTGTCTCTGTCTTCCAAGAATGACCTATCATTAATAAACAGGCCCACAGATTCTGTAGAAAATATCAAGAAAGAGCTTTGGGTGAAGAAAACAACAGGATTGGTAGTATACACACTTCTCACTGTGCCTGTAAGTGCTCCCAAAGAGGACACACACCTATTGAAACTGACCCCCTTAAACACCCTCCACATACACCCTTAGAGTCACCAAAGTTGCCAACACTGCCAACTCTGTCCCCTTCGATGAGTGTCAACTGCAAATGGAATAAAAGCTCAAATCCTCCTCCCAATCTTTAAAACTCCCAAGTTTGAGATCCTACCTCCCTTCCTTCTTTCTGAACTTCCTTCTTATGAAATGCATCCCTTCTCTGCCATGTATGCCAGGCTTCAGCAACCTGAAGGATATCACTGTCTTCCAGATTCTCTGTATCTTTTCTCTGTATATTTATAGTCATGGGTCTAGATGAGATTGGCTAAGCACAGAGGGAAGACGAAAAAGAGGTGGGGAGACCAGGTTAAACCCCAGGGGGGCTCCAATATTTAGAGGTCAGACATAGTACAAGAAGGGCAGAAAAAAGAAAGCACTGTTCTTAAGATGGGAAGAAATGTAGGAGAATATGGTTCTTAGAAACCAAGAGAAGACAGGGTTTCAAGAAGTAGAGAGAGGTCAGCTGCCAAGCAGTGTTGAGAGATCAAGTGAAGAAAGAGACACATGTACTGCTTGTGTTAATATGGACATCATGGAGTTGTCTTCATGGGATATATGAGCAGGAAACTCAATGGTTCAAGGCAGAAGAGCAGATGAGGAAGTGGAGTTCTCTTGGAAATTATGCTCTGTGCGGCATTTTCTAGAACAGTTAACCTGATCTTTAACAAATCCATGGCATAGAAAATAAAAACCTGTATGTTCCAGACTGAACTCCATTTAAGACTAAACTACGTAAGAGATAAAATCAGATGCAATGTAAAAACCTTGTTTGGATTGTTATTCAACTAAACCAACATGAAAAGACATTTGGGGTATAATGGAGTGTACTGTGAATCTAAAACTAGATATTAGATGATATTAAGAATTTTTGTTAATTGTGTTAAGTGTGATAATGTTATCATGGTTATGTAATAAAATGCACTTTTTTGTTTTTTTATGTTTATTTTTGAGAGAGACGGAGTGTGAGTGTGGGAGGGGCAGAGAGAGGGAGCCACAGAATCAGAAGCAGGCTCCAGGCTCTGAGCTGTCAGCACAGTACCTGATGTGGGGCTCAAACCCACGAACTGTGAGATCATGACCTGAGTCCAAGTCAGATGCTTAACTGACTGAGCCACCCAGGCACCCCTAAAACGCACTTATTTTTAAGGAACACACTGAAATATGTAGATGTTAAATCTCATAAGGCTTGATATTTGCTTTAAAGTACAAAAGCAAAAAATGAAAAGAGTAATAATGAAGGAAGTATGACTAAAGTTTATAATTTTTAAATTTGTATGGCTAGTACATGGGTTTTCTTTTATAAAGTTCTACTTTTATGCATACTTGATCTTTGTCACAATAAATGTTACAAAATAATTGTACTGTGAAAGAGAACAGAGGAATAGGACAGTAGCTAGAGAAATGTAAGCCAAGAGATATTTGGGGTTTTTTTTAAGACTTTTTTTTTAGGATCACAAGAAAATTGAAAGAAAAGTACAGAGATTTCCCATATACTCTCTGGCCCCACACCCCATTATCAACATTCCCCCCCCCCAGAATTGTAACATTTGTTACAATTGCTGAGCATACATTGACACAATATAATTACCCAAAGTCCATAATTTACCTTAGGGATTGCTTTTGGTGTTGTACACTCTATAGGTTTGGACAAGTGTATAATGACACGTGGTATCACACAGAATATTTTCACTGCCCTAAACATTTGTGTTCTGCCTATTCATCCCTCTACCTCCTCTCCTCCCCCCAACCTGTGGCAACCACCGATCACTTTACACTCTCCATAGTTTTGCTTTTCTGGAATGTCTTATAGTTGAAATCATATTGTCTATCTCCTTTTCAGATTGTTTTTTTTTTTCCCACTGAGTGATATGCATTAAAGATTCCCCATGTCTTTTCATGGTTTGATAGCTCGTTTCTTCTTAGCATGGAAAAATATTTATCACATGGGTATACCAGTTTATCTCTTCACCTTCTCAAAGAAAGCTTGATTGCTTTTACTTTTTGTATAAACAAAGCTACATCCTTGTGCAAGTTTTTGTGTGGACATGAATTACCAACCCCTTTGGGTATATACAAGGGAGTGCAATTGCTGGATCATCTGGTAAAAGTATGTGTAGTTTGGTAAGAAACCACCAAACTCTTTCAAAGTGGGTGTACCATTTTGTATTTCTACCATCAGTGAATGAGGTTTCCTGCTGCTCCACATCCTCATCAACATTTGGTGATGTCAGTGTTCGGATTTTGGCCATTCTAATAGGTTTGTAGTGGTATCTAATTGTCATTTTAATTTTCATTTCCCTGATGACACATAATGTGGGCATCGTTTCATATGTTTATTTTCCATTTGTATATCTTCCCTGCTGAGGTTTATGTTAAGCTCTTTTGCCCATTTTTTAATCAGGTTATTTGTTTTCTTACTGTTGAGTTTTAAGACTTCTTTTGTATATTTTGTATAAATGTGCTATATCAGGTATGTCTTTTCCCAAATATCTTCCCCCAGTCTGTGTCCTGTCTGCTAATTCTGTTGATACCGACTTTTGCAGAGCAAAAGTTTTAATTTTAATGAAATCCATCTTGTTTGTGTCTTTGTTTGTTTGTATAATGGAGCATGCCTTTGGTGTTGTATCTAAAAAATCATTGCCATAGCCAAGATCACCTACGTTTTCACCTATGTTATTTTCTGAGTTTTATAGTTTTGCATTTTATGTTTAGGTCTGTGATCTCTACTGAGTTATTTTTTATGTTAGGTGTAGGGTCTGTGTCCATATTTATTATTTTGCATGGATGTCCAGTTGTTCCAATACCATTTATTTAAAAGACTCTCTGCTCCATTGTATTGCTTTTGGTCCTTTGTCACTATATGTGGGCCTATTTCTTGGCTCTCTATTCTTTTCCACTAATCTGTTTGTCTATTCTTTCACTAATATCATATTGTCTTGATTACTATAGCTCTATGGTTAGTAAGTTCTTAAAGTCCAGTAGTGTCAAGCCTCCAACTTTGTTCATCTTCAATGTTGTGCTGGCCATTCTCAGTCTTTTGTCTCTGCATACAAACTTTAGAATCAGTTAATCATTATTTACAAAATAGCTTTCTGGGACTCTGATTTGGATTGCACAGAATCTATGATTAAGTTGGGAAGAACTGAAATCTTAATACTACTGAGTCTTCCTGTCCATGAACATGGAATATCTATCCATTTATTTACTTATTTGTTTTTTTCAGAGCTTTGTAGTTTTCCTAATATGTAGACTTTGTACATCTTTTTTTTAATCGTTATACCTAAGTATTTCATTATTTTGATGTTAATGTAAATAGTATTGTGTTCTTAATTTTAAATTCCAATTATTCATTTCTGGTATATAGGTATTCTTTTGTATATTAACCTTATATCCTACAATCTTACTATAATGATGTATTAGTTGCAAGAGTTTCCTTGTCTGTTCTTTCAGATTTTCTACATAGACTATCATGTCATATGAAAATAAAAGACACTTTTATTTCTTCCTGTCAAATCTGTATATCTGTATACCTTTTCTTCTCTTGTCTAATTGCATTAAGGAGGACTTACTGTATGATATTAAAAAGAAGTGGTGAGAAAAGACAAACTTGCCACATGCCAGATCTTAGTGGGAAAGCTTCAAGTTTCTCACCATTAAGAATGATGTTAGCTATAGTTTTTTTTGTAGATATTCTTTATCAAGGAGAAGAAGTTCTTCTCTACTTACAGTTTACTGAGAGTTTTTATCATACATAAGTGTTATATTTGGTCAGATGCTTTTTCTGCCTCTATTGATATAATTGTTGATTCTTCTTTTTAAGTCTGTTGATGTGATGAATTCTATTATTTGATTTTTAAATGTTGTGCCAGCTTTGAATACCTGGAATAAATCCCACTTGGATGATATATAATTCTTTTTATACATTGTTGGATTTTTTTTGGTAATATTTTGTTGAGAATTTTGCATTTATAATCATGAGATATATTGGTCTATAGTTTTTGTTCTTGTAATGTCTTTTTCCAGGTTTGATATTAGGGTAATACTGACCTCCTAGAATTAGTTAGGAAGTATTCCCTCTGCTTCTGTCTTCTGAAAGAAATTGTAGAGAACTGGTATAATTTCTTCCTTTAATATTTAGTAGAATTCATCAGGGAACCCATCTGGGTCTTGAGGAAAGTTTTTAAATTGTTCTCTAAAAAGAAACACTGCATCATTTCTGTGATGACAAGGGTCCAAGAGAGGGGGAGAAATAGATGATACAGGAAAGACATGGACTAGTCATGGTTCCAAGTACCTAAGGAGACCAGAGGGGACTCTATCAATTATAAGTGCAAATATTGGCTTCTGAATTTTGAGAAGAGAAAAAAAGTTGGCAAGTGGGCCAGTGGATTTGGTACTAGAAAGGAAAATATCTTTCCCTTAGGTTTATTCTACTTTCTCAGTGACCCATGAAATGAACTCATCAGCTAACCAATAGTCCTGGGTGGGAGAAGAAAGGAGACTATATGAAATTGATAATTTGGGAAGGGAAAAGTATAGTTAGATTGCCAAGTGGTGTTAAGAATTCATTAGAGGGGCACCTGGGTGGCTCAGTCGGTTGAGTGTCTGGCTTCGGCTCAGGTCATGACCTCACGTTGGTGGGTTCGAGCCCCATGTCAGGCTCTGTGCTGACAGCTAGCTTGGAGCCTGGAGCCTGTCTTCAGATTCTGTGTCTCCCTCTCTCTCTGACCCTCCCCTGCTCATGCTGTCTCTCTCTCTCTCTCAAAAATAAATAAAACATTAAAAAAATTAAAAAAAAAGAATTCATTAGAGATGTTCAGTTATCACTTGTGATTGAGAAGCATCAGAACTCTGTGGTTTTCTCTAGCAGTATCCTCCAGCAATTGTTCAGGTGAGGCATAAATATGGTAGTTGGTTCTAACCAGGTTGGGGCTTTGTGACATATGTGCATATATATATTGAGAATAATCAAATGAGGGAGTTAACATGTTTGGAAGGGACTAATCATAAGGATGGATGGAATTTACACTAGCTAAGAAGGAAAGTAAGAATATGCAGAAGGGAGGTAATGGAGAGAGAGAGTTTAACTCAAAGGATTGGACAGCCTCCATATTTATTGAGCAAATGCCATGTTTTTGGCACCATTTGAAGTATTTTGTATGTATTTACCGAATCATTACAACAACCCTGAGGTGTATTGTTATTGTTTACCTCTTAAAGATGAGTAAACTGAAGGATAGAAAGCTTAAGGGACTTGTGACCTTCCCCACAGCTGTTAAATGCTGGGTTGGGAGCCTGACAACACAGGTCCACACTAAAGCACTAATGACACAGCCTCATTTATAATTTTTGGAGTGGATATTGTGAAGTAGATGAGTTGGATGGCTAGGAGGTGGTGGTCAGAGAATGACATGCTTGAAATAGGGAGTCCAAGGGTATGAACCTAAGAAAATGTGGTGGGACAGGGGACAAAAAAAAAATCACTAGAGATGAGAAGGTTAAGGCAGTAAAGAGTCTAGGTATTGTATTAAAAATTAGCACAGATATTGGGGCCTTCAAGAATGGTGACAAGTGTTAAGGGAACAGATTTCCTACTGCAGGACTTCTTAAAGAGAGCTTTATATGCTGACTTCTTTTATGACATACCAAAAGGGGAAAACATATGTTGCATTTTTCATATTTATTCATCATGCTATTCTTTCTCTCAAAACATATAATAATATATTCATAGTGATCTAGTCCGAGAAATAATGCAGAGAAACAGGCTCCAGGATAAAACCTAGAGCATATCTCCACCCAATTGCTAATGCCTACACACCTACCCTTTATCATTCCCCCTACTCCAAATTAACCAAGAAACAGTTCTGGAAATATTTATACCCCACTCAGGGACAAACATGTGCCTTTGAAAGAATTATTTAATACGAGACTTTTCATTCATCTCTGTCCACGCTGAGCTCCAGACCTGCAATTCTGATTGCCAGAAAAATATTAGCTGCAAAACACTCTCCCAAAGCAATCCAGGCCTGCTTTTCAGGCTTCAGAGTTTGAGATGAGGCAAATAATCTGCAAGGTAAACATTTGATCTTCCCCCTTGCTGAAGCCAATCTGAATACTTGGGTTTTGAAATTCACTCATCAACAAACAGTCCTCTAGGATTGTGGACCTCTGTACTGCCCTGTACTTGGAGACCTGGACACAGTTCAAATAAATAAAAAACAACCCACCCTTTTCCTTCTATTTTCTCTGCTAAAGGAAACCTTTTAAACTGCTGAACTTTTTATTGGCTATTTGTTACTGTCATTTGCCATTGTCTGTTCCCAAGATGATGGATCTGTCACTAAATCACTTCTCACTAAGACTTGGTAGGAATTGAATTGACATTCAAGTGCAAACAGCCCAGCCACTAACCACAATACAATTCCAGCCACCATTATCCCATGTCCAGATTAATTTTAATCATTTGTAAACAACATGTGAGTGGTAAAGTTAAAGTCAATGAAGAAAGAGGATAACATTGGCAATAATTCCCTCAGGCCACTCTCATCCTGCCTCCCATTGTTGTATATTACTTCACCAACTAGAATGCATTTGCCTCCACAGTTTCTTGTTGATACCAAACTGGCTTAAAATGGCCATCTTTCACATTGCTTTGGGCCATATTATTATCACAGTGTAACTATATGCTACAATTACATTTTTGTTGGAATTTCCAAAACATGGTTCTCTCTTCTCTTTCCGCCAAACAGGAGCCATGAAACACAGCTAATACAAAGTACTATTTTTTTATTTTACAGCCCTAGGCCCAGGTAAATGATGATTGATAATTTATGGCAAATAAACCCAATGCCACTGGTTTTTTGACAGTGTTCCAATTTTTCTAACAACAAATCTCTATCTATCTATCTATCTATCTATCTATATCTTATATTACAGTCATTGGGAGTGTGTTGAAAAACTACACTGAACACAAAAATTAAGCTCAATGGCCTCCATGAATTCTGGTGTCAATATGGGATGGACTTAGAAGTGTCAAAGAGATTTGTAGAAGTAAGGTTTGTTTATATTCCTCCACAGGAAACATTCTAAATTAGCTATTTAAAATGAACTTTACTGAGATGTAATTTACAAACAATAAAAAGCCCACATTTGAAATGCACAAATCAATGGGCTTTGAAAAATATAGAAATGCACACAACCATTAGCAAAGGCAGGATATATTTGACCTTCAAGTATTTTATTGTTCAGGTTTTTCATTTAAGTCTGTGTTTCATTCTGAACTGATCTTTTTATACGATGTGAGGGAGTGGCTGAAGTTTTTGTTTTTCCCCATAGAATTCCCATAATTCTTTTTGCATAATTTTCTTTCTGTATAGAATTATGTTGATGCCTTTGTTGAAAATCAACTATATGACCATATGTGTGAATCTATTTCTGGAATATCTGTTATGTTCCAGTGATCTAAATGTGTATATTTACTTAACATCACACTTCCTTGATTACTGTAGATTTGTAGTAACTCTTAAAATCATATAATGTAGGCATTCCAACACATTTTTCTTTCTCCAAACCATTTTGGCTATTTTAGATCTTTTGTATTGCCATATAAATTTGAGCATCAGCTTGTGAATTGTTTTTAAAACCCTGGGAATATTATTATTGTAATTTTGTTGAATCTATAAATTAATTTGTAAATAATTGACAATATCATCCAATCCATGAACATGATATATTTCCCCATTTATTTCAAAATTCTTTAATTTTGCTCAGGAATGTTCTGCAATTTTTAGCATAAAGGTTTTGCACATGTTTGGATAGATTTATGGCATTGTAAATATAATTTAAGATTTTTTAAATTGTTTATTGTTAATATGTAGGTATTAATCCATTTTTGCATTATGACCTTATGTTCTGTGACTTCATTATATTTGTTCATTCATTCACATAGCTATTTCTAAATACTATTTAGGACTTCCTATGTAGATATTTATACTGTGTGGGATTTAAGCAGTAATATTTCTTCTTTTCTAATCTGTATGCTTCTTTCTTGCCCATTGAACTGGCTAGGATCTCCAATACCATGGTGAATAGAAACGATAAGACTGAACATACTTGCTGTGCTTTTAAACTTAGTGAGAAAACATTCAACCTATCACCATTTTTGGATAGTATTAGCTACAAGTTTTTCACAGATGCCCTTAATCATGTTACTTTTGACCTTTTGATGTTGTATTTTCATTACTATTCAATTAAAAATATTTTCTATTTCCCCTTAGGATTTCTTCTTGAACATATTGGTTACTTAGAAGTAGGTCGTTTAATTTATAAATATTTAGAAACTTTTCTAGATATTATATTCTTATAAGTTACTAACTTAACTATGTTATGGGTATAGAATGTATTTTATAAGATTTTTGTCTTTTAAAAATCATTGAGGCTTACTGTATAGCCAAGCATATGGTTTTTATTAATACTCCATGCACATTTGTAAAGAATATATTTTCTGTGATTGTTAGGTATTATATTCTACAAATTTCTCAACGGGGTCAAGTTTGAACAACATTTTTTAGATTTTTTTATACCCTTACCATTTTTTAACCTACTTATATCAACTATAGTAACACTCCTAAGACATTATGTTAAAGACTTCAGCAGTGATTGCAGATTTGTTATTTCTCTTTTGAATTTTGACTTCATTAATTTTGTTACTCTGTTATTAGGTAAACTAATGTTTTAAAAATATTTTGTCTTCTTGGTGAATTGTAACTTGAATCATTATGAAATATCCATCTTTATGCATCCTTTTTAAAAACTTATTATCTTGACAACTGCTTCCTCAAATAGTAACACAGCCATACCTACTTTCTTATGGTTACTCGTAGCCAGATATATCTTTTTCTATTTCTTATCTTTCAACTCATCTGTGGATTTATATTTCAAATATGTTTCTAGGTGGGGCATATAATTGGGGCCTGCTTTTTTATCTAACTTATCAGTATCTGCATTTTATTTTTTTTAATTTATTTTTTTTTTTTTTTTTATTTTTGAGAGACAGAGAGAGCACGAGCAGGGGAGGGTCATACAGAGAGGGAGATACAGAATCGGAAGCAGACTTCAGGCTCTGAACTAGCTGTCAGCACAGAGCCCAATGCAGGGCTCAAACCCACGATCAATGAGATCATGACCTGAGCCGAAGCCAGACGCTTAACCGACTGAGCCACCCAGGCGCCCCAGTATCTGCACTTTAATTTGAATCTTTAGTTTACTTATATTTAATGTAATTATTGATATGGCTGTAGTAAAGTTTAATACCATGCTATTTGTTTTCTATTTGTCCAATGTGTTTGTTTTTCTTCTTTTCTCCTTTCCTGCTGTTTTTTTTTCTTAATCAACTATTTGTAGTGAACCATTTAGTAACCTCTCTGGGTCTTTACCTATAATTTACTATTTGTATTGGTTACCTTAGGGTTAAAAGTATGCAAACTTAATGTATCAATGTTTATTTACAAATTGATATTGTATCTCTTCATAATTCACACCTGATATTTCTCATTTTCTTCTTCCCAATTCCCATTTGACACTTCAAAATAATAATACATTTAGCCACTCCCACATTCTTTGCACTATTTTGTCATATATCTATATTTCATCTTTGTTAATGAAGAATATTTTATCTGTATATAGAATATGAAATACCAGATTTTTCTATTTTGGCATTTAAAAAAAGTGCTATTCCATTATCTTCCTACTTTCATTGTTTCTGATGAAGTCCACTATCATCCTTATAGCTTCCCTATATCCATAATGCTTTCTCTGCTTTCAAGATGTTTTCTTTATTTTTTTAAAATATCTTCTGTTGAGGTTTAATATATCTAAGTATAGCTTTCTTTGTATTTTTTTTCTACTGTGGATTCACCGAGCATCTTGGATCTGTAAATCAATGTTTCTTATCAAATATAGAAAATATTTGGCTTCTAGTTTTCAAAGTTTTTATGCTGCTTTCTTGCTCTCATCCTTCTGAGACTCTGTTTACATGTTTGATAACGTTTCGATATTATTCCAAAAGTTCCTAATGTGCTGCTAATTTTGTTTCATTCGTTTATTTTAGATTCTGTTGAGGCAGATCTAGGAGGAGCTTTATTTTAAAGTATGACCATTAATTTTAAGGTAAAGTCTTCCTGGTGTCTTAACCAGATGTTGGAGGGTTAATGAAGTGTATCCACTCTAACTGAGCTTTACCTCCAATGGTTTCTAGTACTGTTGATGCCTGGAATCTTTGTTTTCTTCCCAATGCCATTAACAGTCACTTTCTCTTATGCCTCCATGTAATCTTACCCCGCACATGGGCAGCCTTGACCTCCACCAAGGATTCACAAGGAACCCCCATGCAAACTTTCACCACCACCCCTGCAGAATGCAGCGCTCTCCTCTTTCCTTACAGAATATAGCCCTTTTAGCTGCCCTGAATTGTAAGCTCCCCACCCCCACTCAGTGAAACAGCTGCACTCTGCTCATTGTGTTGAGGTCAGAAAATTGTACCCAGGAGACAGCTGGGTGATCTGGGGGCTCGTTTTGTAAGTTTCCCTTTATCTCAGGAATTGAAGTCTTCCATGCCTGTTTCCTATCCTGAAAAGAGTTGCCGTATACATGTAATTCAGTTTTCTGTCCCTGTGTGTGTGTGTGTGCGCGTGCGTGCGCATGTGTATTTTATAGAAAACTGTCTAGAGAAGGAGTTCCAAATAAAAATTGTTATGCATTTGCTATCTACTTCTTCAAATTGTTTGCATATAAACTCTAAAAAACCATAAGATAAGATGATCAAAATGTTCTTATGAGAAGAAAAAAAGGAAAATTGAGAAACATTTTTGGCTTGAAACTCCAAAATGACTGTTTCTATATGTGTACCCCATCCTCTGAGGCAAGACAGTCTATAAGTGTTCTTTATGGTGACTCATGTTTTTTTCAATTGTCAGTCTTCTCTGGAAATTCTATTCCATCAATCTAAGCAGGCCAGATTTACTATTTTTGTAGCTTCTTCTAGATTTTCAATAACATTTTCCCTCTTTGATAATTCAGGGCCCTCTTAAGATGTCTGTGTTCCTTCCTTAATACTAAATCCACAGTGCTATAGAAGAAATGAGTGGTTATTTCTTTTAAGCATTTTGTTTGAATAAGAAATACCAATATTTCTGAAGTGGTTTTTCAAGTTATAAGGCCAACACTCTTGACTGCCTGAAGTCTCTTCTATTATGATGTTTTTTGTTTTTGTTTTTGTTTTACTCCCAGGGTATTATTGGATATGTATCAGGACATTTCCTTTAAGCAGATTTCAGGCAGGAGCTAATTATGCTGACAGCCAGATACTCATCAGTAGACAATAGAGAGAAAGCCAACAAAAGATGAAAGATGTTGGGTGTATTCATCAGGCCAGATGGTCAAACCGGAAGTTTGAACCACCTGAACACTGTGTTATTTTATTGGCCATTAAGCAAAGTGAAATTTTGCAGTAATATTTAACAACATGTTTTTTTTTTCTCCCTCATTTAAAACCACCAGGCCTAAAATGTGTCAAATGAAATTTCAACTCAGAGTACAGTCCGTGTTCCAGGAAATGTCACTAAGGATTTCGAAGCAGCTGTCACTGTCGTTACAGTTTTACGAGAGCGAGATTATAGGATTTATCAAGGGTTCCCTGCCTGATGAGCTGTATATATGTGAAATCTCTAGTGTTTGACTTATTTTTACTTCAGCTCCAAGTAAAAGACCATAGAAGTGTCCTCCCCACAAAACCATCCTTGCTCAAAAGTGATGTAGATAGAAATCATCTTACGCCTTCCTATCACCTGGGACTGAAATAGAGCCCACACCTCAGTCTTCTCCCTTTGAGCTGCTATGCTGTCTGTGCATGGACCAGAATTCATACTGAGATTTAAGTTATATATCCCATTTCTCCCTAAAACTGCTCTCTTTCCCCACCAGCATGGAGAATATTTTTGTTCTTTTCATGCTGATGTTCTTGAAAGGATTATTCCCAAGAGGATGTTGTCTATTGGCTACAGGACTGCTGTGAAATGTCAAGGGGGCTCCTCGGATCTGTATATCATTAGTGTTTCCTGCTGCTCACCATGTAGCCAGCATGTTTTGATCTTTCTTTCTTCTAGTGCTGCTGCTATTATCTTCCCCTTTTCCTTTTCCGGGGGCTGCATGAGTCCTCACCAGCTCATCACCTCAGTTTCTTTCATCTTCATTGAGAATCTTAGTCACCTTTAAGTGGCTTCAGGTGTTAACTTTAGGTGACCTTCTAATGTGTATGGAAGATTGGTAGGTTTTGTTTTTGTTTTTGTTTTTTTTACACATCCAGTTTATTGAGTTAGAAATTTAAAGTTCTACCCAAAGACCAAAAGGCTCTAAGTGTCAAATAGTGAAATGAAAGAACTTTTGTGAACATTTAGCAAACTCTTCTGCCCAGAAAATGTAGCCAGACCCAGTATTTCTGAGTTTGGGGTCTGGCTAGAATCCAACCTGGGCAGCCCATTCTCAGGGGCTATTTTCCCTCTTACCACACCCTCAATGGGATTCCAGGTTGAAGAGAGAATAAGGAACACCCAGCTATTAATTTTATGTGTCATGTTAAAATGCAGAACCTGATTATTCATAATGATACCATCTTCACAGACTACATTAACGTTTCTGCTACAGATTCAATAAACATTCTAGTGCTAGCCAGATAGCATGAGACATGCGCTAGGGACACCGAGATGAATGAGATGATCCCCTTGCCTGAAAAGAGTACACACAGCATTCAGTAGTTTAAACTATGAGTCCTAAAATGGTTTCTAATGAGTCCTTTGACTCTACAAGAGATAGGAATCTCCAGACAGGAAATCCCTTTACTGGATCACATTCTTTTTTATACTGCCGGATGCTTCATGCCTCCTCACCTTCATTCCAAGAGCTCCAATGCCCAAACATGATTTGCCACATCCATCCCTCAGATGTGGGATCTCACTTGTTCTCGCTCAATTTTCACTAGTGAAATTGCATTCATCTTTGGCATTTAATGCTCTGCCAGCATTGTGATAACTGACCACTCTACTCCAGAATAAGAAATTGCCTCTGCTTTCTTAGAGAATAGAGACCAACAAGGGAGGCTCTAAAGCATCTTTGGATGATTTGACTAAGAAAAGCAATGCAACTTAAGAAATATCTGTGCAGGGCCACCTGGGTGGCTTAGTTGGTTAAGTGTCTGACTTCGGTTCAAGTCATGATCTCACGGTTCGTGAGTTCGAGCCCCATGTGGGGCTCTGTGCTGACAGCTCAGAGCCTGGAGCCTGCTTTGGATTCTGTGTCACCCTCTCTCTCTTCCTTTCTCTCTCTCTCTTTCAAAAATAAATAAGCATTAAATTAAAAAAAAAAAAAAACAGAAAGATCTGTGTAATGGCTGGTTAAGTGAGCCACTGTTGCTAGGCACTAGGGTGGATGCAGACATAAATTTCCCATGAACCTCATGAGGCTTAAGTCCCAGGGTCCATCACCTGCATGGCTTTGGGAGGAAGCCTAGTAATGTCCACATGGTCACTCTGTATGTATTTTTCTCTGTAAAAAGGGCTACCCAAATTGAGTATGCCTCTGTTCCCACAAAACCTATGCCTATATTTGGGTATACTTAAGAACAAATCGATAAGAGAAAGTATTTGTCCTCTAAGATTAATGTTAGCAAGTGAAAAAAAAAATAGCATAAGTGCAACAAAATAAGCAGACCCCAAATATAAAGCAGTCCTTTCATTTTACCACTGATAATTTTTTTTTGGTGAATTTTAATCTGTACGTGCTTAGAGATGTGGTTAGAATAATCAATATTTAACTTCTTAATTTAAATACAATAGATATTTAAATTCATGTTACCTAATATAGCGATTCAGAAATATGACTTTTTCTACTCTGAAATTTCATGGAATAATTTGATTCAAACTTTTCAGAGGCAACTTTGACGTCAATGTCTTAATCATCTCTAGAGTGGGTCCCTTTTTGAATCATCTAGCAAAGTTTTCTTGCATATCATATTCACTGCTGACTAAGTTGTTTCAACTATAGCACTGTTTGATTCTGTGCATAATTCTGTCACTGGAAATTTTGTCCTATGCCACTAGAACCCACTGATAGAAGAGCAGTCTTTTCATTTATCCTACAGATATATATTTGATAACCCCACAACTTATGATGGTGTATCTTTTTTAATGATGTTAAAAATCTATTTTTATAATGATAGCCACCATTTGCAATTGTGAAGACTTCTCTCTGAGGAACACTCATTAAGTCTGTGTTGAATCCCTGCTTCTGCAGACAACCTTTATAAACATCAAACACCAGTGCTAAGGTGATTTGCAGTTATCAGTGATTCTCAGACCTAGCTGTACATTGGAATCACCTGGAGTACATTTGAAAAACACAGATACCTGGATCTACTTCCAGAGATTCTGATGTAATGGTCTGGGATGCAGCCTGGATGTTGAAATTATTTTTTTAATTATTTTAACATTTATTCATTTTTGAGAGAGAGATAGAGTGCAAGTGCGGGAGAGGCAGAGAGAGAGGGGAACACAGAATCTGCAGCAGGCTCCAGGCTCTGAGCTGTCAGCACAGAGCCCGACGCAGGGCTCAAA
This sequence comes from Cryptoprocta ferox, assembly GCA_028646485.1. NCBI lineage: Eukaryota > Metazoa > Chordata > Mammalia > Carnivora > Eupleridae > Cryptoprocta > Cryptoprocta ferox. Next base: position 64,176,869 of record CM053561.1, on the reverse strand, counting down.
CCCACGAGGGGTGAGGTCATGACCTGAGCTGAAGTCAGACGCTTAACCGACTGAGCCACCCAGGTGCCCCCAAATTTTTAAAAGTTCTCTAGGCAATCCAAATGTGCAGCCAAAGTTGAAATCTATTATGTTCCCCAAGCAACTCTTTGCTATTCAACATAAAATAATTGGGAGAAGGACAGATCTTAACATAAGAGACTTCATAAGGACTGCTATATGAAATAACCACTTTTTTCTAAGTGATAATTTAAAGAAATATAAATGTCACTTATATAGATATATGTATAATATAGACATATATGTATATTATTCACATGAATACAAAAAGGAACTACTTTTATAATATGGTGAATTTTTCCTGTTTTAAAAGTTACCCTTGTTAATTAAATGAAATATAGAAAAGGTTAGACTATCTGTTCTATTTGAGGATTCAAAGAAGGAAAATGCTCAGATATGATGTCAGTTAGGAGAAACTGACATCAGAGGATTTTCCTGGACAAAGCGTGAAGATTCATGTAAACACAGAGATTAAGGAGAGGTAGGTGTACCAGGCAAAGGAAATGAAAATGTAATACTGTTGAGTCCCCCCAAATATGGTGTCTTTGAGGCGGCAATTAGAATTCCTGTTAAAAAACAAAGACAAACGTTTTCTTGATGAACAAAGCCATGTGTCTGGCCTCTAGAGATAACAAGCACTTCAGGATTACTTATTTGGTAGCTTTTGGCATGGAAGTATAGACTAACATCTAGAAATGATTGTCCAGTCATCAAGTGTGTTATTTACCGCTTTACTCATGACATAAATGCAATTTTCTACCCGGACACTTGGAAGTTAATGGGTAATGACTTCCTTTGGCCCATGGGGTATTTGACATTCTTCTTTCCTGCCCCTTGTTTGGGTGTGTAAGACCAGTTAACAGCAAATGATTCAAAAGTTTATCGTCCTAAATACCTAAATTGAGAAAGTCACATCAAGCCTAGTCTCTCTACTCCTAAGATGACAGCAGATGTTTCTGGTTGAAATTCACTTAGAAGGAAGAAAAAAACAGAAAACAAATACTAAGTAAGATTGTAAGAGATAGAGATAAGAAAAGAATAAGAATGAAAGTGGGCCGTGGTACATGATGAAACTTAGTTTCCAACTCCGTTGGCTTCAATGGCAAAGAAAGGGGTAAAGAGCAGAGTTCAATCTTTGAAGAGATACAAGCCTGAAACACAAAGCCATGTACATTTGTAAAGCATTTAACAGTTTTCAAAGTCTTTATATGATCCTGCATGGTATTCTTGTTAGTTTATTAGATGTGTATCAGACAAGCATGGTTATTCCCATTTCCAGGAAGAAATAATAAGTCAGAGAAGTGGAGTGACTTTTCCAAGGTCACAGAGCTGGAAGAGATCTAAACCTCTCAACTCTCAGTGCTCTTTTTAATAACACCCATAAGAAATCCCTACACTTCATGCTTACTTCTACTGGTAGCACTAATTTAATGGATTCCCAGAAAGGCCACCCACCAAAAAGATGAGAACATGTAAGGATGGATTACATTCCATAAACTAAGAGGTTTTTCTTTATTTTAAAAATTGTGTATACTTATTTAAAGACATTTTAGAAAATGCAGAAGACAAACACAAATAGGTCACTATAGTTCTATTAATCATATATTTTCACTTAATATTTTTTGTATATCCTTCAGTCTTATTTTTTATATTTACAATCGTTATTTGTTTTCATGTGAAAGTCTACATTATTTGACTTTCAAGATAGCATAACACTTCTTGCTTTTATGCAGGTTTTATGAATATTTAATGGCTCTATAATAGTACCTCTCATTTATGAAATGTCCACCATATTCCTAGCATGATTCCACAGTCTTAGATACCACAATGACCTTATTAGGCAAGAGCTTTTATAACCATTTTCCAGATTTAAAAAAAAATGTAAGCCAAAAATGTAAGCAGAAAAGCAACCTCCCTACAGGTTGTAAACTGGAAGGAGCAGTTGTGGAATTCACCCACCAGGGGTCTGTTACACTACTCTGCTACACAATTTCTCATCAAGTAGATGTCCTCTGGTTTATTCAAACATTCCCACTGAGTTGAACACTTGTATTGTTTCTAATATTGCCTATTGTAAATAATACTGAAATCAGTATTTTAGGACCAGTAAATAGGTCCTAATAATACTGACTATCTCAGTATTATTTATACTAATACTAACTAAATACTAACACTAACCAAATATTTCCTTAGGATAAATCATAGAAATAGAATTCTTAGATCAAAGAATATAAACCATTTAAAGTGATTTAAATGTCACCCCTTCAGAGGAATTATTTTCTTCTGTAAGAAATTTATGCTCCCAGCTTAGAGTCCCATCTGATGGTGCTTTTGCCTACATCAAAGTTTAGGTTAATAGTTCCTTACTTTTTCCCCCTGTTAAATTACAGGTGAAAAAATATTAACTAACTTTGCATAGTTGCCTTGAGGTGTAATTGACATAAAAAAAACTGCACATATCTAATGTGTACAATTCGATGAGTCTGGAAACATACCAACACCCACAATACCATGAGTGTGCCACAGTTAAGGTAGTAGACATATCCATCACCTCCAGAAGTTTCCTTATGTACCTTTGCTTTGTGTGTGTGTGGTAAGAACCATGAGATCTACTCTCTTAAAATGTTCAATGTCCAACACTGATGAGGGAACATAACGCAAGCTGAGGGCAAAGTACAAGCTAGCACCCCCACCTTCTCACCAGGTGGGATATGCATGATATTCCTCGGACACTCCTGGCTGCCCAAGAACAGGGGAAAGGAAAGAAAGCAAATGGTTGACTGAGAGAGATCACAGTCATGCAGGACAGGAGTCTCCTTCAGTTTACAAATAACTTCATTAACTGAAAGAAAAAGGCAATCTTACCCATTGCCTAATCTCCAGAAACCTGTAGACTCCATTTTCTGGAGCCCTAATATCACTCTCATCAGGCTGTAAGCACTTGCCATGGTGGTATGGGAAACTAATGCAAATGAAAAATTAAATTCCCTTACTGCCTGCAGCCCACTGATGAGTCCTTGAAACAGGCAGTGATATTTCTCTAGGAACTCACCTGCCTCAACAGTGACACTTTGCTAGAAGCAAAAGGGAATCTTGGCTTAATATTATCCTGACTCCCTAGGATTCTGTAAATCTCCTGAAATGCATAAAAATTCCTTTGCAAATGTCCCTTATCTTTAACCCCTAAGTATACGTTGGCAATTATACTCCAGGCTTATGGTCCCCTGATATACGTCTGAAGCGTCTCACGACTGAGGTTTTACTGAACAGTAATAAATGGCATTTTCCTAAAAGCAGCTAGCCCCTCAAGGTCCTGGAAACCTTGCTTCCAAAATTACTTAGAGGCTTATGCTGTCTCTGACCCCCTCCCAACCTGAGGGCATATAATGAGTTACCCACCACAACCCCAGTGCAGCTCTTTCTGCCCACATGTCCTGTCCCCGTGCTTTAATAAAATCACCTTTTTGCACCAAAGACATCTTCAAGAATTCCTTCTTGGCCGTCGGCTCCGAACCCCACCAGCACCCCAAAACTTCATCGATACCATATTGCTAACGACAGATGCAGTGTTGTACAGCAAATCTGTAGAACTTACTTATCTTGTATCACTTTGCACTCATTGAATAAAAACTTCCCATTTCCTACTCCCTGCATTCCCAGGTAACCACCATTCTATTTTCTACTTCTAAGGAGTTTGACTATTTTATATGTTTTGACTCTTATTAAATCTTGTAGTATTTGTCTTTTTGTGACTAATCTAACTTAGCATAATCTCTTCCAGGTCTATCCATGTGGTCACAAATGATAGGATTTCCTTCATTTTTAAGGCTAAATGCTATGTTATTGTGTCTATATACCACATTTTTTTTGTTCATCTGCCAATAGACATTTGGATGGTTTCCATATCTTGGCTATTGAGAATAATGCCACAGTGAAACTTGGAGTGCAGATATCTCTTCAAAATCCTGATTTTGATTCTTTTGGATATATACCCAGAAGATCACTGCATGCAAAAGGATGAAATCAGACCCCTGTCTTACACCTTACACAAAAATCAACTCAAAATCGGTTAAAAAATTAAACATAAAATCCCAAACTATAAAAAATCCTGGAAGAAGACAGAGGGAAAGCTTTATGACATTGGTCTTGACAATTATTTCACAGATAGGACACCAAAAGCACAGGTGACAGAAGCAAAGATAGACAAGTGAGACTATATCAAACTAGAAACCTTCTGCCCAGCAAAGGAAACAGTCAACAGAGTAAAAAAAAAAAAAAAAAAAGCAACCTATAAGGAACTCTTATAACTAAATAACAACAAAAAATGTAAATAATCCAATTTAAAAATGGGCAAATGACTAGAATAGACGTTTATCCAAAGAAGATATACAAATAGCCAAGAGATATAGGAGAAGGTGCTCAACATCACTAATTATTAGGGAAATACCAAAACCACAGTGAGAGATCACTTCCTATTTGTCAGGATGGCTACTGTAGAGGGAAAAAATCACGTTTTATTTTACCCTTTTAAATTTTTAGCTGGTACGCCTGTGACAAAAGACATATTAACAAGAGAAAAGCGTATAAATGTATTCAATATGCAATTTTCCATGAAACAGGAAGCTTCATAAGGAAATGAAGACCCAAAGAAATGGCTAAACCTGAGTTTCTATGCTAGGTTGGATGAAGAGTTGTAAAAAGATATGATAGGACAAAGGCAAGCTAAGTATAGTAAACTGAAGGAAACTTACCAAGGCCTGTTCATTCAGATTCCTCCCAGTGTCCTTTGGTCTTTGTGAGAGATAAGAATGCGTCGTTTCTCCAGGATTAGGGAGGGTGACCTCTCTCACCAGAGGCTTTTGTGACCTGCTTCAGGGGAAGGTCAGAAATTCGGTCTTACACATACCATTTCTCAAATTCTTTCAGTTTGAAATGTTCAATATGTCAGGGTGCCTGGTGAAGTTTGGGGTGATGGTGGGGTGGCCTGGAGCCGACGACCAAGAAGGAATTCTTGAAGACGTCATTGGTGCACAAAGGTGATTTTATTAAAGCACAGAGACCAGATACTTGGGCAGGAAGAACCTCACTGGGGTTGTGACAGATAACTCATTAATACCCTCAGGTTGGGAGGGGGTCAGTGACAGCGTGAGTCTCTAAGGTATTTTGGAAGCAAGGTTTCCAGGACATTGAGGGGCTAGCTGGTTCTAGAGAAATGCCATTTATTACCATTTAATAAAACCTCAGAAATGAGACCCTTCAGATGTATCAGGGGGCCATAAGCTTGGAGTATGATTGCTAGCATATACCTTGGGGCAGTTGGGGTCAAGATGATGTTAAGCTAAGATTCTCTTTTGCCCCTAGCAGAGTGTCATCATGGAGGCAGCTGAGCTCTTTAGAGGGAGGTCAGTCTGCCTGTTTCAAGGACTTGTCAATGAGCTGTAGGCAGTGAGGGAATTTAATTTGCCTTAATTCCCCGCACCAGCATGGCAAGCACTTAAAACCCCTTTCCTTTGTTCTTGGGTAGCCAGGAGTGTCCAAGGAATATTACACATATTCCACCTTGGGAGGCGGAGCGGGGGGAGGGTGTGCCAGCCTATATTTTGCCCTCAGCTTCCCCCAAGCTCCCTCATCAGTACCTCTGTGGGGGTAGTGTGTCTTGAACCTCACTACTGTTACCAAAAAAAAACAAAGGACAAGGGTTAGTGAGGTTGTGGAGAAGAAGGAACTTCTCTACACCACTGTTCACCATTGGTAAATCAGTGCAGCCGCCGCGGAAAAAAGCACAAGGATCCCTTTAAAAATGAAAAATAAGGGGGCGCCTGGGTGGCTCAGCCGGTTAAGCATCTGACCTCAGCTCAGGTCATGATCTCATGGTTCGTGGGTCTGAGCCCTGCATTGGGGTCTGTGCTGACAGCTCAGAGCCTGGAGCCTGCTTCTGATTCTGTGTCTCCCTCTCTCTCTGCCCCTCCCCCGCTTACACTCTGGGTCTGTCTCTCTCAAAAATAAATAAACGTTAATAAAAATTTTTTAAAAATGAAAAATAGGACTACCATATGATCCAGCAATACTTCTGGGTATTAGCTATTTATTTTAAAAGAAAATATTCTGATAACATCTTGGAAGACCTAAGTTGTCATATCAGCACTTGCCTTTTTCCTCCCACATATGCTTTTATCTCTTTTACTGAAGATTTTCTCTCCACTTTTCTGATCGTCATGAACAAAAATTGTCCACTATTTGTGAGGCTTTATGTTTGATGATATTGGGGGACAAACAGACATGTAGTGCAGCCACCGGTGTGGAAGAACTTAACCTTTAACGAACACGTAGGAAGAAAACTGACAAAATAATTGCCAGAAGAACTGCCAGTGTTCTGAGGAAAGAGAGAGAGAGACGTTTCCTCTGCTCTTCTCTTCCTTCTCTGCCTCTGACAAGGGCACATTTTCTCCCCTCCCCCAACCTCCTTCCAAACTGCTGAGTCATGTTGCTGAATAATTATCAAGCAGATGCCCACTTTCCAGCGTATTTATTTATTTATCCCTTCAGCATATTTTATGCATATGTATCTATTTTAATTGGCAGGGGGTGGAAGGGTGGTTGGGAGTTCTGCTTATCACAGAAATAAAGATTCTGGAAAACTCCTTAGTATAATAGACACTATTCACTAGAAGAGGTTATTAGAATAAACTCGGAAACTTTCCCTTGTGAAGGGTAGCCCTGAAGAAGGGCAGATTCTGACAAATTCTATTGCAAATTAGAAAGTGTCTCTTAGATCACAAGGGAGAAAGGGCTGCTGGGGGAGGGTTTTCCTGACTGTGGCATTACTGAAAGCAAAAACAGTAAGTGGGGCTATTAAGATGATTTAGCCTCTCAGAACAGCCTCAGGAAGATAAACACCCTTGCTTTCACAAGGGCAGGTTTGGTAGGCAAGAATCTGCAGCCCACAAGGGAATTACCTAAACCTGGAGTGACGTCAGTTATTTTGCAGTCATTTGGAGGGTGATAGGGTGAGGGAGGAGGGCCAGTCGCTAGGAGTAGAAGGGGGAGACGGAGAAGAGAGTCCAGGGCCTGTCCCGGCACTGGATGGGTGATGGGGTGTCCGTGGAACTGGCTCAGGAGTCAGGGATGGTGGCCAGAGGCGATGGGAAGAGGAGATGCAGAAGAATTCTAGCCAGGGTGGGAAAGAGGGGACAAAAAGGCAAGGTGAGGGTGGAGATCCCAGGTGCCCAGCACAGTGCCTGGCACAGGACATGGCTGCCATAATTCCTGTACCCCTCATCCCTTGGTTTGCAAAGTTTTATTCATCTTAAATCTGAAGCATGTCTTAAATCTCTCTTCCTCAACGACACCTTTCCTGATCCCCTAGAGTACAGATTTGCTACCCACCCTGCACCCCTGCCAAAGCCCCTCTAGACTGCTGTATTTCTAGTACATTGCAGCACATTTCACACAATATTTTTATGTTTTCATGGTCTTTCATCCTCTTGAGATTATAAACTCACCATGGCAAGAGCGTCTTATATACGATTTATATCCCCAGGGCTTAGTAAAGTGCCTGACATATAAAGGCTTAAGAAATATTTGTTGAATAAGGAGTGGGAAATAGGAAGTGACCCACCAAGACGTTTTAGAATAGACATCGATATAAAAATACATTTTACTTCAGCTAAGTTTCACCATGATTGATTTTTCACAACTTTTCTGTTTTCCAGAGAAAATGTAATGTTGAGAAAAAATAGTTTTTTTCAGAGTATTCACTCTGGCTTATTTGTTTGATTATATAATTAAAAGTACAATTCTTTTCCATTGTTTATAGCTAAAGGCTAGATTCTAGCCAGTGATGTGAGCAATGTTATATAGAGAACTCGAGATAATGTAAAAATTTGGCGAAAAGCTAATATGGGCCAATAAATTCAGCTCTTCAAGCTGAAACTTTTAGCACTTTATTTAAAAACAATAAGGGCTCTTATATATCTTCACAAAATTTAATGAATCAGGCTTCAGTTAATGATCTGTATATTAGCCAAGGTCTGGGCGTGAGATGCAACATCTTTTATCCCTTAAGGTAATTGTATACTCAGAAATGTGCCTAATTAGCTAATGGATTCATCTCTGGCATTGACATTTCCAAGGATAACTCCTAAAAGGGGAATAAGAAGTTTGCTGGGAAGGAGGATTGTGCAATTACACAACGTAAGAAAAATACCTCAATCAAGCTTTTTGTAGGCATGAGATATAGTCTTGTGTACTTGTATGCTTGGATTTTTGTTTTAGTTTTTATCTATTTATTGTTAATCATACGATTAATCAATTTATACATTCTTATAAATACTCAATCAGATCGATAATTCTACAAAAAGATCCCCTTTGCCACACCACATATCTTCTCCAGATATAATTTTATACAGTTTGGTACATATATATATCGAGGTATTATTCTATACGTTTACATGTATGTATGTTTATATTTAGAATTATATATTTTTGTTTGCTTGTTTTTACATAAAAGGAATTATATTGTATATTCTACAAATCATTTTTTTCAGCTGACAATGCCTTAGAGATCTATGATATGTACTATGTATGTACATGCTTGTATGTACATACATAGTACATATAAATCTACCTCATTCTCTTTTTCATTGCTGCATAATATTCCATAGAACAGCTAAAGTACTTCATTTAACTGTACCCTACTTGATGGGCATTTAGTCATGAAATAAACAACATTGTGATGTTTATAATGCATTGTGTACACATGGGAATATTTTTCTAGGAAAATACTATTTTAAGTATAATTGCCAAGTAAGAGGATATAAATATTAAATCTTGATAAACATTGTGAAATTTTTCTCCAGAAAAGGCTGTATCAATCAACGTTAGCACCAACGATAATGTATAGAAGTCCCCATTGTCTTATTCTCCTTATCCTTTTTACTACTTCTTCCCCTTTGTCTTCCAAATTTATGGGAGCAAAAGTGATATTTCATTGCTGTTTAATGTATATTTCTCTGCTTATAAATGAAGTTTCATACCTTTCCATATATTTCCAGCTATCTGAATTTCTTTTTCTGTGAATTACCTGCTCATATTCTTTTCCTATTTATCTTTTTATTTATCAATAGAAACTTTTTATGTATTTACAATATTTACCTGCTAGACTGAAAGAAAATATTTGCAAAATACATGTTATTACATTTTGACTTAATGTGTTTTGTTAGCTGATTTGTGTAGAGTCCAATTATTCAACTTGTATCTAATTTAAAAATCTTCTCTGCCCCAATATCTACTGTCAATTCTTTCCTGTATTTTCTTCTTTTATATTGGTGCTTTTTACATTTTTATCTTTAATTTATCTAGAATTATTTTTTTGACCCTCAAGGAGGTCCAGCTTGAAAAGTAAACTGGTTTTTATTCTAAACAGTGCCAAGGTGGCAGTCCCAAAGGGGGCCTCTCCTGCATCCCAATTTGACTCTCAGCAGAGAGGGTTGGGCTTGGACTACCTACCCACAAGCCAAGCCTCTTGTCATCTGAAGGCCTGCGTGTGCTGGGGGGCCCTCAGGGTGAGCAAGCTGCCCCTCCCCTGAGTCACCAGCACCTCAGTGCCCACCTTTCCCCCCACCAGCAGTGACACAGCACCTTCCACAAGGCCTGTGGCTGCCAGTGCCACCACTGCCTGCTCTGTGAGGAAGCCCACGTGTTCCAACCTGTAGGATGTGGGGCACATGGAGGGACTGTCAGGCTACCTCCAGACCCCTAGCCAGGAGACCCCACCCCTGCCCACCCACCTTATGCAGAGAAGAGATGGCAGCCATAGTGGGCCCTCAGGACACTGGGCTGGCTCTTCAAGGAGTGAGGCCTGGATCCCTCCTGCAGCATCTGCTCAACCAAGGCCACCCACAGTAGGGTCTCTGGCCAGAAGCCGGGCCCACCTCTAAGAAGCCTACCCAGGTCCTCTGCACAGGCCCCAGGCCCGGGAAGCAGCTGGGCTGAGTCTTCACTACAGGACAAGAGGCTAAGGGAGACCATGCAAGGAGGTCCAGGGGTGGCAGACTGCGTGATAAGCAACTTGGCCAAGCCGCCTGGGGTAGGAAGGAGTCTGAGTGGCCAGCACCTCACCAGGGCCCTGCAGAAGACGCCCTCCTACATTGCCGGCGGCCACTGCTCAGAGAGCTCCAGCCCCTGTAAGGCCCCGGCTGCACGTCCCAGGCCAGCCAGGAGGCCTCTGACGCTGCAGGAAGGGTGGCTTCCGCTGAGCAATGGTGTCTAGGCAGCAGCCGTGGTGGCAGTACCCCACCTTGGCTGTCTAGGGCGGTAACCCCGCCAGCACGGCCAGGTGGACAAGCCTGTAGCCGCAGCCACCGGCTGCACTGGACACCCGGAGGCCTGCCAGCAGCACCACGGCTATTAGCCCAGCGGCGAGGGCGAGCAGGGCAGAGGCCTGCGGGAACCGCCGGGAGCCCAGGTAGTTCTCCTGCCACCCGCGCGGCGCGGGCAGGAACAGCAGGCTCAGGAGCGGCCCAGGGCGCGGGTCAGCAGCCCACGTGCCTGCCAAGGGTCTGGCAGCAGTTCCGGGGTCGAGGCGAGACTGAGGACAGCCCGCACCAGCCGCAGGCTGCTCAGCGGCAGCAGCAGGAAGAAGGAGTCAAAAGGCAGCGCTGGGGACAGTAGGCGGGGCGTGGGGGGGTGGCCTCTGGCACGCAGAGCCTGGCTGAAGGTGTCAGGGGTAGTCTCTGGGCTGTGTGTGCACAGCGCATCCCACGGCCCCCTGAATGCCAGGTGGAGTCGCGGGCTGGGAGTCCGGACTCCAGACACCCTGCAAAGCCCGAGAGCCCGAAGCCCATTTGGCTTGCACTGGACTTGACCCCACCGACCATCAGGTGCGCCACCCCCTCCCCTGTCCCCCACTGATTAGTCCGCAGTTGTTCAAGGCCTGGGTGCCTTCTCCTACAATTAATTTTGTACACTGTTTTAGATATAAATCTGATTTTCTTTTTTCTCAGCTAGCTAGCCAATTGTCCCAAGTTCTTTCCTCAGTTATAGGAAATGCTATCTCTAGAATATATTTATCTCTGGATTCTTTTGAGTCCCACTGATCCCTTTTTATCTACTTCTATTCCAATACCGTGTCTAGTTCATTACCCCAGCTGTATAGTATATTTTGATGTCTAGCAAGCCGTATCCCCATCATTGTTTTCTTTTTCTTAAAAAAAAATTATTTACTCATGTAACATTTTCTATTCTACAAGGATTTTAGAATTAATTTGTCGAGTCCCATGGAAATTTGATTGGGAATGCAACTAAATTTTTAGATTAATTTATGAAGAATTGAGCCTTTCTAAATACAAACATGGCATATTTCTATTTTATCAAGACTTCTTTTCTGTCTCTCAGTAAGCTTTATACTTTTCTTCATGTTCCTATTAGAAAATTATGCTTCATAGCTGTCCCTGGTATATAGAAATAAGTGATAGATTGGTGGAATCCATCAAACTTGCTGAATCTTCTTGAGTTCTAATAGAAAATTCAAAAATTACCTGAGAAACTACTTAGATTTCTGTATAAAGCCCAAATAATATCAGCTGTATCTCTTTCTGTCTAGTGACTATTACTTATTTTCCATGTCTTATTGCATTGTCTAGAATCTTCATTATAATGTTGAATAGTAATGATCATAACAACCATGCTTCTCTTATTCCTGATTTTAGTAAGAATGCTTCTAATATTTCAACATTAAGTAATATGTGCATTTGAGGTACATGAGTTTTTGTATATCCCATGAATAAAAGCAAACATGTATGCGTGTGTTTGTGTTGGCTTTAGTCCGATGGAAAGTGTTGGAAAATAATTAATTTTACAGTTTCCTGAACTTCAGTCACATTAATTTAAGGAGTCCCCAAGAGCATTTTGTGAAGAGAGCCCCAGTTAACATACCCTACCACTCCTTAATGTCTCAAGCTGTTTTCCCATTATCCCACAAGTAAATCAAAATCATTTCCCTTTGATTAAAAATCACCAGAATAGACTTCATATGTGTCGTTTCCTTCTAGGTTTCAATTCCATAAACACTTCAACTCTGTATAGCTTTAAAGCACCCTGATGTCGTCACGGCATGAGCTCCGGGCACTATTCCCAATCCCCTAAGAATCCCTCTACCACCACTGTAATGACTCTCAAATTTTTCAAGAACTCTCCTGTGCTAATGTTCACATGGGCCTGATGGTTATCTCCTTGACCCTGGAAAACATCTCCTTTCCCCGTTTCCCCCTTCTCAGCAGCTAACTTTGATGTGTATATGACCTGTATTTGCGGAAGTTGTCTATCAGGGTGATTCATTTTGCACCCATATAGTAATCACTTACTGTATGCCTGGCACTATACTAGAATATTTAGTGAATAACAAAGGCATAAAAGACATTGCCTTCTTTCTATAACTTTCCTACAATTGCTTGTATTCTAACTGCATAAGAACTGTAAGCAAGACCTGTTTCTGTAAGGTAGGAAATTCCTGGAGGAGAGGCATTCTTGAATTAGGTCCTAAAGGGTCTTATAGACATAGGTCAGGTTAGAAGGTCTAAAATATGTTTATTTTTAATTATTTTATCTTTACTAGCTGCAATCTGGATTGGGACACACATTGCCACCTGTCTCCCCATATTGAAGCCCTCTCTGTAAATCACTCAGATGCATAACCTTATCTCCTTCTCACTCACATTCAGACAGGTTCCCAGCCTGCCTAGGGCATCTCCATTCATTATTATAAAAACATTTGTCCTCACCTAGAGTCTCGCAGTCCCCATCTAAGTGGCTTCCCCATGTTCAATTTCTTATCTCTCCAATCTTTCATATACACAGCTACCATCTCAAGCTTACAGAGAAGCTTCAAGGATGCCAATCCACTTCTCAGGATTAATGACTTTCCATTTTTCACACTGCATTTAAAACCCTGGGTGACCTTTTCCACTTTTTTACAAAGAGCTGGTTTTCTGTAATCCAACCATATATAAGTGTTCAATTAAGTCCTTACCTCTGCTCCCACTGTTTTATCTACTGGAATATCCTCCTGTCTTTTATTATCCCATGGCTTAGCTCCCACAACAAAAAGATTTCTGCATTATTTCCATCTCTCATTAATTCTGCCTTTCACTGGGTTTTACAACCATTTAAACTATGTGTGCCAATTAAATTATAGTGCTGTGTTTTATGTGTGTGTAGCCATATTTCTTACCCTTCTCACCTAGATTGTAAACTCTGAGGAAGACATTGTTACCTGCATCATTGCTGTATTTTCTTAGGAGTGCTCACAATGCCTATAACACAAGAGGGCCTTTGTAAATTCCTTCTGGATTGAACTAATCATGTAGATAATAAGCTGAGATGATTAGAGGTCTTAGGTTTACCATGGATTGGGGTAATTTCCATTTATAATATTTTGTGTGTGTGGTCCAGAAGACTATGTATAAAGCCAGTTTTAGACACTGAGTCAATCACAGTATGAACTGTCAGCTTTTCTTACAGATGTGCCTAGACCTGTCCTTGTTTTTGTCTACTTCCTAGAATAAACTACAACATTGACCTTCCCTTCCCTTATCTTTAGAGAATGCCTCAGCTTCTTTCATTAGGGTTCTTATTTTAATTAAAACAAAACAAAACCCACCTATTCACTTGGAGAATCAGTTACATTTCTTTTCTTTTCAAATTGTAATAATGCTCCATATGAGTTCCCGGAACAAGATAAACAATCTAAGCTTACAAGGACCCAGAGAAAGCAGTTTGCACCTATTTAAATGTCATTCTGAGTGTCATTCAGAGACACTTCATAGAGGATGGACACTGCCAGACCATCACAAGGCTGTTACTCAATTCACCCTAACTATCCTTCAATCCCAGAGAATCCCACAGCCACAAATTTGTGCTTTGAAATACCAGTGAAAGGGAAATGGTTAAAAGGGATTTCTGAGTTCATTTCTTTTCTTCAAGTATTTATGAACAAAAAGTTGGGAAGAAATTCACAGCATAAGTGCATTTAGAAGAAGGCTAAGAGCAGCAGAAAACCAGATGACACATTCTGGAATGGGAGCAATCAAGGTTCTATTCAACCCGTTCCCCCTACCCCCCGTGCATCAGAATAGTTTCCCCTTTGAAACTTCTTGCACAGTTGCACAGGTGTATTGAATTCACACTGATCCACCAAAAAAAAAAAAAAAAAAAAAAAAGGCAAAAAATTTGTTCACATCTCAACAGCTCTAGAAATTTCAGCAAATTCTTTAAGATGCAAAGATTAAAAATAATCCGCTGAGGATTATTTCCTACTATCAAGACAATGGCAATGCTTTCCAGCTGTGAAGAGTCCCTTGATCTAACCATAAAGAAAAAAAAAAACTTTGTCTACATCAGTACCACGTACTGGGAAGGTATGTAGCTAGGTCAGGAGTCAGAAAACTTTTTGTAAAAGGCTGACAGTAAATATTATAGGCTTGGTAAGGTACACGGTCTCTGTTGCAACTACTCAAATCGGCCTCATAGCTGGAAAGCAGCCATACACACTATATAAACAAATAGGCATGCATGTATTCCAATAAAACTTTATTAACAAAACAGACAGCCTGCACCCGTAGTTTGCCCAGGGTTAAACTCTATGTTCCTTGATAAGAGTCATCATCTCTTTCTTAGTAATCAATCATCAATCATTGCATCTCCAGGGTCCAGATTATATTTGACATATAGTAGGTGCCAAAGGAATACTTGTAAATACAAAAAATAATTACTTAATATTTAAAAATGTATTTTTTGTCTTCAGCTCACCATCTGGATTTTTGTGGAAGACTAAACAAGGAAAATGTAGAATAAGAACAAAAAGATCATGGATTGTGGATTCCACATTAGTTTTTTGATTCAATGTCAACTCTTCCTACCAACTTAAAAAAATTTTTTTAATGTTTATTTATTTTTGAGGCAAGGAGAGACAGAGCGTGAGCAAGGGAGGGGCAGAGAGAGAGAGAGGGAGACACAGAATCCAAAGCTGGCTCCAGGCTCTGAGCTGTCAGCACAGAGCCTGATGCGGGGCTCAAACCCACAAACTGGGAGATCATGACCTGAGCCAAAGTCGGACGCTCAACCGACTGAGCCACCCAGGCGCCCCTCTTTCTACCAACTTTAATGAGAGTTTGTATCTCGACATCTCAAGGACTTGGTTTTCCTAATTATTGAGATAGGATTTAGGCTTAGTCCAGGTCGTTTTTGTGAAGCTCAGCTCATGTCAGAAAACCAAAAGAAGCCCCATGAAGTTCACAAGATAAAAGAGACTGCAGCTGGCCAGATGACCAAGTCCCCCCCTTCTAGTCACCTTTATTGATCTCTTTTTCTGTCACTTCTGACACCATGCACATCTTCCAATGCATAGAAGGTGAATCAGACCCCATTGCTACCGTCAGCAAAGCTCTAGCTGGGCTCCTGAAAGGGGCTACCTAAAGGGAATATAGCATGAATGGAGAAACATTCTGAAAGTTAAGTGTTATTTGATATAGAATTTTTCTCTCTAGCCAACACAGGTCATCTCTGGGGGCACGGTAGCTGGATCTTGATTTGGACAAGTATACAGTTAGAGTCCCAAAGTAGATGGCACACTCAGGATAAGTCAAGGATAGTTCATTTACAAAGAGATTATTTACAAGGATGTGGACAGGGCATAGGAAGAACACAAAGTATGGTACAACACCCTAAGGTTCATAAGGAAAGAGGGTCGCCACCCCTAAGCCCAAAGAGATGAGGGAAGAAGAGTTATGTGAATCCTGAAGAAAAGAGTCATCTAGAACTGGTCACCATGTGAGGAGCAGTGACCTTGTGTTGGGTAACATAGCTAGATGGAGGTGGCCCTACAGAAAGACCAGAAGGGAAGTAATTCCTTACCTTCACTTCCCTTCCTCTCTTTGATTCCCTATGGGAGTCCTGATTGGCTGCACTGAACCATCAGACAAAGTGCAAGGGTGTCTGTTGGTGTGGTCCACACAAGTCAGCCTCCAGGGGCAGTGAACAGAGTGAATGGAGAGCAGCTCTGGAGAGACAAACAGAAGGTGCCTGGCACAAATGGAGCCCAAAGGTACTGAAAGCTTATTACACTGAGGCCATCCTCTGTGAGGGTTCTTAGGTACATCAAGGTGGCATCAGATTGATTATTCACACACTCCCATTTTTCTTCTGAATGAGATTTTCACCATCTACAAGGAAATGAATTGAGCAATTTTTTGTTCCCTGCAGTGTAAGGAGAATCTTTTGCCAACCCCTGTCATTTAGCAGATGGTAGGTGACACTGTGAGGCCTGTTTGGCTCCTTCTAAGGCAAATAGCCAGGGAGAGAGCACTGGAGTCAAGAGTCCTAGGTCCCAGATCTGGCTTTGCTACTAAGTAACTAAATGACTGCGGGAAAGTCACTTCTCTTGGGGCTCAGTCTCCTTTTCCTAATCTAAAAAAATGGTCATTGGGTCTGATAATCGGTGATCACAGCCCTTAATCTAGAGTCCTCTTGAAAATATGTAAAACCGTTGAAAAATTTGCATGGTGCCTAAGAGCATTTCCTATCAGAATAATAATGATTCCCTCTTCTCAAACACTTACTACCATCTAGGCACTTAGGTATGTGCTTAGCTTGTTCTCTGTCTCTTCTTTCTCTTCCCTTTTCCCTCTAGAAAATCTCATTGAATCCCCTACAACAACCTTGAAGTTCATGAGTCTTTTAATATTTTATCTTTGAGTGACTTGCCTAAGACACATGGTTAGGAAGCAGAAGAACCAGAATTGTCACCACTCTCTATAACCCCTAAGATCATGGTCAACCTACCCCCATGTTCCCTTGACCCCAGAGTCAGACACACATGGTGAAGGATGCCAAATGTGCATTAACTGCTCCTGTAGAACAGGCCTCAGGTGACATGGGGGGCCGCTTCCTGGAGAAGATGTGAAAGCTGGAGTGTTGAAGTCCTCTCTGATGGCCATAGTGTGGGAGAGGTTAAGGAAGGACAATTCTAGGCTGAGGGAGTCAAGTCCTGCTGAGCTGAGTCCTGGATGTAAAGGAGACGCCTCATAGAGCAAACCCAAAGGCCAGGGAAGTCTTGAAGCTGAACAACAGTGCTTCCTCTTTCATTGAAAATGGTTTTTCTTTAACATTCTGTAAATTGTGTGGCCCATCCGATGAAGGAAGTATTGCCCTGTTCTATAGTAGCCTCAGAAGGCTTTGGAGAATAAGTTCCACCATCCTAAAGGGAGAACCCCTCATACTTTCCAGAGAGTAGAAGCAACCCCTCTACTTTCCAGAGAGTAGAAGCAACAGAAGGTTGGGGTTCTTGGGGCCCTGTGATCTTGCACATTCAAGCCACTTAAGCCACCAGCACTTCATGCTGGGATTGCGGCTGGCCGCCCTGCCACCATCTGGAGAACCTTTCAACCAGGCCTTGGCTACCCTATGAAAGCCAACCTGTTCTGTTGCTTATTCCAAACAGAGCAAGTGCCTAAAGAGCATCTGTGAAACCAAGATACTCCATCTGTGAAGCTCCTAAGATATTCTGTGTCCAAGAAGAACTTTTCTGATCCATCCTCTGAGCATCAAAGTGGTAGAAATCCCTATGAGCCAACTTGCAGCTTTGTTACGCCTGGTCAGTGCATGTCACCTACCGTGAGACACCAGGGACACAATTCCCCTGAGGAAATCCCACTTCAGGGAGGGCATGATTTGCTGGCCTCTCCGCAAGGGCAATGGGGACTTCCAAGTTCATCATCCCCGCACCTCAAGGTGGGGGACTCTGGTGGGTGCAGGCAGCCAGCCAGCCAGGTTTATTTCCTCTACATGTGTGCTGGCACAGCCACGGCAACAGCAAACCTTGGCAGTCCTGCTATTTGACCTGGATCGCCAATGTGAAATGCTGTGCACGGCCTGGCGAATCCTCTAGATTCCGCTTTGTTCTGCCAGAGGCCTTCTCTGCACACTCCATCAATCCCTGTAATCCCTTCCTTATTGCCTGGCTGCACGGATGGCTTAACTTGTCTCTGAGCTGCCTGAAGCCTGCAGTCTGCTACCGCTGCTGGTGCCAGAAACCCGGTCTAGTACCCAGGGCAGGAGGGACTCAGAAGCTCTCCATCTGGGCACAGGATGGAAAGGGATACTTGACCCTGCTGTTCTTGACCAGAGAAACATGAAGAATTTTTTGAATAGCCCAACTGTAAGGAATTAGTTGATGTTGTATGTAAACCTGCTCCTGATTTGATCTGATAGCCTATGCCGACATGTCAGCAAGAAATACATGTTTTCTGGGGCGCTTGGGTGGCTCAGTCGGTTAAGCGTCCGACTTCGGCTCAGGTCATGATCTCCCAGTTCGTGGGTTCGAGCCCCGCGTCAGCCTCTGTGCTGACAGCTTGGAGCCTTGGAGCTGCTTTGGATTCTGTGTCTCCCTCTCTCTCTGCCTCTCCCCCACTCATACTCTGTCTCTCTCTCGCAAGAAATAAATAAACATTAAAAAAAATTTTTTTAAACAGAAAGAAATATATGTTTTCCTTTTGCTGGTTTGCTGAATCCCGCAACTTCCTACCAATGACAGTGACTTTGAGATACCAGGGAACTTCCTTTAAATTTTGGCACCTGGCTGCTTGAATTGCTTTCCCTGATGGCATTTCACAGATAAAGAAACTGAGATATAGGGAGATGAGCCAGATGCCTCAAAGTGGCAATGCTAGAAAGCCAAGGACAAAACAAGACTGGACACAGCACTTACTATATGATGAGTGACGTGGGACTAGGCACTCTATGCACCTTTCCTTCAATCCCTAACTCACACTTGAGATGCACATCATCCCCCCTCAGTTTTGCTGTCACTGATGAGAATGTATGGTTCTGGCCTTAAGTTTGCAGTCCAAAGTTTTCTCTGATACACCAATTTGTGTTTCTACCACCTATTTTTAAAGACCTGTCTCTTTCATATTCCCTTGTTCAGAAATCTTCCTTCTTATTCAGGAAATGAAATCTATGGGTGATTTATCTTGCATTTCACCTCTTCCGGTAAAGGCCAAATTCAACCAGAAACTCATGAAATTCAATATTAACCAATTTCCTTCCAGCTTAGACCAGCTTTGACCATGCACTCTGTGAGAGGCAATAATAAGCACCCAAGAGAAGAAGCCCTATCCTCTAGAAATTTATCAGGTAGATGACAATGATCCAGAAATTTTCCATTTTGCAGTAACTCTTATAATTGGGAACCTGGAGCCAGTTTCAAGAATGGTCAACGAAGCATGATAATAATTATTTTAAGTGAAATAACTCAAATATATATCAATAGTAAAATGTACACCTAAAGTGTGGGGAAGTAATACTATCCAGTAGTGACATCTAAGTGAACCATAATTATAGGTATCAATGAATATAAACCCCAAAATATACTATAGAGTGGAAGAAGTAAGGCACAGAAAAATGCAGGTGATACATATATTTGCATGGCATTGAAATGTACAAAAAAACAAATAGAATAATATTTAGTGTTCATTACATAGGTGACAAAACTATAGGGACACAATCTACTATCCGGGATGATTCATTCTTTTGGCATCAGGGGAAATGGAGAAGGATATATCTGAGAAGGGACACGCGAGATCCTTCTAGAGGAAAATGTTCCATGTCTTCCCTTGAGAGGTAGGTACCAAATGGTCTGTCTTATTCTGTAAATTGTATACCTGTTTTTGTAGAGATTTTTATGTGTGTGTGTCTCATTCCCTAGAATGCGAGCTCCATGAAGGCAAGATTTTACTTGTTTATTGCCAGATCATCAACATCTAGAAGGGTACGTAAATAGCCAATATTCAATGCCTATTTTTGAGTAAATGAATGAATTCATTACTTAATGAGTATTTTCACAGTATACATTTTAGTAAGTTAATGTTTGATATAATAAAATCCATAGACAAGAGTGCTTTTGCAACAAGGACCACAAATGCTGAGAGACCCAAAGAAATGGAGTGAAATGAAGGGAGGGGTGTTTACTACAACCAGTGTCATCTGGGGAGGACGCAGCCAGACATTGAGGATGAGAAGAGAAGAGAGGAGAGGGGAGCTCCAAGCCAATAATTACTACTATTAACTGAATTTTTTACACTGTGCCAAGATCTCATTTGACTTTCACTACAAGCCATTAAGATAAATCCCATTATTACCTCCATTTCACAGATGAACTCATGGCTTTCATCAAGTTAGTAGGTGGACTTGTGGCCTGGTATGTGTGACTCTAGTACATACACAAGCAGAAGAGGGAATATACAGGGAGTCTTCAGCAGGGGGCATGGAGACTGGCTTCTGCTGGGCTGGGCTGACCAAGTTCAGCTCTGACCCCCACTGAGCTCACTCCCCAACCAGGCCCCATTACTCCGTGCTGGGAGCCGACTATTGTGGAGAGCACAGTTCCTCTGCAGTGGAAGTGAGTGAGCAGCAGATGATCAGTAGTGAGTCACCTGCTTCTCATTCGGTGGTGGCGGTGTAAGCACCATTATCTCAACAGACATCCTCCTCCTGCAAAAGGCGGGTGCAGGCTGAGGGGCTGGGGTTTTGCAGTTCAGATTTCCATTTGATGCATGAACACCACCTGAGGTCAATGGCATTGCAAACCAAGTCCCAACTTAGACATAACCATCGAAACTTCTGCTTGTCAAAGAGAAATCCTCATGTTCCAAGGGAAATTAATATTAATAGTCAACATGACTATCATCAAAAAATGGCAGCACTTACCCAATACCAAGCTCTATGCTAAGTGCTTCCTAAGAAGAATTGAATTTTCCTAAGAGTAATGTGAGGTATTTAATATCTCCATCTTACTGATCAGAGATTTTAAATGACTTAACCAAAGCAATACAAACTGTCATCCATGTATGCAAGACTCAAATCCATGTTGATGGGCTACAGAATTTGGGTTCTTAACCACCTCACTCTATTGTCCCTTGGGCATAGCAATGCAGCAAAAGTGTCAGGAAATATGTGGGAAAGTGTCAAGACAGGGCAGGATGGTCTTATCCATCATGCTGAGGACTCTGGAATCAGATTTCATTGGGCATCCTTGGGGCACTTCGCCGAGATCTATCTCTCTATCTTCCTCCCCTCCACCTGCTCCCAGATCTCAAGAAAATGTGAGCTTCTCTGAATGTTCATCAGATTAGCAGGACAAGCCTTAAAGGCTGTTCTTCTCCTTGCAAGATTAACAAGGATGAGTGTTAAATTTCCCCCCAAGAGATCCCTGTTTTCCCTTTAGTGTTAAGTTAAAATTCAGGCACACTTTCATCTTCATTTCACCTTGAGCTTCTATTGGCAGTGGCTCCTACCGCCTCAGATTTCAGTTTCCCTGTTCTTTCCTTCACACCACCCTAATTCCTGTAAGACTTGAACAAGGACTTAATGCTCTGAAACAGATCTGCAAGGCCCCCAGGAGAGTTGGCAGCTTTAAAAAGTTAGAATAAAATTTGGACTAAAATGAAGGAGCAAACAAACACTTTCTGATTTTATCTTATTTATAACTTTGGGTTTTCTTAAATCATGACTCTTTCTAAAGCAAGACTGAATTTGAGTTATGAGAAAAATATGATTGGAAAGAGAAATCCTGTAATTAGAGAAATAGAATATTCAAGGTTCATAATGCAAAAATCCTAGCCCTTCTTCTGACTATATCTTTTAAACCTGAAATGCCAAATTCCATTAAATTGCTTCTAATTTATATATTGGAAATAGAACCCAGACAGACTCAATTATAGTCCTTTCCAAATTACGATTCATCTAGTCTCCACCCTGGGTTCAGACCAAATTGGGTCTCCTAGCTCTGCCTTCCTCATGCGCATAGTAATCACACCATTTCTCCTGTGGGCTTTGCAGATGTGGTCAGATGGTGCTAGGCACTGGTGGCTGCCCCAACTCAGGGAATTATCTCTGCATGGTTTGCCCTATGCCCTGTCATTGCTGGAACATGGAACAGAGGTGAAAAGAAAACAGACCATCATGGCCTCATCCTGCCTCTCTCCAGTGCCACAGAGGCCTTTCAGGATGTTTTTGGTATCACATAGCAAGAAAATTGCCAAGAAGAGACCTTCAGAAGTCACTGGGAGACTTAATACTGTGATCAGCTGGAAAGCTATAAAAATGAAAGAAGAAAATCAAAAGAGAAGGTCAGACAGTACAAACAGAGAGTCTCAAGAGGGTGTTAGATGAAGATTTAAAATATTTGAAGATGGATGGTCTGAAAAAAAGGGAATAATTTTAAACCATAGACAAAACTGAAAATATGTACCATGAGCTGCAGGACAAAGAGAAGTTTTCTAATACCTAAATGCTTATAATACTTGGTGTCTGTTTGACAGGTGCAGAATTTTGTAATGAAGTTTCCACCTCTCCTCACCTCTTCCTGCACACCACTCTCCCATCCATAGATGAAACAAAAAGATAGATATTTGACCTTGCTGACTAAGATTTACACCTTCCCTTTGCTGTTGAGAGTTTCCATTTTAGTGCGTTGATTCTCAGATACTTAGCAGTGTACAATCAGGAGATAGATGATACTATTACTACTCTTACAAGATTACTAATAACAATAGCAGCAAAGATTGTGTGCTTACTGTGTACCAGGCACTGTTCTAAGCACCGGATAAGTATGAACTCATTAATCTTCATAGCACCTTGCTCACAGGATGAAATTTCCACATTGGATATGAAGAAGCTGGGACATAAACAGTCTATACTACCTGCCTGAGGTTACACAGCTTGTAAGCAATAGCATGCTGGAGAAGCTGGTGGAAAGATCGGAAGACTGAGGCAACTGGGCTCAGTCCCCATACCAGAAGCTTGGGTTGGTAAGGGAGGAAGGTGAGAGAAAAGCTAAATGGGCTGAGAATCAAGAAAAACTTCAGGGACGCCAGAGCAACAGCAGGTAGGAAAGAATTAAGGAGAGAAGAATTGCTTTTCAGAAACATTATTATAGATTATGAATTAGATCAAATGTAATTCTATTCAGGAAACACAAGTAAAAATTTGATCTTCCTATTATAATATTCTATGTTTTGGACTGTGTTCTCAGATTACAACTCTACAGAGACTGAGACATTTAAGGACCCTGCTTTTATGATAGTCACACATGTAACGTGCTTAATGATTTCACATATGTGATCTCAACAGTGAAGCACAATATCGTGAAGATAAAACGTAGGGATGATGTGTATTTTTAGGGAGAGAGCAGGGAGGTGTGAGGTGCCTCCAAATAGCTTAGAAACAAGATGGCTCCTCTGATAATTAAATAGGAAATCAACAAACAATGGATTCTTTTAAATATTTATGGAGCACCTACTGTGTGGCAGGAACTGCTCTATACAATGGGATATACCAGTTAACAAAATAAACATTTTATGGAGCTTATGTTCTAGTAAGGAGGGAAAGAAAATAAGCAAATAAATAAGTAAATAAATATTTACCATAATGTCAGTGAGAACCTGATGCAGTGGCTTTCAGCAAAAACATGCAAAGTCATAATAAGAAGAATGAACACCCCCAGCTCTAAAAGCTCCCACTTTCACCTCCAGGATTGAAGGTGTTGCCCACCAGGAGGGGAGGGGTTTAGGAGGTTATAGAAGGATGGAAAAGGGAGAGCTACAGAGCTCACTATCAGCAGAGCCCATAAAACAATCAAATAAATAAAAACAAAAAGTAAAAACTGTAGGAAAGACATATTTCAAATCTAGCCCTACTCCTTCCCAGCTATGTGACTTTGGGCCAGTTAATTATCCTCCCTGTACCTTGGTTCCCTCAACTATAATACTTCCTATATCTTAGGAATGGGGCATGCATTTGAAAAGGCAATATCTATAAAATGTCTACCACAGTGAGATCAATAACTGTTGCTCGCAATTAATATTATGCAGTGTCCCTACTGATAAAGCTGTTGGTTCTAGGAGAATCAGTGAAACTCATCAAGTTGACTGCAAAGACTAACATGTATCACAATAATCCAACTTAGTGACAGTGGTCCTTACTGTTGATCACAAGCCCCACTTGTGTCCCAGCCCCACTTGTGTACCAGACTGAAGTCTGGTACAGAGCTCTGCATAGACAGAAAATGCCCTCTAGAGATACCAGAATCAAGTGGTTATACATTTCTCTGTGTTCAAAATTCTTTCTATTTTTTATTTTCATTCATTCTTTCTTTTTTTATTTTTTATTTTATTTTATTTTATTTTTGAGTTACAGAGACACAGAGCACAAGCTGCAGAGTGGCACAGAGAGACAGACACACAGAATCTGAAGCAGGTTCCAGGCTAAGCTGTCAGCCAGGGCCCAACACAGGGCTCGAACCCATGAGCTGTGAGATCATGACCCGAGCTGAAGTCAGACACTTAACTGACTGAGTCACTATATTCAAACTTCTTATTTAATTTTCTTATTAACAAAAGGAGACATCAGTAGTCATTACCAAGCACTCATTGGGTGCCATCACTAAACCCAGGTTCTAAAGAGTATAAGGGCAAAACTTTACAAAAGGTCAAACTTAGTTTTCTGCCTTAAGAAACTCACTGCCAACTGCAAGATCTACATGAACTCTTGGATCGAAAATCTCAAAGCAGCACAAGATAAGGGCAAGCCTTGGGATTCTCCCTAAGTACCACAGAGGAGGTTAAGAAAGATGTTCCCTTGAGAGAAGGCTGAATCATAGGAGGATGAAGGGGGCACACTTTTGTGGAGTATCTCCTATGTGCCAGCCACCAAAACACATATTCTCGTTTACCCTTCCCATACTCCATTGGGACAGATTCTTAAGCCCATTTTATAGATGAGAACATTCAGCTTCAGAGCAGCTGAACGATTTGTTCAAAGCATCCAGTTATTCAGAGACTGCCCCAGGATGCAATTCATGTCTGACCTTAAACTCTGTTATTTTCTCTGTTACAAAGAGGCAATATAGGGTAAAAGTCAAGAGTGCGGTGGGATCAGGGGACAGAGCTGGGATTTGAACACCTCTAACTGTGTGGTTTAGGCAAATTATTTTATCTCCTTGTACCTGTTCTCTCAGAAACAAACTATTTTTTCATGACGATATCTCTCATACAATGTTGTTGGGAATTCAATGACCTAATCCTTGCTTAGTGGATAGGTGGTGCTCAGTAAGTTGTCTGTGATATCAAACAAGACGACACCTGTTTATAAGTCCTCTTCCCACTGGGACTTATAATGACAGCTTTTTTTGGCTTCTGAATAGAGCTTATTACACAAACACCCAGTTTGCTTATAATAGGGACTGTAACAGAATCAGTGTCACCAGCCAGATTGCCAATTTCTCACAAATGTTTCTCCGCCACCCCAGCTCCACCACTACCCTGACCTCCTGTTCAGCATGGGGTCCTCACACCCTTGGTTATCCTGATGCGCTTCTCAGGGGAGGACTGGAGAAAGCAGTCAATGTCTATATTATTTCTGAGCTAAGGAGTGTTTGAGCCAAGGATCTAGAAAAAAAACCAAACTAACAGATTTCCTGAATCAGCAAAGATTTATGGTAAAGAATCCTTTTACAAAACAACCCACTGAGAACAGAGAGCCTCACTGTAGCAGTTTAAGAGATATCTTGGGGGAAGAGACAAGTTGTATTCTTTCTCATTATCTGACTCTAAGTACTTAGGAAAGTCTCTATGCTGACACCTGGACTTCTAGCGTAGTGCAAAACAGCTCTTTGTAAAGGTCTATCAGATATCATTGATCCATTTGGAAAATATATAGTGAGCACCTACTATTTGCCCTGATAGGCACTGATCTAGGTAATGAGGATAGAGTAATGAAAATAAGCAGGAGTGCCTGGGTGGCTCAGTTAGTTAAGTGGATGACTTCGGCTCAGGTCATGATCTCACAGCTCTCGGGTTCAAGTCCTGTAGGGGGCTCTGTGCTGACAGCTCAGAGCCTGGAGCCTCTTTTGGATTCTGTGTCTCCATCTCTCTCTGCCCCTCCCCAGCTCACGCTCTGTCTCTCTCTCTCTCTCTCTCTCAAAAATAAAACATTAAAAAAACTTAAATAAGAAAAGAAAAGACGTGAACAACAACCAAAAACCCCATAGTTTCTGCCCTCATGAAGCTTACCTTCTGTATTATCTATTCCTCCATAACAAATGCTACCAAAACTTCTTGGCTTAGAGCAGTAACCATTTGCTCTCAATTCTGTAGATTAGCAACTTGGGCTCTGCTCAGCGGGGCTGTCCTTTTTGCCGCACCTGGAATCACTCGTGTAACCACAGTCCTTTGGTGTTTCAACAGGGGCTGCGTGGTCTAAGACAACCTGACTCACAGCTGGCTGGTGGTATTTGCTATCAACTGTTTGGTCTAGAATACCTCCACTGGGACAGCTTATGTCTGCTGCGCATAGCCTTTCCTCCTCAGTTAGGCTCACCTCAGATGTCCTACCGTGCCACGTCTACAACATTTTATTGGCCAAAGCCAATCTCAAGGCCAGCCCAGTGTAAAGGGTACTCCATTCTCTTGGTGGGAATGCTTCAAATTGCATGTATACAGTTTGGGAAGAAATTTGTTGCCCTCTCCTTTTTTCTTTTTTATCTACTATATTGTTGAGTAGAAATTTGTTGCCCTCTCCTTTTTTTTTTTAATCTACTATATTTTTGAGTAGTTGAGACAAACAGCAAACATATAACAATGCTTAGGCAGAAGTTTGCAATCCTGGTTCCACATAAGAATTACCTGGAGGGCTTCTTTAAAAAACAAAAACAAAAAACAGATCCTCCACCACAGATCAATGAAATACCATGGATTGGAACTTGGGAATCCACAGGGTTGACCAGCATCCCCAAGTGATTCTAATTTGCAACCGATTTTAAGAAACACTGGTTAAAGTGCCCTGAAGGGAACATAAGGAGGGATGGGGGAATCTAGAACAATGAGAGAGTTGTGCAAGATGCAGAGGCAAGGACAACCTTTTTGAAGAGGAAATGTTAGAGCTAAGATCTAAATGAAGCCAGAGAGCCTGGGTGCCATCAGAAGCAGAGAGGGAAGAGCAAGTGGAAAACCCCACGGGCAGAAGTAAAGAACCAGCGGGGGCAGCAGGAACAGATTTGGTAGAAGACATGTTGGTAGAATGTCCCACGCCATGGAGGCAGTGCCTCGGACAAACGTTCTACTCGCTTTCCTACAGTCAAGTCCTTGCAGTGTGATCACTTCACTTGAGTTTTGTAAAGAGATGAAGCAATAAATAACTGACCAGATAGTAGACTGGAGAAGAACACATAGCTTTTAAAAAAGTTATTTTCTTAAGAGAACTCACTAGTTCAATAGCAGTCTCTAGGAAATGGGAAACAAAGCTGGAGAGGAGGAGAATATGCAATAGGGGCAAATAAACCAGAAGAAAAAGCATTGCATCAGAGAAGACAAGGGTAAGAAAAAAATAACTCCAGTCCTAGAGTTCACCAGCACTGGGCCCTCCCAACTCTCAGGAGCGAACAGAAGCCATAAGAACAAAGGCTGATACCTGTCCCACAGCTCGTTAGAAGCCGAGGGGAGAGTAGGATGAAGGGACTCTTGCTCCTGCTTCACTTTCGGTCTTCCGTCCCCACACCATTCCCTGCCACCCCCTCTCCCTGCCCAGTCTGTCCTTGTCAGTGCAGGATTATGAACTGCCCACAGGATCCTGGGCATCTTACCTCCCAATGCCCTTCCCCAACAAAGCAGCGAACTCACTGCCCAGGCTGTAGCTTCCCTGGAAGAAGCGAGCACAGTGTGGAGTTGCTTCACCCCCAGCATCTGTGTCCTCTCTGGGAGGCTGCAGCTTCCATCCCCTGGTGCAGCTGAGAAGGTCAATGAGAATGTGGTGTGGCCCACTTCCCAGTGATGGTGCCCCCAGCAAGAAGGAATCCTTCTGGAGAAGAGAACGCTAAGGCCCAAACTAGGAATTCCAAACCCACCGAGAGCTGGCCACTGAATGAAAAATGGTCAGTGTCGCTTCCCCAAAACTATATGCATGGAAATTCCATTAGCCTCTTTTCTGCTCATGGTAGGACCCAAGTCAGCAACAGAGTTTTCAACTGCCTTGAGAGCTGTCAGTCCACAGCCTCCCCCGACCCCACTCCCGCCAGACCCTTCCCCAAGGGCCCTGAGGCCCTGCACCAGAATTAAGCAGGAGGATGACTGTTAAATACGAAGAGATCCAGGGCCCTCTCCAAACCCACTGCATCAAAATCTATGGGATTGGGGCCTTAGACTACTCATTTTATTTTTTTAAATACTTTTTAAACATTTTTATTTATTTTTGAGAGATAGAGAGACAGAGTGCTAGCAGGGGAGGGGCAGAGAGGGAGGGAGACACAGAATCTGAAGCAGGCTCCAGGCTCTGAGCTGTCAGCACAGAGCCTGATGCAGGGCCCCAACCCACAAACAGTGAGATCATGACCTGAACCGAAGTTGGACACTCAACTGACTGAGCCACCCAGGTGCCCCAAGACTACTCATTTTAAACAAGCTCCCCAGGTAATGCTCCCCAGGTTCCAAGTTAAAAATCACAGGTGAGGGTGCCTGGGTGCCTCAGTTAAGGATCCAACTCGATTTCAGCTCAGGTTATGATTTCAGGGTTTGTGAATTCAAACCCTGCAAAGAACTCTGCACTGGCAGTGTGGAGCCTACTTGGGATTCTCTCTCTCTTTCCCTCTCTTTCTGCCTCTCCCCCACTCATGCTCTCTGTCTTTCTCTCAAAATAAATAAACATAAAAAAAAGTCACCAATGAAATTTTAAATGAAATTCTCAACCCCCCAGCAACCAAGCACATTTCTCTCTCAGCAACCTGGAAGAAAATCCCAGACCCCAAACCCTTTTCCAGAACATACTACTAAACAGGAGTTTCCAGAAGAAGACTGTGATCCCCAACTCTCACAGAAAGAGGACATTCTCCCAAGGAAACACTTTGAATAAGTTTGGAAAACAATTTACTCTCCAGCCTGCACAGCTCCCCATGGATGAGAAGGATCTTACTAAACTTGAATGAAGAGACCCCCATGACCAGGGGTCGTAGCTGGCTTAAGCCCACTCCCTATATGTGGGCCTTGACATTGTTGATGGAAACCATGTTCTGGGAGGAGAGAAGCAAGACCCTGGCAATAAATGAAGACCTTTCATTGGTGAAGAGGCTTAGCTCAGGCCAGTTCTGTTGGAAAGGCAGATTTCAATTAAGTGGTGTGTGCTGGTGGTGGCAAAAAGTGAGGAGGAAACAGAGGGCCAGAAAGACAGGCAGGGCCCACAGAGAAGCCCTGCTTTTCTCTCTGGGAGAGCCAAATTCTTCCCCCACCCCCCACCCTTGCTGGGTTTCTCTCTCCCCTCTCTCCTTTCTCTTGGCTCTCTGCCTTTTGCCTTCTCTCTCCTTGTGTCTCTCTTCCCCTCTCACTTTCTCTTCCACTCTCTCCTTCTCTGTCTCCTCTTTTTCTTTTTCTTCTTCCTTTCCCATCACTCTTCCCTTCATTTTGCCACAAACATTAGCCAGGTGTCCACACTGTGCCCAGCCCTGTGGAGAGCACCGATAAAAGAGGAACATACCATTAGTGGCCTCTTGGGCTCTCAACTCATGGGGAAGATCCAAAGAACAGGCAAGAAGCAGTAAAGTGGGGACACTTAAAATAGGCATTTTATCCAGGCTGCAGTTCAAGGAAGTGATGTCTAAGCAGACACCTAAGAGGTGAGTGTGCAATAGACAAGCAAAGGGCTGGAAGGAGGTGTAGGGAGTGCTCTAGCCTGATACAAATCCCTAGTTCAAAAGAAAACACGGCACCTCCAAGAGACTTTCGGGTCCAGGGCTGCCATGCATAGTTGTGTAAGTTGTGTCCTGCACAAAGGCACTGGGTCAAGGAGTAAGGGCTGAGAGCTCCCCTGGGGCATGGGCCTGCCTTTCACACAATGAGTCTCCTGTGTTTGGCTCATATATTGACAGTGACGTCATGCCAGTTTCATCTATTGTTACCCTTCTTCACGTTACATCAGCAAAAGATTGGGCCCAGAACAATAAAGCAGGAGTTTCACTAGAAGACTCTTTCTCTGTTTGCTTGTTCAGGGATGTTGCATGATATTCTCAGCCTCTTCCTGGTTTGGGGCTCACCATATCTAATTAAATCTTGAATTTCTTCCCCAACACTTTATCCTGACTGGGAGTATTTGATACCCCTGCGTCCAGACTTGCCTTTCTTCCCTGAAGTCATCCATGCCCTTGGGTTGGACTGCATGGAAATATTTTGTTTTCCAATATTTCCAGCCAACATTTACCTAGTGATGCCTCATTACCATTTAGAGAACAACCTTCTCAATGTATACTGTGAATCATTACTTATTCTTCCCCTCAGAAAGAGGAGGCATTTTGATATATTGCGCTCTTTTTCAGACTTTGGCTCCGAGTCTGATCCAAAGACACTTTAAACAGATGTATTTAAGAGACATTTGCATACATTCTTACTAATTTCACTGGTCAGGGAGATGATTCGCAGCTGAGACAAATATGGCCTCGAGGCACCAACAATAATACCTTCCTTCACCTTCAGAACTAAAACCAAAGGAAAAGTAAAGGTTGCCTCTCAACATCTTTTTTCTTCTACTGCTGAACCCAAAGACAGACTTTGCTCTGATTGAAATAGTATTGACTCAACCTTGCCCATTGGGGTTCTTTGAAAGAAGGGTTACTTGGCAGTAGAAATTACTGTATATTGTTATCTTTGGGGAAGACGCTTTGAAATGAGTGGACTTCATCTTTGTATAGAAGGACCTACTTGTTTACAATTGGAATAAATGAGGAAAGATATCCGCAGACTTTAAAATCTGCTCTCTCCAAAAAGGTGGAAAGAAAAGATGTTTTTGCCCTCCAACAGGGATGCCTGGTGAGAGAGATGCATACCAGTGCAGCAGCCTGTCCTCAACTACGGAGATGGGGCTGAAAAGCATCCTAATCCCCAGAACATGGCTGAATATCATAAACACAGAGACTAGGAGAACTAGAAGATTATCCTGCTCAACCTCTGGTTCTAGAGATGAGAAAATGCCGGCCCAGTGGAGACAAGTGACTTTCCCAAGTCACATACCAAATCAGTGGCACTGCTGAGATGAATCCCCAAAATGACCTGATCTTCTTCAAAGAACTTTCTTCAGCACCAGGACGATCCTAATTTATTAGCTTTTATTTCATTAATTCATAAGGGCTCAGCTCTGTGTAAAGCCAGAGAAAGTAAATGACATGGGCCCCACACACAAAGAGCTTTTGATTCTTCTAATCATCCTGAAATAATATCATCACTCTTTTTGAACTAGCCCACTGACCAGAGGAGAACCCATTAGGTTGTGTTTAATACAACACCTCCTTTTTCAATAAAGAAAGAATGTTCATTCACAACTACTATTTCTTCAGCATTTACTGCGATCAGTGGGAAATAATGGTTTTAAGTATGGAGAACAGAAGCTGACAGAGAAGGGAGGTACTTTCTTCTCTCTATAACAAACCAGAAATAAGAGGCAGGAAGTTATGTTTGCATCCATGTACATGAGTGGTGTGATACAGAGTGTGTGTGTGTGTGTGTGTGTGTGTGCACGCGCGCACAAACGTGCATGATTTTAGGCTGAAATGGCACATATCTAACACATGCACAGATTTTCATTTCAGACTCTGAATATCAACTCTGACAACATCTACTGTGTAATCTTAGCCAAAGTATGTAACCTTTCTTAGCATCAGTTTCCTCGTGTCTGAAGTAGAAATCACAACTTCACAGTCACTGACATGGAGACTTGGTGTGAATATTCAGTGAGGCAGAGAATGGGAAGTCCCTGCACCCAGCAGATAAAGGAGACCTCAGCTTCTCTTTCAGGGGAGTGGAGAAAGGAGGTGTATACTTCTTATTTCCCCATACTCTTTTTCCCCATATTTTTAAAATTCTTAGGATTAAGATGTTTTCCATTGTGAAACAGAAGGGAGGAGACAGGAGAGAGACTTTATTAAGGATGAAAAATGGCTACAATTTTTAAAGCAGCCTTGTTGACAGAATGTGAGTATGTTTTCAGAATAATTAACAGGAAATTCAGGACTGAGGAAATTAATTACTATTGGCACAACTGCCTTCCAAATGGCAACCTCAAAGCTGATGCACAGTGAGGCCTCAGTTTCTCAATGTGGTCGGGGAAGGCTTCTGTTGATCAGCTTCTGGCTGTCCTGGGAGACCAAGGAGATGGTTCTGTCCATCATCACAGTATATCCCAAATGTGGGAATGGATATTTGTTAAGCTCCTACCATGTGCTCGCCTATGCCAGCTGCTTTTGCATGCACAAATTTAAGTATCTTATCGATCTTATCAATTAGGTATAATTAACTCTGTTTTACAGATTAGGAAATTCAGAACTGGGAACTTAACTTGCCTGAGGACACACTTTTGGAAATTGATAGTCATTTACAATGCAAGCCTGCCTAACTCCAAAGTTTATGCTCTTTCCTCTCTACAAGACCACTTTCCACAAAGTATGTGGTGAATGTGAGGGAGGTTGGCTTAAGACACCCAAGGCCAGGGTCTCATTTTATTGATGATTATTCCATTTGTCCTAGGTTTGAAAACCACCATGTAGTAACTGAGTGAATTTGGCAAATTTGTCTGATTTCCAATCTCGATTTCCACACCTGCAACCATTTTGTGATTTTGAAGATATTGCTGCCACCTTAATGGGATACTAGAGGTTTAGAACCTATACACCACCCACCCTCACTCAGAATATGGCCAGAGCCTAACTTCATTGAATAAAGAATGGGTAAAGATGCATACAGGAAAGTCTGTGTGTGTCTCCAGATAGAGGGTATAAAACTCAAGTTTTACATTATTTCCTTGCCTCGGAGTCAATGAGGTCATTACCCACTCACCTGGGATTAAGCCATCCTTTCATGTTTTATAACCTTCTTTGTCCCAATTTTCTAGAATCTCCTGTCTGCAGGAGGCTCTGGTCATTATCTCGTGGTTTGTGGTTTCGAGCCCCATGTCAGGCTCTGTGCTGACAGCTCAGAGCCTGGAGCCTGCTTCAGATTCTGTGTCTCCCTTTCTCTCTGCTCCTCCCTTGCTCACTCATTCTCTCTCTCTCTCTCTCTCTCTCTCTCTCTCTCTTTCTCTCTCTCTCTCTCAAAAAAACTAAACATTTAAAAAAACTAAAATAAAAGAACTTCCAAGTGCCCAACATAGAACAGGTAACATAAGATCAAAACCTCCCTTTGCTTACTATAGGATATACACACCTACACTCACTACATACAGGGGCTGCTCACTCTGAAGGAGTGGGAAAAACCGATGCTTAGAATACATAGTTAATTAGTGGAATGTATAATATCTTTCTTGAAATCTGTACTGTGTGTCAAGAGCATAATCTTCTTGATGGCCAAGACGAACTTGCCTTTGCAATGCTACAATCTGATTACGTAGCTCAGTGCTTGGCATGTAGTATGCATTCAGTAAATGTTAACTACACTTTGGAAAGAACAAACAAAGGAAAGGGAAGAGGCAACTTTAAGGGAAAGCACCCCTTAGAGAAGCAGTAATGTAAAAACAAACCACAATTATCAAAGATTCTTGAAGCTGAATGTGTCTGCACTGTGTGTAATTGTGAAACTGCCCTGGAGTAGAAATCAAGCCTTTCTGAAACTTGGCCGTCTGTTCATTTTCCATCCTTCACTTTCCATATTCCTCTGTCCCAGCGGAAAGGGGCATGTAAATCTCCTCATATTAGCGACTCCTGGCCTCACTGGGTTTCGTGTGGTATTGAATGGATTGTCAAAATAAAAATCCAAAGGGAGACCAGGGTATTGGTTTGTGGGAAGTAACTGTAATGTTCAAATGAAAGCTACAAATCAGCTATGCAAATGAGCCTGTACCCAGGGCCGAATTGCAATCAAACAGCCTGCAGAAGGAAACTCAATAAGCCCTGCCTCTCCTTCTATTACCTTGTGAATAAGTTTCCTGAGAGTCCGGGTCTTGTGAGGGCACTGAGAGAATGTAGCTTCAGGCATTCCACTGGCTGTCACAGAGCTGCACTGGGACCTGGCACCACTCTAAAGCTCTGGGAAGGGCTGAGCAGTTTGCATCTGTGTCTCCATCAAAAGGCATTAAATATGCATTTGATCAAGATAGTAGTTAGGAATATGAAGCATCTATGGGGGGAATTTGCTTGAAATTATAGCCATACGTATATACTTTCCCTCTGAAATGGCTTTGGGACTAACATTCTCATGGGAGAGTTGGTTAAAAGAATGTGAGATCGGGGCACCTGGGTGGCTCAATTGGTTAAGTGTTGAACTCTTGGTTTCAGCTCAGGTCATGATCTCACGGTTTTGTGGGTTCAAGCGCCATATAGGGCTCTGTGCTTGACAGCATGGAGCCTGCTTGGGATTTTCTCTCTCTCCCTTTCTCTGCCCCTCCCTCACTCGCACTATCTGTCTCTCTCAAAAATTAAAAAAAAAAGAGAAGAGGAAAGAAGGGAAGGGAAGAGGAGAGGGAGGAGAGGGGAAAGAAAGAAAAGAAAAGAAAAAAAAAGAAAAGAAAAAAGAAAAGAAGAGGGAAAAGAAAAGAAAAGAATGGGAGATCATCCAAAGATGATTGGCTGTCCACAGTTTTGGGAAGGGATAGACCAAAAGTCAGGATTAGTTACGAAGCCGGGACACAGTCCTACCCATGGAATTTATTTTACCATTTGTTGGTGGCCATGGATTCATAGAAGCCAAGCAATACCTCCTGGTTTGCTCAAGAGAGTCGTTTTAAACCTACTGTTCCAGTATAATTGTTACTAGCCTCCACTTTCACTCTTAAATGTGTCCTGGTTAAGATGATAAACTATATGGCCATCCTACAAAGTAAACATCTTCAAAATCATTCACCTTTCAGGTAAGTCAAGCCCTAAGTCCAATAGATAGGAACTGTCACATCTATAGCCCAGATCTATGTCCATTAATGATGAGGCTGGTCGGTTTCCTGTCTCTGGAATGATTCAGGCAAAAGATAGATAAGGAGATGAGGTAAAGGAGATTCCACCAGCAAATAGGGACCCAAGACAAGGACTTTATAGGGTTCCTTCTTTCCCTGAGATTCTGCAAGAATCAGAGATTCAACAAGAAACAGACCCAGAGTGGAAATCGTTTCTCAAGTTTCTGCAACAATATGCCAGCTGAGGAAGGGTCCTGAGTGCAAGGTTTCTCCTCTTCTTTATGCGAGACTGATCAGGAGAGAAGTGAGATAGAGGTAAAACGTGAGAGCGGTTACAAGTACTAGGCACCCACCTCACCTGCAACCCTGACCCAGGCTCTAGCTTGAACTCCAAGAACAGCAAATTCTTGCCAGATGCAAGAATTCAAGTATGTGTCCACACATAGGAGTTTGTCTTAGCTGGATAAGGGCAGGCTTTACTGGAGTATTAAAATTTCAGGGGCTGAAAAGTTACAGAGAGGGAGGCAGGCAAACCACAAGAGACTCTTAAAGACTGAGAGCAAACTGAGGGTTGATGGGGGGTGGAGGAGAGAAGAAAGTGGGTGATGGGCATTGAGGAAGGCACTTGTTGGGATGAGCACTGAGGGTTGTATGGAAACCAATTTGACAATAAATTATATTTTAAAAAAATATCAGTGGCTGAAAACAACAAAGTTTCTTTTCCTCTCTGCCACACTTTCCATCCTGTCTTGGCTGGGCTGTCTTGCTCATGTTCTACTTCCTTGGAACCCCCCTTATTTTCATAGTTATTGAAGCAGGAAAAGGGGAGTGTGGTGACTCACCCATTAGCTCTGAAAATTTCTGCCCGCCATGACACATGTCACTTCTGCGTTTCGCTGGCCACAGGAAGTCACCTACACGTGGATTCGCCTAATTTCCTATGAGAAGGGAAGTTTTTGGAAGTCATGAACTATGTGGAGGATGGCGCCAACTACAGGTATACAGACAGCATGCCAAAGTGCCCAGTACACAGCAGGAGCCAAGCACATGCCAACTCCCTCCAGAGAAGTGTCCCTGTCCTTTGGAGTCCTTTGCTGCCACCTCCACCACGCTCTTCCCTTTGAAGGAGACTGCAGTGCGGAGACTGGGGACGCAGAAGGGAGGAACGAAATCTGGACACTACTCCTCTGGCAGGTGAAGGGCTCTTACATTCATCATAGGCCAGGACTCCTTGTCCTGTTCTGGCCTGAGCACCTCAAAACAGCAGCAGCAGCAGCACTAGTATTGACTTCCATGGCACGTACTATGTGCTGGGCACTGTTTTAAGTGCTTCACTGTGCGCAGAATCCTCACAACAGCTATTGGAGATGGTTCGTATCCTCTTTTTACACCAGGGTAAACTGAGGCAAAAGAGGTAAAGTAGCACTTCTGAGGTCAGTGGTTATTAAGTGTCCAAGCTGGGATACCAACCCAGGCCTTTTGCTCCAGCATCCATGTTCCATTACATGCACACCAGACAGACTGGTTGAGGAACCAAGACACACCTGTCTCGATGCCATTAGATGCTATTGGATAACAATAAAGGCAATGCCTAACAATAGCTTCTAATGGCATAATGTGTGCTAGAAAGTTATTTCCCAGGGAATGGAACTCCTGGAGCCTTTTGGAAAGGATTTTATCGATTTAAGGGCATTAAAGAGCATTGAATCGCATGGTGATATGCGCATTTTTTATTGCTTTTTTCTCTTTGTTTCCCAATCCTTCTGATTATGTCGGAAAGAAAGCTTGGATGTCAAGGACATACTGGCACTACCCAATACTTGTTAATCTCACTTTGGAAAAAGAAAAGGGCCTGGGGTACAGAGTCTTCTGCAGACCACAGCGTCCACCTAGAATGAAAGGGCATCATTTTGCTTACATTGTATTTATTTATGCTGTTATTTTCTATTATTGGAAGGTGATGCTAGATATCCACTATGGCACTGATGTAGTTTCATTTGAAACCATGTTTAGGTAAAGAAAAACGTGAGCTGAAATGGGAAAACGCAAATAAATAGCAGGGGTGGTATTCAGACATATCCAAAATAGTGCAAGTGGTGGATCAAAGACTTGAATTTGGGAAACAATATTCTGGGCAGATGGGTTTGCAGGGCAGCAAGCTAGACTTAGGGTAGACGGTAAGAAATTCTTTTCTTTTTTGTTAGCTGCTGTTTGGTGGTCAGTAAACAAAGAAAACAATAAGAACCTTCTCTTTCCCACCCATGACACATGTTAAAGTATCCCCACGCCCTATAAATTTAACATGCAATGAACCTGAAAGGAAGCAGCACAGTGAAGCCGGTTGGATCAGGCAGGGGGAGAAATAGACTTAGATCAGTAACTAGTAACCGTGTGACCGTGAGCAAGTTTCCTACTGATCCAGAGCCTCTGAGCTATCATCGACAAACTGGGAGAAATAAAAATCTTTGTCCCGGGGTTGTTGAGATTATTAAGTCCAATCATGGGGAAAATATTGCCTGGCTCACCTTGCTGGCTGTCGTGAAGATCAAGCATTCATTCCACGTTTTTTAAGAACCCTACCACAAGCTGGGCAGTCAGAAGACAGCCTCAGCTTTTGCCCTTGCCGAGCAGGGTTGAGTGGGAATTTACACTCAGAGCAGCAATAAGAGAAACAAAACCAAGGCACTGCCATTTGTGGAGGATTCACCAGAGGCCAGGTGTTGAGCTAAGTGTCCTACACACATAATCCCATTTCATCCTAACAATAGCCCCAAGAACGTAATTATGTTCCCATCTTATGGAGGAGAATCGAAGACTTGAGGGATAAGGAACTCGCTTCAGGTTATGGAATTGGTGCATGGCAGAGCCGGGACTCACCCCCACAAACTTTGAGAAGTTTGTTCTCTTCTCAAAACAGATGTTATCCAGGAAGGCAGAGGTGGGGTGGATTTTAGCAGAGAGGATGGGGCTGTGCGGAAGGCACTTAGAGAGTCAGCCCTGCATCCACTCAAGCCCTTTGTGGATTGTGAAGCATTAATGGGGAAAACTTGTTGGCACTCATTATTCCTACTGCTTTATTTTTAGAATCCAATCCTCCCCTTGGGGCGTTTGAAGTTCTCCGAGCGCCCATGTGAGCATGTGGGAGAATTCCATTATTAGAGCGATGCTCCTTGATGCCTCCCAAGCTCTCACCAATGCAGGAATCACCCCCAGGGATCTTGTGAAAGTGCAGACTCTGAGCCTGGAGTGGGGCCTGAGAGTCTGCATTCCTCATAAGTCCCCATGGTCTATTCTACTGGTTCAAGGCCACAGTTTGAATAGCAAGGCATTAAAGCCCTTAGAGCTCACGGAGTAGAGATCTTTTCCCAACCTTCCCAAGCAAAGAGCCCTACGAAGCTCTAAATCAAGGCATAGCGTGTGAGGCATGTGGGCAGTCTGCTTGCCTCGGTGGAAAATGAGCTGGACCAAGAAGGGCTGGAATCACAAAGCAGCAACTTCAGCTCGGGTGGGGAGACTGCTGGCTCATAAATTCTCAGCAGCAATTAGCCGGAAGGAAGCTGGTCTGAGGAGCCATTAACATTTACAAGTCTCCCCAGTAGTCCTCCCCACACTCACTTGAGGGCACCACAAAGGGCATATTATTGAGCCTAATGAAAAAGCCTATAAAACGTGTAGTTAAATTGCACTTCCTCAGGGAGTGGTAGCTTATTTGGGGATAGGAGACTCCCTCCACTTGGTGGTGGCCTTTTTGCTTGGTTATTTGGTTGTTTTCCTGTCTCTGGCTGTCCAGGTGCTGGGCTGGTGCAT
Organism: Cryptoprocta ferox; assembly: GCA_028646485.1. NCBI lineage: Eukaryota > Metazoa > Chordata > Mammalia > Carnivora > Eupleridae > Cryptoprocta > Cryptoprocta ferox. The sequence continues at coordinate 64,138,046 of CM053561.1, read as the reverse complement.
ATTGAGCAGAAAGGGGCATCAGTCTCTTCGTGGGGACATCTCACTTCATCCTTGCTCCTTCCCAGACTGGTAGAGAAGGATGCTGAACCCCAGACAAGTTGGTGACCGAATTTCAACCACAGGTTTCTGGATTCCAACCTCCAGTCTGAAAAAGGACTGTTCGGGGTGATGGAGGGATATCTGTGAACTACTGAAATTGTCCGCGAAGTTGTATGTGTGTGGGTGCGTGCAACTAGGCTTACGTGTGTGAAGAGAACAGCTCTATTTCATCAGATTCTCAAAAGCACTTGTGACTCCCCCAAAAAGTAAGCACCCTCTGGCTAGATGGTATGACCAAACAAGAATCTCCCTGAGCCATGGTTCTTTCTTAGTCTTTCTTAGTGAGAGGTCCTGGTTTTTAACGTCAAATTTTCCAATCGTTCCTTCAAATGATGGTTGGGATTTCAGAGTCTATTACTTGAGAAAACACATAATGACCAAAGGAACTCCATTCAGGCCTTTCCAGTGAATTTGTGTTTTAATCACTATACAAGCATCTGTAGGCACTTGGTAAATAAGAGTAAGCAAATATGCAAATATTGTTTCTTTTCTTCTCCCTTTATTCTCAGTTGGCTCAAGGCAGGGCTGAGTGTAAATGACAGAGATCCCTATCCCTAATCAAAGCTCATGCCCTCCTGTCATATGCCTACAATAAGCAGCTGCAGGATTTCTTTGTCATAACCATGAAAGGCAGATCGTGACAGTGATTAAGTGCACCAGCTATGTTCGGAGCCAGGTGGACCTGCATGCAAAACACAGTTGTCTTACCATTGGCCAATCGTTTCAGTTTACCAATCCATAAAATGGGGATAAGAATAGTATCTACCGGGGTGCCTGGGTGGCTCAGTCGGTTAAGCGTCCCACTTCGGCTCGGGTCATGATCTCACGGTTCGTGAGTTCGAGCCCCGAGTCGGGTTCTGTGCTGACAGCTCAGAGCTTGGAGCCTGCTTCTGAGTCTGTGTCTCCCTCCCTTTCTGACCCTCCCCTGCTCATGCTCTCTCTCTCTCTCTCTCTCTCTCTCTCAAAAATAAATAAAACATTTTTAAAAATTTAAAAAAAGGAATAGTATCTACCTTCTCAGGGGTTTTGTAAAGATTAGAGAGATGATATACACGAAGCATGGTTCCCATTAATCTAGCACTTTTCAGGTGCTGGTCCCTTCATATTATCTCCTTTCATCTTGAGGGTTTGAATGTTTATGTGCCTTGTTCAACATCCCAGGAAGAGTTGTGGTTTGAATTGGGTCTATTTAGAATCCCAACCCAAGGGTGGTAAGCATTTCACTGTCTCAATGATCTCTTTATGCACTCAGTGCCACGAGTCAAGCACACATAGGGGTTTGATAGATACGTGTTCACTTATATGGGTCTAAGTTCTAACCCAATATACATATTTGGAAACGAAACACCGCGAATCAGCCAGAGGCACTCTCAGAATGTGGGCTTGAGGTACACATCCGGCGCTACTGGGAAACAATGTGCTGTTGTCAAAACAAGGCTTTTTGACAGGCATCATAGAAAAGAATCCAGGAAAGACATCAGATAATGCAGACCCTCGTTTTGACCAGATAACATGGCCATGATTTCACTTCTCTGAGCTCAGCTATAAGAGTATCAATAGCTGCTTTGTCTATCTTTCAGAGCTGGCTATAAGGAGTAATGAGATCACTTCTATGAAATTGTCTGACGTTGTAGGTAAGGTTTTCTCATCATTGCTATTACAGTTATAGTGACAGGTAGAAAAGTCCCAGGGAGACTCTAAAGCAATTTTGCTTTGGAGGAAAGCTGTGTTTATTTATTTATTTAAAGAAAAACATCTTAATGTTTATTTTTTATATTTGAGAGAGAGAGAGAGCAGGGGAGGGGTCAGAGAGAGAGAGGGAAACACAGAACCTGAAGCAGGCTCCAGGCTCTGAGCTGTCAGCAAAGAGCCCGATGCAGGGGCTTGAACCCATGAACCGAACCATGAGATCGTTACCTGAGCTGAAGTGGAAATCTGATGCTTAACCGACTGAGCCACCCTGGAGGAAAGTTGCATTTGAAGAGACAGAGGACAAGAAGGAAACAGGACTATGGAAAGAGTCATTGTCTTCAGTGGAAATCTAAATGTAGCATTCCTGGTCTTAAGGCCTCTCTGGGCCAGGGGGGTGGAGGAGGGAGGAGGGTGGCTAAAATTCATGGCCTTCCCAAAGAGTTAAAAGTGATTTAATAAAATGTTTACCAACACTTCAACTTTACTGCCCAAACTGACCCACTTTTCCTGACAACTATAGCCTGGCAGCAGGGGGATGGGAGGGGCCCCATTATATAGGCAATCTATCTAAAAGGATCTGGAAGGCCCCATCAAGAAGCCCATTCAAAAAGCTCTGAATTGGTTTGTGCAGCTCTAGGGGTGGCAGAGATCAGTAAATGATTTTTCCAACAGAAAACAGCACAATCGGAGAGTCTGCCTTTGCAGGTTGCCTGAGCAAAACCTCCAGCAAAGCTCATCGGAGCTGGACAGCTGTTCCCAGAGAGAGGGAGTGGGGAGGCTCAACTCCAACTAGGGTCAGCTTCTCTTCGGCACACCCACCTGGGTCCCCAACGCTGGCCAGGCCACCAGCTTTAGTAATCGGGCTGTGAAGATCACAAGTGGCCCTTTCCTTGGGAAGCTTCCCCAGTAGTAACAAATCAGTGCCCTGTCTGCAGCTAATGGAATAAGCCTCTGACTTTCCTGGTAATTCATTTTCCGAGGCGTGCTTGGGAATCACAGCAAGCAGATCTGTATCCCACTCATCCCTCTGTTTTCCAAGCAGAGCTCTCCTTGGAATTAAAAAAAGGTATAATTAAAGTACCTTATTTGGGCATGCTGTAATTAGTCACCAATTCAGCGTGCCATCAAATGTAATCCAAATATAAACACCAGGGCTGCAGGTGCCAATCCCCTGGTGAGTTCTGGGAGCTAGTGAGCCTTACCTGTCTCTCATAAGACCTTGTCACCCCTGAGTGACTCACCTCCTGAGGCAGAGACTGGCTCTGACCACTGAGAGTGAGCCCCAAGGCAGTCTGTCTTCCCAAATATTTCGAAGCCCTGGGGGGTGGACTTCCAGGGGGCAGTTTTGTGTCATCACCACATAGAGAAACTTGGGGTGAAATTGGCTTCTTTAGTCAACACTTCAAAGGGAATAGTGTGGCTCCATGATTAAATACAAGCTTTGGGGCTACTTTTTATCCATTCAACAACAGTGCTACTGAGCTCCTGCTGTGGGCAGGACAAAGGGGATTCAGTAAGGAAGGAGACAGGATAATCTGCTGAAAGCTCCATGAGACAGAAACTGTGCACTCAAGCTGTGTGACGTTGAGTAAATGAGTTGACCTCTCTGACGCCGTTTTCTTGTCAATAAAATGGGGGTAATAGCATTCATCTTACAGTGTTGTGGCAAAGACTGAACACTAGAAAAGATGTAAACATCTAAGACTTTGCCCAGCAGGTAGCAGAGCTGGGCCTGGAAAGTCATTCTCTCCGGATAAGGACGCGGAACTGTGGGTCAGGGTCATGTGACTGCTCTCTCCTCATTTGGAGCTCATGAGTTTTTCTGGAGCCACTGGACAAGGGTGGAGTTGGCCATAGATGTGCAGGGACTGTCTGCGTTGTAGAGGGAATACCTCCACCTGACATTACTTATGGGCTTGGCTATTTCCTGTTGGATCCTCAGCTCCAGAAGCCTCCTCCGCTCTCCTGCTTCTCATCTGTCAGGGCATTTTCCAATTCTCCACAGAATTTTGCCCCATCAGGGTGCCTGGCTGGCTCAGACAGAAGAGCATGTGACTCTTAATCTCTGGGTCATGAGTTTGAGCCCCATATTGGGCACTGAGACTACCTAAATAAATAAATATTAAATGAATAGACTAGACTAGACTAGACTAGAATAGAATAGAATTTATCCCAATGTTCTGCGCAGAAGGGAATCAAGCCTGCCTGTAGTAATTCATTCAGCCAGCCCCACGAGGCATCGCAGCATTTATTCTCAGAGCCCCTGGGTAGACTTTCCCTTTTGAGTGTGTGTGGCTTCCTGTCTGCCCCCAGTTCTTAGCTGCTCAGTCAGTGCATTTCTGTGACTATTTACTGAGGCATCTAGTACATTAGACACTTCCAGGACTGCTTTACACACAGTAGTTTCTTTTCTCCTCAACACACGGCATAGCAACTCCCGATGATTTAAGCTAAAACGTTCAGATTCCATCCTTGGTTTCTCTGCCCACACCCATCACACCGAATCTATCAGTATGACCTTCAAAATGTGATCCCCCATCTGTCCATTTCGTTCCTTCTTCACAACCACGTCTGTCCAAGTCACCGCTCAGGCTCCCTGTTTCTGCTCCTTATGATCTGTTCTCTACAGAGCGGCTAGAGAGATCTTTCTAAAAACATAAATCAGATCAGGCGATGACTCCAGTCAAGACCCTCCAATGGCTCCCATCACACTTAGAATCAAGTCCAACGCCCTTGCTCTGACCTCATGTCCCAGAACCCTGCTCCTCTACCCCTGCCTCTCATGGCTTCTGCCACCACAGGGTCTTTGCCTTAGCTGTTGACTCTGCCTAACTCCTTCACACATTGTGACATGTATGGAAATATCCTGAATGTTGATTCCTCAGAGAAGTATTTCCCGGCCAGTCTCTTCCCAACCATTCTCTACCACATCAGCCTTTTAAATTGTGTATCCCATCAATGTCTGGTAATCTGTTTCTTTCTTCAGACTGTCTCTCTCCTGCCTAGAATGTAAGCTCCCTAAAGATGTTTCTTTCTCTTTGTACCCATCTCATCAAGGAGAGTCTGGCACATAGTTGGCACTCAATATATTTGCTGAGTGAATGAATTTTCATAACAGTTTTCTGTAAAATGCGAATAAACCCACCTGAGAGAGGTCAGGTGATTTGTGTGCCTGACCGGTATGCCACAGAGCCCCGATTCAAAGCTGAGTCTTTGCTGCCCTGCAGTTGGTGCTTTTTCCACACTCACCGACTTCTGTTTATTTCCCTTTTCCTGCCTCTGCCCCCAGCAGCTAACAACATTTCAGATTTATGATAAATGCCTGAACATAAGCCTCTGCCTTTTTTTTTCATCACGGGCTTATGGCTCACACCCAGATGCTTATATTTTCAGCTCCCACTGCTGTTCTGAATCAATAGAAAACACTCATGGGAAGAAGACCCTGCCAATATCCTTTGCCTTTCATCAAGAGATACCCACCACTCATCAAGCATCTGGCATTTCGTTCCATCGTGACTGCAGCAAAGAGCCGTCCAGCACTCTGCAGATCACAATGTGCGTGGAAACTTCTCTCCTTGAGGAAGAGTCAACCAAGATTGCAACCCTGGGGCTGACTGGCCAAGCTTTCTGGAATAGAGGCACTATGACACAATAGGGCCAGAGAATTGGGGTGGGAACATGGTTCCATTTGCCCAGAGAACTTTTAAAGGGGGAAAAAGCATGCCTGGGGGTGTGCCCAATAGTTCTGTTGAACAGGAGTGAGAGCACGTGATTGGAGACAATCGGCACAGTCACCTTTTACAGTAGAAATGAATAGCTCTGGCCTGGGAGCCTGGGAGCCGCAACATTTACCTGTGAGCACTGTTTGGTATGGGCTTGCTGAAGGGCCTTGGGCAAGTCATGACTTCCTGTCTCAGAACCCTCATCTCATACAGTCAGCAACCCTGCCCTGCCCATCCCCGAGCTTTCATGGAAACCATTCCAGACGATCAGTGGAACAGGACCTGTGCAAGGGGAAGTAATTATTATTGTGGTTCTTGCACTAATGGATCGTTCTCTGCAAGTCAACCCACGGGATATAGTGATGGGGGCAGGGCAGGCAGGGATGGGGACGCTGGGGTTTCATCCCCATCTCTCCATCTATGCTTTTTTATCCCTCAGCTCACCCTGTCCATTCCCCAGTACTGAAAGCTTCCGGTCCCCATGCTCTGCCCCTCCCACTCTGCCACTTTCTCTCAGACTCTTCACTCATCCAACATCCAGCTCTTGAGATCACATTCCAGTATGGAAGCATTAAAAGAGACTCTGCTGCAGAAGAGGGTTTACCCTGAAAGTTGACACCAAAGCAAATGCCAAAAATCTAACCCATTCCACAAGAACAAGATCGGCATCTCTGGGGGCAAATGGGAAAGGACCATGGGCATGAGGAATTTCATCACCATAGCAGTTAGGCTTACGATGGACAGAAATCTAGCCTTGCATTTCAGGGGATTTTCTTGGCACCACATTTCATGGCCCTAAAGTGATTTGGTTAAGAAAGGGTAATTGATCATATTATTCACATTGATAGGAAACTAATAACGGTACCACTCCTGCCCTGTGTAACACATTTGAGATAGCACATTTCCATGGTAGGGGGGTGGTCTGAGAATTCATAGCTCCGACCCACCTACATGAGTTTGTGAAACCATTTGAACAACTAGGGGACCAAAACTGTATTCAGGGGAGATATTAAGCCTCTCTGCAAAGGGAACGCCCCATGAAGGGCTGTGGAAACACAGTTTTGTGCAGGCCTCGGCCTATCTATAGTGATGTTATCAACTGCAAATGTCTGTGGGCACTCACCTGGGCCTGAGGTGAGCCCCCAGACATTTCCGGGACCACAGCCAATGTTGTGGCCAGATGGCCCTTGGTTCTTATTATGGTTGCAAGATATACCTCAGCAATAACCATCAGGGAACTTTGAAAAGATAGGTTTATTACTCACAAGTCCTAGAGGGTACACATCATACCTGGGGCCTCACAGCAAAGTTGAAGAGAGAGAGAGAGAGAGAGAGAGAGAGAGCTTGGACCAAGGGTTCCCTTTACTGGGGTCAAGGGAAGGTGCCTAGGGTTGCATGGGGTCACTTTTGGTGAATTTAAAACATAAGAGTAGGAATTAAAGCACTGGAAGGGAAAAGCAAACCATCTATTGGATCTTTATGTTGGGCACCCTGGCCCCTCTAAAAGAGAAACTTCATGGGTGGCGGTGGGGCAGGCTAGCTCTTTATGTACTTGGGTCGCTGGCAGTGTGTTTATTCAAGATGGATGCTTTTGAAATGGATGCTTCGGCAATCAAAAGCTTGATGTCAGACACTTACATTACAATCAAAAATGCTAATTGTCAGGCGCTAACACTACAAGCACACTGTATTCAGTTCAATTCAACACATTTTTATTGAGCACCTGCTAAACGTGGCTAGATGCCAGGAAGATTCATACAGCTTTAAGGGCATGTCTTGGTTTTATTGTTTATTACCAATTCCACAGGATCATCATCACATGGGTGATTTCCCTTCTCCAAGCCTCAGTTTCTTCATCTATAAAATTAAGAAAAAGAACAAAATTTAGCCTGTGGGGCTTAGATGATGTTTCAGTAAAAATGCATATAAAAGTGATTGTAGAGGCGCCTGGCTGGCTCAGTTGGAGAAGCATGTTACTCTTGATCTTGGGGTCGTGAGTGTGAGCCCCACATTGGGTGTAGAGATTACTTAAATAAATAAATAAATATTTAAAAAATGATTGTATATAAAAATGTTAGTAAGCTGTTAAATAACCCCATAGACATCAGCAGTGGGATTGAGAGGGGAGAGGACAGTGTCTTCCTCAGCCTGTTGAAATGACAGCGTGTCTTGTGGAAACTCCTTGATTTCTGTAAAATGAAATGCCTCCCTTGGTGGGCTACGTGATCTGCAGAGATTATGCGATCACAAACCCCATGGCCACAATGATGACCTCACCACTACTTACTAGGTGACCTTGGGTGAGTTACTTACCCTGCCTGAGCCTGAGTTTTCTTGTCTGTCACACAGTGTTGTGCAGATTACCTAATATATGTAAAATACGTAGAACAGTGCCTGACACACACAAGTTCTGCATGTGTCTTTGCTATTTGTTATCACGGAGACATTTACTTTTATTATTTTTTTAAGTTTGTTTATTTATTTTGAGAGAGAGAGAGAGACCCAGAGACCACGTGAGCAGGGGAGGGACAGAGAAAGAGGGGAGAGAGAGTCCCAAGCAGGCTCCCCACTGCTAGCTGCAGAGCCCCGACTCGGGGCTAGAGCTCATGAACTGTGAACTGTGAGATTGTGATCTAAGCTGAAACCAAGAGTCGGTTGCCTAACGGACTGAGCCACCCAGGTGCCCCTTATCATGTAGGCTTTTTTTTTTTTTAAAGGTATTATTTTTGAGAGACATAGAGGGGCAGAGCACAAGCAGGGGAGGGGTAGAGAGAGCGGGAGACACAGAATCTGAAGCAGGCTCCAGGCTCTGAGCTGTCAGCACAGACCCGATGCGAGGCTCGAGCCCACAAACTGGGGGATCATGCCCTGAGCCAAAGTGGGACGCTTAACTGACTGAGCCACCCAGGTGCCCCTTATCATGTAGACATTTAAAAGGTAGATTACTCCCAACATGAAAAGGTCCTCAGGCCTTCCCTGAGGATTCTATTTGATATTGCACTCACTCACTACCCACTCCTTGGGTTGTCCGATCAAATACAGGAGGCCCAGTGAAATCTGAACTTCAGATAAATAATGAATCATTTTCAGTACAAGTGTATTCCATTCAATATTTGGGACATACATATACTGAAAAAATTGATGCATTGTCTCTCTGAAATTCAGATTTAACTGAGCATTCTATATTTTTATTTGCTAAACCTAACAGCCCTCCCAACTCTTACCCTGTTAGGTAATTCCAGGCAGTGAAAAGTACCTTATGAAAGTGTCATTTTTAAGTTACTTATAATGTCTTCCTCCCTAGAATGTACACTCCATGAGAGCAGGATCTTGTCTGTGTTATTTCTGTCTGTATTCCCAGCATTGGCCGAGTACCTGGCCCATGGCAGGAACTCAACACAAAGGTGTTTTTATAATGACTGAATAAGGGGAACCTTATAGTGCAAACCTTGGAAGCATCCAACTTCCTGCTTTTCTGGTTTTTCTCAAATGCTACTTTAAAACATCTTTCCAAGCAGCATTCCCGTCCTCATACCAAAGTCTGAGCATTTTGTGATTGCAGTCTGAGGACCCTGATCCTTCTCAAAGCTTAGACTTCGATCCAGGCTTCAGCGTCGGGGTTAGGAAACACGTTATATTTTTCCTTTGAACTGTGAACAATCAATTCTCTGCATTCCAATTCTGTCACAGTCCTGGGCTCCACAGACTACAAGAAATGGACTTGCCTTATGCTAATGGCATTTCATTTATCATTATGGTGCCGAATGAGGGGAGACCATTAAGCTGAGCGTGATGTTTTATTAGTGTGTTTTTCTGAGGTCTGTGACTCTGCAGAACACAATGAATAAAAATGACCTAAATTTCTCTTCGTGAGACGTATTCAGGCTACACATGCTCAGCCACCCAAGCCTGATGACGCCTTTGGTAAATAGCTTCAGATTTCACATCTTTCCTGCTAGAGCATTAGTGCAGGTGTGGCTGCAATTTCATTTAATTCGAATTTTTTGCATTTGGCGATAATTCTGATTTCCCATAAAATGAAAATCACTCAACTTTTTTTTGACTTCTAATTTAAGACTATATAGACTTTAGGGACTTAGGCACTAGAATCTATGGTGTGCCTGAAACTGACAATGTTTGCCGCCGTGTTAAAAATGGGGTTTCTAAGTGTGGTTGAAATTGTTCATCGCCCTTTCTGATTCAAAGTGTCATACTTGTTGTGTCTGATGGACTGCATTTAAACAGAAATGGTTCTCTCTTTACTTTGGAATTGAGTTTTAAATTGAATGGGTAGTTGCTCAAGCAGCGCTGGTATATGTTCCAGGGAAGCACTGGTTTGGAAGGGCGGATGAGGAGTGGGGGGAGGTCCCACTGCCTTGCTTCCTTCCTGCATTGGGCATTAGGAGAACATAATTATCTACAGAAAACTGATCTACTTTGTCCTTCTGCTCCTGTATCATGATTTTTAAAAGAAGAAAAGGAGAGGGACAATAACATAAATGGGCTTGCCGAAAAGCCGTTGGACAGTTTACATAGGTCACTTCAGAAGGGACAGATGAGAACTGTGTCCCAAATGTTCTTGTCTCACTGGCAACAGGAAGGAATGTGCAGCTTACACACAATTATATTTTAAGGATGTAAATACTGCTCTACAGACTCCAGCAGGTAGTTTCAAAATACATGGAGGCTTCCCCCACCCTCCCTTACTAGTCAATAACTCATCGGGGGGGAAAAAAAGCTATACGCATACGGTGTTAATTAACAACATTATCAACACTGGCAAGAAGAAATTGGAAGCAAGCTGTATGTGCAGCATTCTGGAAATTGTTAAGTAAATTACAGTGTGTGGACTATGATGAAATGATAATTAGAAAGACTTGGATACACGGGAAATGTTTAAGCTAAAGTATCAAGTGAGAGAAAAATAACTGAATTCTATGAACATTGTGATTGCAACTATATCAGCGTAACTAGGTAGACAAATACAAACTGGAGGAGGAGGCAAAAATGAAAATAATAGTTGTATAGAATTAGGTGGATTAAAGATAATTATTTTTATTTAAAATTTTTTTCTAGGGGTGCCTGGGTGGCTCAGTCAGTTAAGCATCCAACTCCGTGGTCTCGGCTCAAGCCATGACCTCATGGTTTGTGGGGTCGAGCCCTGTGTCGGCATGGAGACTTCTTGGGATTCTCTGTCTCCTTCTCCGCCCCTTCCATGCTCAAGCTCTCTTCCTCCCTCTCAAAATAAAAAAATAAACATTTAAAAATAATAAATAAAATTGTTTTTTAAAGCCATAAATTATTTTTAGTTTTATTAAACCTTTTTTTAATGTTTAGTTACTTTTTAGAGAGAGAGACAGAGCCTGAGTGGGGGAGGGGGAGAGAGGGAGACACAGAATCAGAAGCAGGCTCCAGGCTCTGAGCTGTCAGCACAGAGCCCCATGAGGGGCTCGAACTCACAAACAGTGAGATCATGACTTGAGCCGAAGTTGGACGCTTAACCAAATGAGCCACCAGGCACCCCCAAAAGTTATTTTTAAAATAATGGTGTAAAATAAAGCAATGGCAGAAACATGTCATCAGTTTAAATCTCTGAATCCAGCATCTACTCCTTCGTTCATCCTGGAGCTCATTATTAAGGTAATATCCAGCTTGTAGAATCATTTACATTCTCTAAATATTTAGAAGGATGAAGTTGAAACTATTCAGAGGTAACGACTTCCAAAAAAAGTCATCCTATCTTAGAATGAGAAGCTCTCAGATATCACCAAGGATATGCTCCTTGTATTCCTGTTGGGAGAGCTCCAGGTCAGGAGCATCGAAGGCTCTAGGACTAGACAGGGCAGCCCCTGGTGCAGGACAGATCTAGCCCGTGAGTCACAGAGGCCTCCCTCTGGTGGGGGATTCCAACAAGGTTCCTACAGCTCATGGACAAGGTCAGACAAAGGCTCTGGTTCAGCCCCTAACGCCCTCCCAGCCACTACGCGCTCTAATTGCACTGCTGTGCTTGGCCTCCCCGCCTGGGCTGGAGGAGGCCAGACAGTATTCTGTTGCCTTTCCTATGAGTGCCTTTCCCTGTTCAAGGCAACGTTGCTTGTCATCTTCTCTCTGCTCTGCCCTTGACCCATGGCTGAGCATAGTCTTCTCAGTCCCTAGAAAGCTTTTCCCCTTCTTTGACAAAGTGCTGTCCTCACAGCTCTGGGCCCCTGGCAGAATGGGCAGGGACTTCTCTTGGGAGCAGCCACTCCTTACTGTCAAGAAATTCTAACTCTGGGCACCTGGGTGGCTCAGTCGGTTAAGCGGCCGACTTCTTCTCAGGTCATGATCTCATGGTTCGTGGGTTCGAGCCACATGTCTGGGCTCTGTGCTGACAGCTCAGAGGCTGCTTGGGATTCTCTCTCTCCCTCTCCCTCTTTGCCCCTCTCCTGCTCGCTCTCTCTTTCTCTCAAAATAAATAAATAAACATTTTAAAAATTAAAAAAAGACTGCAGGACAGTGCTTGGCATTCGGTAAACATTAGCTGTGAGTTAACTATTATACTTATCCTAATCTTGATCTTTTGCATGGGGCAAAATACAGGCTGCCCCCCACCACACCAGATAGAATATGTGTGATATTCCTCGGACACTCCTGGCTACCCAAGCACAAAGAAAAGGGGTTTAAGTGCTTGCCGAGGTGGTGTGGGGAACTAAGGCAAATGAAGAATTAAATTCTCTCACTGCCTACAGCCCATTGACAAGTCCTTGAAACAGGCAGACTGACATCCCTCTAAGGAGCTCAGCTGCTTCACTGATGACACTTTGTTGGGGGCAAAAGAGAACCTTAGCTTAACATTATCCTGACCCCTCAAGGATTCTGTAAGTTTACTTTCTTTATCTCTATTACCCCAAGATATATGCTGGCAGTCATACTCCAAGCGCGTGGCCCCCCGATATACATCTGAAGGGTCTCATGACTGAGGTTTTATTAAACGGTAATAAATGGTGTTTCCCTAGCAACAGCTAGACCCTCAAGGTCCTAGAAACCTTGCTTCCAAAATTCCCTAGAGACTTACTCCATCCCTGACCCACTCCCGACCTGAGGTTATATGATGAGTTACCCATCACAACCCCAGTGCAGCTCTTCCTGCCCATGGGTCCTGTCCCCATGCCTTAATAAAATCACCTTTTTGCACCACAGACATCTTCAAGAATTCTTTCTTGGCCATGAGCTCCAGACCCCACGAAACTCCCATCACCCCAAAACTTCATCAGTTAGTGACAGGACCATTTTAAAGCCAGATTTATCCAACCATAAAGCCAGTATTCTTAACCACTATTTTGTAGCACCTTGATGCCATCGGTCAAAAAATCAATTCCGCCATATATTACATGAAACACATGTCAGTTATATGAAATGTGTACTGAATCCAGGGTATATGTGACACATTTGTTGTTGTTGTTTTAATACGTGAAGTTTGTGGTTTTTGTTTTGTCTTACTTGATTTGTTTCTATTTGACATCTTTATTCTGAGGTGGAGCATGGGCACAGAGATGGGGATGGCATGGCGGAGGCTTCCAGATCATAGAAGGCCTTAGTTACCTAGACTTTCTGTGGCTGAGGATTACTGCAGACTCTTTAATGAAGATTCCAGGACCCAGGGAGGCTGTAGCCATGTCTCTCCTTTGAGGAAGGGCTTGGTATAAAAGAATCCTCACAGCCCGTTTGACCCAGTTTTCTTACCCCGATGTTCAGAAAACACTCTTTACCTTAAACGCTTCCTCTCCTAGTCCTGTTAGAGGGTATTGCTATCTCTAAATTGCATTCAGAGCCTGTCAGTCATACTGGATTCAGATTTAAAGATCGTATTAACAAAAATTTTATTTTAAGAATTGGAACAGCGGAAAATAACATATGCTTGCATTAATGGGAGAAAACAATAGCAATTGCATCTGCATATTATGGTTGGGTCTCAGATTCAATGAACTCTGGAATGAGATGGAAAATATAATAAGCATGATTCTGAAAATTGAATAATCAGCATTCCATGTGGTTCCAATTGTAATGGATGGAAAAACATAAGCAAAATAAAAGGATTGTTTGCTCTTAAGCTTTTCTGAGACTGTTACCCTGAAAGTGGACTTACCTTTTCAAACAATTGCCCATTGTACTGTGGGATAAGGAACACAACTTCCATAGTTGAATTGTCACATTTTAAGTCAAAATTTGAAAAAAAAAATCCAGACACTTTTAAATTTATAGGATTAATCTTCTGTCTTTCCTCCAATAATGAGTAAATTGAATCTGCAAAATTATGTTCAGTATATTATTTTCAACTGTGTAATTATTGTTTAAAGATACATGTCTTTAATTTCTTCTGTTCCCTTTTGAAATTCAAGTCCGTTTCAAATCCTTTGTTAATAAGCAATTTAGCTCTCAGAGAATGGTTTCTTTGTGTTGGTAATTAAGTGTTATATTTACACAAAGGAAATAGTGAAATACAATCTCTTCCAAAAAGAACATTCTAAAACATTCCACCAGATGTAAAAGCATGACCCTACAGTGTCAGAATTTCTTCTGGCGATGCCAGCAAAAATCTTTGAGCAATTTTACAAGGAACTAAAATGAAAGTCTGATTCCTCTAAACGGTATGGCACCGTAGCTGTAGCAGTTGAAATATTGACACAATTCAATAGCGATTGTCAAAGTGAATAAACAGGAAGTACAAGATTTGCCACTAAGGCAGGAGTTTGCTTCTTTGGCAGCAAATACCTTCAGGGCAAGGTGGGTTTTTTTTTTTTTCCCTGCACATTTAATATAATCACAGATGTGAATTTTTTCCTAAGGTGAAAAATGGACACTAATTAATATTCCAATAAACATGCCTAGGGGTACCGCCTGACCAAGTGACAGGAATTCTCCTACGAGCTGCAGAAGTCTTCTGAGTCTGAGTAAGATGGAGCCTGCCTTCACGGGTCTGGGCAGGGAAATATGGGCAATGGGGCAGCAGGAAATGCAAGGCATGTTTAGGAAAGAAATAAAAAGTGAAATATATCTATATATACAGTGATTGTTATTATATTTATTATGTGCTAAGTGATGTGGGAAACATAGGCAGAAGGAAATGGCAGATAAAATTAAATTTCCTTATAATCTGCAACCCATTGACGAATAAGGCTGGCAGAGTAAAACGTTTCTCCAGGAACTCCCCACTGTCTTAATGTTAATGTTTTGCTAGAGGGAAAAACAACCTTAGCTTGACAACAGCTAGCCCTCCAGTATCCTATGAATCCTCTTTAGCAGATGAAAATCCCTTTGGAAACTTCCCCTTGACTTTACTCCCCCAACTCCCAAGTATATAACCAGTCTCTCTTCACTGTCCAAGGCAGCTCTTTCTGCCCACAGGTCCTGTAGCTGTGTTTTAATAAAATCACATTTTTGCACCAAAGCCATGTTCAAGAATTCTTTCTTGAAGGCAGCTGAGTGGCTCAATCAGTTAAGTGTCTGTCTTAGGCTCAGGTCACGAGCTCATGGTTCGTGAGTTCGAGTCCCACATCAGTCTCTGGGCAGACAGCTCAGAGCCTGGTGCCTGATTTGGATCCTGTGCCTCGCTCTCTCTGCCCTCCCCCACTTGCGGACTCCCTCTCTCGCTCTCAAAAATAAATAAACATTAAACAAATTTAAAAAACCTCATCACTAAGCACAGTGCTAAATGTTTTATTTGTGACATGTCATCGAGAGTGACCAACTCATCCCAGTTTATGCGGGATTGTCCTTTTCTGGCAATTAAAAGTCCTGCATACTGCAGGTGCCTCTTAGACCTGGACAAACTGGGACTTCTGGTCATCCTAGATCAGTCCTTACAATGACCTCATGAGATCTAGCCTATAATCACCCTCAGCTTACACATGCAGGAATGGAAGGTCAGAAGGCAGGGGAACTTATCCAAGATTGTACAGTTGCTAATATATGGGGGAGGGGGCTGGGATATGAAACATGGTGCACTGAGATACTAAGGCAAGACATGAATCCCTCAGCTAAAATGGAGCATCTTCATTGCACAGTTCCAAAGAAGAAGAAGAAGAAGAAGAAGAAGAAGAAGAAGAAGAAGAAGAAGAAAGAAGAAGAAGAAGAAGAAGAAGAAGAAGAAGAAGAAGAAGAAGAAAAAGAAGAAGAAGAAGAAGAAAAGAAGAAGTTGGTAGAGCATTGTGGCAGGATCTAAATTCAAGGAGTTTTCCTGTGGGTGCTGGAGAATTATTAAAAGTTTCCAATAACAGAACATGGTGGAAGTTTTCCTGATTAACTTCATATTGAAGACACCAAAAAATTAGTTCAAATCAACAATTTGTCCAATCACTCTTCCTGTCTCTAGAAATCTGCAATCTCACCATCCCCCCCTTCTTAAGGCTACTTCTCCCAAACAATAAACAAAGCAAAGAAAACATTTGGAAGATGCAATAAATAGTCTTTCATCCCAAATCCACTTCTGGATTGTTTCCCTTTATGTCTTAGAATTTTCCCCATGTTTCCCTCCATAGCAGAAACTAGAAATACTTGGAAGGCTGTAAGCAGTTTGCTTAAACACACTTCTTTTATAGTTTATCATGCCTCAAATCTCATTTCCTTAGAGAAATAACAGGTAGAAGAAGCGCTAGATCTAGGCTTTCCTCTGAGGGATGAGAACAGAAGTAAGCAAATAAATTGCTGTGTGGCATGATTTAGAGTCTGTGTGTGTGCACGCATCTTTTGTCATTTTACCAATTTCCTGTGAGTCTGCTTATTCCCCTTTCATTGCCTTTTATTCTGAACTGTCATATGGTTTATTTTGAGAGGAGTAAGTGAGAATCTACATATCCTATCTGTTGAGATGTATGTCATCTGAGATCAGCATAATTCCGTGGTCTAGTGCAGGACAGCCAAGCACAGAAAAGTCCATTCAAAGAAAAGGTGGCAATTTTCATGATGTGCCTCCCCCTGTCTGATTCAAGGAGGTACATTATGCAGAAATCTGAAACAGCGAGCCTTTGTGCTGGGAACATTTAACCACATTCCATAATGTTTCCTGCCAAGTCACCAGGTTCGTACATTCTCAGGCTCTAGCTTGTTGGAAATTGAAATCATTCCCTTTACAGAAACGACCTACCCTTCTCTGTGAGGTCTCGTCCAGTTGGTCAGAACTCCTTTCCCAGGGTTTATTTGATGATAAATTGTATCAAGAAATTAAACAGAAACCCCATTAGTAATGTTGACAATATTCCCTGCACACATGAAATATTTAATGAAACTCAGGAGCTAGGGAGTTAAATGTGCACACAAAGAACCCGTGTAAGATGGATGTTCTCTGATTGCAGATGCAAGCATTTTTCCTCCAAAGATCTTTGCAAATGCCCAAAAGCTGTCCCTCATTTTGCTTTTAGTGACAGGGAAACATCCATTTAGTAATTTCTTGCCTCGGTTGATCCCACCCAGAACAGGATATTCAGAGGGAATATGAAAGTCCAGGGACGTTCTGAATATGGGAGCAGAAGGGTGGAACCAGCCCAAATGGTTGGTGCCATCTGCAAGGAGTTGGCAGTGTGAATGGCCCAAAGAATCCGTACTCTTCAGGGGATGAGCTCGCTCGCTCACATTCAAATGAAGGTTGCTAAAGGAGAGTACACATAGCTAAAGGAATTATTTACAGTGGGGTTAGCTGAGGGTCCTGCTCTGGATACATCTTACCCTCTCTCTTTAAGTCAGTTGGACCATTTAATAGTGATAAACAGGTAGAGTGGTTCTCTACCCTGACTCTACATTAATATCACCTGTGGACCTGTTTCTGATCAGAGCAGACCAAATAAGTAACATTTGGTTATGGGAGAATCCAGACATCTGCATATATTTTTATGTGCCTACAGTCACAGTCATGTCAGGATGAAAAATCAGAAACAATTTAATTAAAATAATTTAAAAAGATTTTTTTACATTTATTTATTTTTGAGAGACAGAGACAGAGTACAAGTGGGGGAGGGGCTGAGCTGTCAGCACAGAGCCTGATGTAGGGCTCAAACCCACAAACCGTGAGATCATGACCTGAGCCGAAGTCCGATGCTTAACCGACTGAGCCACCCAGGTGCCCTAATTAAAATAATTTTTAACAAGTTAGTAGTCATTGAGGAATGAGAATTACAGCTTCCACCTATAAGGGTGGAGCAAACAAAGGAATGAAGTCATTGGTATTAAAACAGAGTGTAGAGCTGAGATGGGGCTGGGGATGGTGGGGGGACAGATGTGCTACCAGCTGTTGCTGGTGTCTGAACTCAGAGGAAGGATCCAGTGGAGGTGGATGGGACCCAACTTTGGAGGAGGAAGGATTGGCCTCCTACAGCTTGTATCACAGATACAAACGGTTCTGGGATTGCATAAAACTGGAAATGAAATCAGCTGTTGCTACTGGAACCAACTGCCATGGGCAGGGTGACACTGGTAGGAACAGAGAGCAAACAGGAGGGAACAGACTCCTTTCTCTGTATTTCACCCTCTGAGTCTCCTGTAGTGCCCCCTACTGGCAGATCTGGTAAAGGAGAAATGCCGTTGGCAGAATCCCAGCCTTCACATCTCAAAGTGGAACTTGTATATAAGTGATGTATCACTGAATTCTACTCCTGAAACCAATACTACACTATATGTTAACCTACTTGAATTAAATTAAATTAAATTAAATTAAATTAAAAATAAAAAGAAGAGTAGGCTTGAAGTAAGAAATAAGAATTAAAAACCAATGCAGTTTGGTTCCCTTGGTTATTTGATGGGGCAGGCAGGTTGAGAACCACTGACTACAGAAAGCTATGACTTAGGACTCTGCTCAGACATTCTTGGTTTGCTTCTGTTTTGCCCCAGTCCCCAGTCAGTTCAGCCTGCCCATAATCAGCCTTCTCCTTCAGTCTCCATGTGCCTCTTTGGACTCTTGACCTTTGGGATTCCATGTTTTCCCAGCTTTGTAAACCTCCATCCATCATTGGCTCTACAGAACCCAAGGCTAGGCAATTAGAGGAGAGGGTTGGACTTTGATTTCCATGGAGTTTGTTTGGGCTTATGATTTCAGGGACCATATATCCCTGGAAGCAGCAGCTCTTTGTGCTGTTGGCCAGTCCCAGCAGTGATGTGCCGCCATGGGCTTTGATGAGAACCTAAATAGGAAAAATCTGTTATCCTGTGAGGTGTGACTAAATGAAAATATCAGCTGTCATTCCTCTGCTTTTGTTCTCTGGTGAGCCTGATTGGGTTCTTTCAATTAAATATGGGGTTCATCACTACAAAACACCCAACTGGTTAGATCATAAAAGAAATAAAGCTAGTCCTTCTGATTCTGAGGACCTCCCACATACATGAAAACACTATAACCCCTCATTCAAATCATTATAATAAGTATCAGCAGGCTCAGTCATTCATTCAACAAATAGATATTCAGCACCTAGTGTGATCTAGGTAGTGTTCTAGGCACTAGAAGTATTGCAGTCAACAAAGCAATGGTGTTGTCCTCATGGAAGCCACATCCTGCTTGGGAAGAAAGACAATAAATAAATAAATAAATAAGTAAACCTATAATGTACCAGATGGCATTTTAGTTATGTATTACTGTGTAGCAAATTATCTCAAATTTAGGACCTTAAAACAACAAAGATTAATTACCTCAAAGCTTCTGAGAGTCTGGGAGCAGAGTAATCGCATGGTTCTCACCTAGGATCTCTCTTGAGGTTGTAGTCAAGTTGTCAGGAGGGGTGCAATCTCATCTAAAGATTTGCCTGGCTTGGGGGGATCTCCTTCCCTACCTTCCTATCAAGTTCCTCACCATGGGGCCCCCTCCTGAGAGCTGCTCTCAACTTGAGTGCTGGCTTCCCCGGAGTGAGTGATCCAAGAGAAAGAGAGAAGGATTAAGATGAAAGCCATCGTGGGGTGCCTGGGTGGCTCAGTCGGTTGGGTGACCGACTTCAGCTCAGATCATGATCTGACAGTTCGTGGGTTCAAGCTCCTTGTTGGGCTCTGTGCTAACAGTTTGGAGCCTGGGGCCTGCTTCGGATTCTGTGTCTCCCTCTCTCTCTCTGCCCCTCCCCCATTTGCACTCTATATCTCACTGTCTCTCAAAAATGAATAAACGTCAAAAAAAGATGGAAGCCATGGTGCTTTGATAACCTTATCTTGGCAGTGACATGCCGCTGATTCTGTCATATTTTGTGGTCCCGAACCCTGATAAAAGTGGGAGGAGACTACATGAGGGCTAGAATACCAAGACGCAGAGATCTTCGGGGCTCTCTTGGAGGCTGGCTTCCATGGTTGGTAATAAGTGCTATGGAGCAAACAAATCAGAGTAAAAGGACCAAAAAGGCTGGGGTTTGGGATGGCTACTGATTGCTCTTGATACAGATGGTCAGTGAGGACTTCACTGATACAGAGCGGAGAGAGATCTGAAGGAAATGAAGGGGTGGTTTTATGACTTGCTCTTTAAAGGTTTCCACCAGGGGTCATATTTTGGGTGAATATGCCTGCCCCACATATCAGGTTCACTAAGAACCCCTCGGTATACTCCCAGGGATCCCACACTTACTCTCTGAAAGCTCTTGTCATCCTTTGGTGTCTTCTTTCTTTCTCTTCCATTGCAGGGGACATTTCTTAGCGCCATGGACAATGTTATGTTCATCTTTGCATCCTTAGTAAAAGATCAGTAAATGTGTGATGAACGAATGAAATAAGTGAAGGAATTTACTTAACTCCGCAGTCTTTTTTAGCTTGAACTCCTCTTTCACAGTACATGGGATTTTTCGTGTTTTTTGTAATTAAACATCAGTTATCTTTTGTCTAGAGCAAAAAAAAAAAAATCCTTCGATGTGGATTGATATAGCTACTTGAAATGTATGTATCTCCCCCTCTGCTGCTATGTCAATTGCATTGCCTACAGACACTGTTAGTTTATAAAGCACCATATGGAACAAAAATATGTGGAAACTTATTGAATGGGAACATTTTGTGAGAAAAATATTTTTGTTCCCATGCAGTAACGTTTCCATTAAATAGCTTCTAAATATGTAAAAAGGAAAAAAAAAAAACCTCCAAGTGGCAATAGAATACCCTAAGGAAGCTAGAAAGCATGCAAAACAGCAATATTATTTTATAATGAAAAACAGATTATGAGTAATATTATTTCTTCCTACCCTTCTTTCTTTTGGCAATCATTTTCTTTCTAAATATATGTCCTTTGTCCACTAAATCACATGCTCTGATTCACCCACAGCCCTGGGCCAGAGGCAGCCACTTATACAAAAGACAGTTGGTCACTCACAGAAATATGTCTCCCTTGTGTTTGGGAACTAAACTGTCATTCTGAACATCAGCAGTCTCTCTCTGTGTGGCTCTAGAGGTCTAGTCTGGCATGTAATTTAGGATTGCTCCCAGATTTCAGCACTGAGAACTCAAAAGTACTAAAGCCATAGAAATTGTAATGTGTGCAAGAATCACAAGAGTATCTTGTGAAAAGCAGATTCGGGGGTGCATCTTAAGGGTCATCATTTCTAACAGACTCCTGGGTTATTGGGGATGGTGGACGGGGCTGGTCCTTATATCCTGCTTTGCATAATAAGATACTAAAATAAGTTTGGAGAGTCCAAAGTTTACCGCTCTGCCTACATCTGTAGATGGTTTGAGATTTCTGTTTCCTTTCTTTTACTTTTTCTTTTCTTTTTCTTTTTTTTTAAATCACCTTAATGAGAGGGATACCTGGGTGACTCAGTCGGTTAAGTGACTGGCTCTTTATTTCGGCTCAGGGCATGATATCACAGTTTGTGAGTTGGATCCCCTAATCAAGCTCTGCACTGACAGTGAAGAACCTGGTCGGGATACTCTCTCTCTCTCTCTCTGTCTCTGTCTCTCTCTCTCTCTCTTTCTCCCTCCCTCTCTCTCTCTCTCTCTCTCTCTCTGCCCCTCCTGTGTGCTCTCTTTCTCTCAAAATAAATAAACTTAAAAAATAAAAAAAAAATCACCTTGATTAAGAATTTGCTAATAATCAAGAAACAAATTTATTTAGTTAATTTACAAAGTTGTTAAACTGTATATTCTCCACAAGATAATCTATATTTCAGGTCTCTGTTCCTTTAAAAGATCGGTTTGAAAAACGTGTTCTAAAAAAAAGAAAGAAAGAAAGAAAAGAAAAACGTGTTCTGCCATACATTCTCACTTGAACAAATGCCAACGCCAAGGAATCTATAATTTAGATTTCACACCAAACTAAATCCTTGCCTCTTACTTCCATATCAAATGTTCTGTGTTTCAAGCAAGCATGCATCACAATTTCTCAGTCTTAAGATGTTTTTCTTTGACCAAACATCCAGACTTTAAAATCAGAAAATATATTAGGGAGCCTGGGTGGCTCAGTCAGTTAAGTTCAGACTCTTGATTTTGTCTCAGGTCATGATCTCACAGTTTGTGGGATCAAGCCCCACGTCAGGCTCTGCATTGATGGTGCAAAGCCTGCCTAGGATTCTCTCTCTCTCTCCCTCTGCCCCTGCCCCACTCACACTCTCTTTCAAAATAAATAAACGTACAAAAAATTAAAGACAAAAATATAAAAATGAATTCAGAAAATGGATCATCAGAATCTAACCTGGGTCAGTGTTTGCTACAGGGTTTGGGAGATACCACAGGAAATAAAGGGGAAACTAAATATAAGGAGCTCTCAGTTACTCTTTTCAAGTCACTTCTAGCTTTTTTCTATTTACTATGTTGAAGTGAAGTTTTTAAATTTTTCTAGACTTGTGGACAGGAAGTCAGGAGACCTAAACCCGTGTTTAGCACTACCTGTCCCTATCTATGTGCGGTTAGCCTGGGACACTACCCATTGCCTCTCCGTGACTCGGTGTTTGGGCAAATGGACGAGCAGAGCTCTTGTGAGAGCAAATGAAGTATGACGGCATTACTTGGGGAGTAAATGCAAAGTATTCTCACATGCACGCCCTTGCTGGGCCAGGGAGCAGGAAGGGGGTGCTGGGGTCATGGTTAGCATGAGAAGAAACAGTCAAGAATTCTCTACAGCCCAGGGCATGGTAGAACCTGTGGGGAAATTCCCATCACTTTTCCAAAGATCATCCTGCCCTGGGAAAGAGCTTGAATGGTCCTGTAAAGAAATTGGCCCCTTTTCCTGTTCCCCATTAGGAAAATTGGCGTCATCAAAAGAAGTGGAATCTTTGGGGAAAGGAAGAGTGTTTGCTGTGTTAACATTCAGTTCTTTCCCAGCAGAGACGATGAGAAGACCATCTTAGAAAATACCCCGTGGGAATATAACAGAGAGTGTTTCCTAAACTGATAGCCTGGGAGCAATCAGGACATCAAAAGCTGGCTTAAGTGAGTTCATAACTCATTGTAACTGGAATCATGTGATATGACTAGGATACTTTTTTTCCTTTCGGTCAATATAATTTCAACCTGAAGAGGCAACATGGAAGAACAGAAATACAACAAGGATCCTTGGTTTGAATCTCTGGGTTTAAACTCTGGTTTAATCCCTGCTCTTTCATTGACAAACCAGATGAATTCAATTTCCTCATATATAAAATGGGCATATGTTGGGATTTGAGCAGGTCAGTAAATAATGCTTTTTTTTTCATCCAAATGAAAATCTGAATAAAATAAAAACAGACATGATGGATTTGAGGGGTCAACATCAGTTTAGTAACTGGCACATCAGGATTTGGGAATACAGCCTGGATTCATGGCCAGTAATTCCTAAGGTTTCTAATATTTCACCCTTCCCCGAAACTGAACCAAATTTGGGCAAAATAACTAAATAGGTAAATAACCATTTACCTTCCCCAAAGGTTACTCTTGGCAACAAAGAAGAGGATAATGGGCATCAGACAGAAGGTCAAGTGACTTCCAAAACAAGAAGAGGATCAAGGACTGTATGGTCTTAAGTCACCTGGGAAAGTGGGCCACGGGCTGTGCAGACCCTTGGCACCGTACCAACTGGAAAAAGGAAGCAACTTCCAGGAGTAAGAATGTAAAAGAGAGGCTGGAAGGGTCAGTGATGGAAGCCTGAAAACATGAGGACAGAGGAAAGGGTTCCTGGACACCATTCCTCTCCCCCACCCACCTTGTTAGCATTGGTGAAATAAATGAGGTCAAGGAGATGGAGCACTAGAGAGCCAGTGAGCGAGCATCGGTGATTATTCCTTCATTCTTCTCTCTCCCCCAACCTGCTTTAGGAAATAAGAGAGGTCAAGTTGGGAAGCAGCTCCCTGAGACACTTTCCGGGGGGCAACACCATCTACCTCAGTCTTTTATGTCTAGTTGGAACCCGCACACATCTTGGCTTCCTCAGGCACCCTGGACTTAACACCAGCATGGCCTCCGGTCCTGTCTGGTGGAGCATTTCCTGGACAAAAGAGTCCTTGCTGGGTGATTCTTATCCATCTGCCCTCTTCCTAGCAGGAAGTGTTTTAGGCAGAAAAACAACAAATTCTCCTCCCTTGGTTTCCAAATTACGGCTTTGTCTTGTTTCTTCGCTCTCCCGGGTCTCTCCTTTGCTGAGTTCTTTTTAATAAAGGTTGGCATTTCCCAGGTGTGGTTCTTTCTCTTTTCTTATTTCCTTCTGCTTGTTGTCTCTGGATGATTCCCTCCCCGCTCCACGTCTTCAACGACACAAGCTGCATTTGATCCAATTCCTCATCTGTCTCCTGCCCTAACTGCCCGGCTCACAGCCTCCCATCTCTAGTTGCTGTGCCTCCACCTGGATTCCCTTCCAACACCACCCTTTCTTACCTTCCATCCCTCAAACTCCTTCTCTGCCTTGTATCCTCCAGCTCTAGTTTTCCACTTTCTATAAAAAAAATCTTAAAATTATCCTCAGTTGCCAACTCTTTCTTACCCCCTGCCTTTAATAGGCTCTCAGTTCAATCAGTGTCTCTTCCATCTGGAGGCTTCTTGCCATGCCGGCTACCACTGGCTTAGACTAGATCTTGGTCTTGCACCTGCCTCCTTGCAATGGCCTCATAAATGATCTCCCAGCTATGAGTATCAACCTCTCCATATATATTGCCCACCCTCATCCACAGTTAAGGTTGTCTGCAAAAATCTATTTCTCTCCTTCCCTCAAACACACACACCACATAACTTGCAAGACACCCTTGAGTCTCTTCACCTCTTGCACTGAGTCTTGACTTCTCAGAATGACCCACAAGCTTTCTGGCATCTGGTCCCCCTGCCTTGTCTCCCATCTATACACCCTCCAAGTCTTAGGACCCAATGACACTGAATTTATGTCACCGTTCCCAGGAGAGCCCATGCCCTTTAACACTTCTCTGTGCATGACCTTCCTGTGCCCTCCACTTTGAGTGTCTTTCCCCAGCACACACACATGGCTTGTAAATATATTTTTCCTTTAAGGATAATCTCGGATGTCTCTGCCTTGGCAAAGTCTTCCCTGACTTTCCTGCTTGTTAGCTACATGCCTTCTGCGTGCCCTCAATATTTAACTCCTGTAACAGTTATGCATAATCAAATTGCTGGTAATCCATTGGCATTTATGATTCTCCCATTATTAATGGTAGCTTCTTGAAAACGGGATCATTTTTTTCATATCTTTGTTTCCAGCATCTCGATATTGACCCTCTCTTAGGTACAGTCACTGTGCCATTTATTGCACGCAGAGATAAATGGAAGAATGAAGACTGATTTACTTTAGTGGGATAAAGCGTTCCCATTAACCGCAGGTATGAGAATCAGGAAACACAGCCCCAGGCATTGGCGTTGCCTGTACTTAGCCTTGTGAACTTAGACAAGTCCCTCCTCCAGGCGTGTCTTGGTTTTCAGACTGAACAATGGTCAAATAATAACTAAACAACTCTCTTAATGGGTAGTTATGGCAACATGAGAAATTACATGTTTCAGTGTATTTCCATGTCTAATATACAAGTTCAGTATGATGACCTCTATCAATGTTACATAAAGTTCACCCCGGCTAAACATTCAGGTGAGTTATCTCAGATACTTTGTAATAAGTGAATAAAAAGATGCCATATATGCAGAAGATTTAAGGAATTAAACAGAACTCAGTTTACAGTTTTCTTATTAAACCATAAATAACATCAATTAATAGTAACATCCTGATTTTATGGATAGGCTTGCTTAGATTATTTTTTTCTTTACCCAAGTATTTATTTTTAAATCAGACCTCTCTCAGGCTGTGAATTCAGGCCAGCTTGTCTTCAAACCTCTTCCCAACATTCTGAGGAATAAAGAAAATAAACAAAGAAAGAAAATAGAGGCTAATACACTGCTGTGTTACTACAACTCACTCTATGTTAAAATCTCTCCGAAGAAAATAAATCCAAATACAGAAAACTCTTTAGGCACTGGGAGTTCATCACAATATTTTTTTCCTGCAAGAGGGGGAAAAAAAAGTAGAAACAACCAAAACATCTGACAAGAGGGCAGTGGTTAAATGAGTTACAGTGTATTTGTGCCATGGAAACAACACGGTTACATATTCTGTGGCAAAGATTTGTAGCAATTTGAGTAAGCACTTGGGTTACAATTTTATGTGAAAAAGCCAGGTGAAGAGCATGTGTAGAAGGGGAGCACAAGTATCTAGAAAATAAGCTTAAAAAACCAGGAAGTACACCTGTATACCCTTGGCGATTTCTTTTTTTTTTTTTAATTTTTATTTATTTTTGAGAGAGAGAGACAGAGACAGAGTGAGAGGAGGAGGGGCAGAGAGAGAGGGAGACACAGAATCTGAAGCAGGCTCCAGGCTCTGAGCTGTCAGCAGAGAGCCCAATGCAGGGCTCAAACTCACAGACCGTGAGATCATGACCTGAGCCGAAGTCGGACACTCGACTAACTGAGCCACCCAGGCGCCCTACCCTTGGCGATTTCTATGCCTCTCCCTCTGCCAGGAAACCCGTCTTGCTTTCAGGACTGGGAACGTACACCCAGAACTTTTCATCAGCAGACTTCCTCCACCAGTTTCCCATGTGGGGAGAGGATTTCAATACTCTCATATTCCCAGCCTTACTTCATTTCTCACAAGTTTTTTTTTTTATAACTTATGTTTGATTACCAAAGTAATTTATGTTCACTTGAAAATCTCCCTCATTTTAAAGTTCCTTAACCATGTCTGTTTTGAAGTGAAATTGGAAAGTGATTGTTCTTTCAGCGACCAGAACTTTTGGCAGCTTGCCTCCGAACAGAGCTTGGAATTACATAACTCTCAGTTTAGTAGAAAAACTTTCTAAAAGGGCCAACTTCTAGAACCCATCATTTCAAAACAGCTTTTAAGCAGATTGTAAATGGATTTTACCACTGCCATTGCAGCATACACACTTGGATGTGGGATACAATTTATGAGTTGTTTTTAATACCTTGTAGTAGGTAGTGAATTCTAGATAAACAAAGGGATTCTTCCTCTCTCCCCCCCAAGAGGGCCATTAGTGAAAAATTACCAACTAGAGGGAATAAAAAGAGAAGAGTAAAGCCCACTTGAGAAGAGATGTGGGCTGGGGGGTGCCCATCTTCTCGGCGAGTCGGGCAGCGGATGGATGAATACACCTGACATGTAAGGCTCATCCCATCTCTGTCCTATGTTCAGAGGTCTGGGGTCCTCACTGGTCTGTATAAATCTCTCCGGGACCCCAGTGGAGATAGACTTTCATACCAAATCATCTAGCATGACAATTATAGTCTGCAGGGTCTCACCCCAAACACACTGGATTGCAATCTCTGGGGTCAGCCTCAAGATGCTGCATCCTAACAGTGTCCTGGTGAATCTCTTGTACCCTTTATAGAAGAGAAATCTGAGTATCAATGTGGGAACTTGATTTGCTTAAGGTCACACCACTGGGAGATAGGAGGACTTCCTGACCTCCAGGCCAGTCCTTCCCAATGGAGAAAGTAGGCCTTAGGACAGACCTGTGTGAAAACAGAGTGCTGTATGTGATGGGTGCCCAGGCCAGACACAAAGATACCCTAAGCACTGGGCTACCCGCCCCCGCCCCCCACCCCGCCATCCTCCTTGGTTCACAGAGGTGCCTTTCAGAGGTTTTTAGAGGAAATGAAAGAAGAAAATTACAAATTGAAGCTGGGCTTCTGCAAACACATGTCTTAGAAAACTACTCCTCACTGCATAATCCATGAAAA
This sequence comes from Cryptoprocta ferox, assembly GCA_028646485.1. Lineage (NCBI taxonomy): Eukaryota > Metazoa > Chordata > Mammalia > Carnivora > Eupleridae > Cryptoprocta > Cryptoprocta ferox. The sequence goes on along the minus strand of CM053561.1, from coordinate 64,110,393 downwards.
AAGAACTCCATTATTGAGGAAGTCACCGTATTCCTTCTTCCCATCTCGAATCATCTCAAGAAGTCACTTATGTGAGCCTATAAAGCCTCTGAGAAGTCCTACAATAAAGAAATCCATTTAACTTTCCTCATTCTGATAGTTCACTGACTTATTTGACAGAAGTGTGTGTGTGTGTGTGTGTGTGTGCGTGTGAGAGAGAGAGAGAGAGAGAGAGAGAGAGAGAGATTTAATATTTTTGAGAAACTAGTGTCCTAGAGAAACCATCTAATCATCCAGAAGTCTCCTTAATCAAATCCATGTCACAAACATGAGCTGTTTGGTTTGGTGGGAAAGCACTAAGCTCCAAGTCTGGAGACCTCTCTAACACTTGCTAGTTTTGAGACCTTGGGAACGTCTCTTGCCTCATCTTACAACTGAGGAAGCTGAAACTAAGAGATACTTGTCTTTCCTGGCCACTCTATGGGGTTGTTTGTAGGCCCACACAGAGCTGCCCACAGAAGAGACAGCAGTATACAAGTTCCATCATCTCTTCTCTTCTCCTCCTCCTCCTTTTCCTCCTTTCTTACATACTTATCACTCAGGAGGTCATCTCCATCCCAGAGACCTCAACCTGTCTTTAATAGCAGGCTCTTGACAAGACGACACCCGGAGTTAGTTGTGATACAAGAATGGCATCTAAGGGTGACCAGATGATCCTGGAGTCAACATTCTCTTGTCATTCATGACAAACTCTCAGAGTATCAACTATAGTTGGTATTGACTCAGGGGTGGAATCTTTCTCACTGAATTACAGGTCAGTTATTCACATAAGTGATTTTCTTCTCTGGAAACACTGGCATTGCTAACATTGTTCCAGTCAGATGGCAGAGGACAAAATAGTTTTCCTTGGTCTGTGTCCCAGTGGGTTGTTCTCTGACCAACATGCTTTTATCAGGAGCAGCCCCTGCCCTCCTCCCTAAGGGAGGGACCCTGCTATAGAGGAAGGGGATGATGGCTAGAAATGGAGGCATCAGCTGTCACACACTGACCTTAGAGAAATAGTCACTTGTTTAGTCATTGGCCTGATTAAGTGTGACCAGGCTCCGTGCTTCATTCATCCTTGTGCCCCTTAATGTTTGGCACAGTTCCTGTTACCTCCTAAGTTCTCGGGAAGTATTCCTGAGTGACTAGATGAATAAATGAATGAACCCTGTCTTACAATGCCCAGCATATTTTCTCTGGTTTAATGGGGCCTCCATGAGCCATCCTTCTCACCCATGATTGGCCACACCTTATTGTGAGGTTGAAACATTAATACTAAAGACTCATTGATACACTCAAAAAATGAGAAAGTAGAGACCCAGAAATGAATAGAACAATCTTTGGACTCTCAGTGATCTCACTGTGCAGTAGGGGAAAAATATTGGGCTACAAGTAAGGCCATGGCAACATGGGAAGTCATTTTATTTCCCCCAATAGATTTTAAGCTCCCAGAGGGTAGGAATCATCCTCAGTGTCATCATCATCATCATCATCATCTTCATCTTCATCTTCATCTTCATCCTCATTGTGTAAGCTCCATGAGGACAGGGAGTTTCATTTTGTTCCCTGATGCATTCCAAGCATTCAGCACCACCCCTGGCACATACAGGTGCTTTTTAATCCTCAGTGTCCTGGTGAATCTCTTGTACCCTTTATAGAAGAGATAAAGGTGAATAATTATTATCAAGTCTAGAGTTTTCTGTCTGCTTCTTTCCAGGTACTGTGCCAATACTTTATGTTCATTATTTTAACAGAAGGAGGAAACTGGGAACCTGGGGCAGAAATGGGTGCATAAATGTCCTAAGTTGATGGAGACACACTTACATAGGCAAGCTGAGTCCAGAGAACACATACCCACATCCCTCCGCATTGTGAATATCCCCAGCCCCCTCTCATGCTTTGCTATGTCCCTCACGGTTCCGTGTAGGATGAGTGGTAAATGTCAAGTACATGAAAGGACAAGATTCCATACCAAATTAATGGTCTTGGACTGTAGACTACCTGTCCCTGCACTCCATCTGTCCAACCCCAAACCAGGGTTAATAAAGGAACAGACACAGGATTAACCAGATAAGCATGCCAATCTTAAACCCTGCCCAGCCAGGCAACTAACAAGATTTTTATTGACAGGAAAATAAAGACTTCAGAGAAAAATATGATTCATTCTGTCCTGTCTTTAAGTGAAAAATGAGTTGATCCAGGGACATAACAGATCATTTCCCCTTTCAAAGACACACTCTATAGTGTCTCTCCAGTGATACTGATGCAACCAAGCAAACGGCAGGACCACTGGTTCAACTGCCGCTGGGACAGGGGGACATGAAGCATGATGACTGGGGACAGAAGGGAGGGAGGTACACAGGTTCTCAGGCCTGAAGGATGCCCATGCCACCAGGAGGGACATCCCTGTACGTGCCAAGAAGTGTGTCAAGCACTTTCCCCCTTGAAATGCAAACAGGAATGTACGTGGAGAGGGGGTAATATCTGGTGCCAAGCAATATTAAATAGAATAAATATTAAATAGAAAATCCTCCTATTCTTAATGATTATATTTAATTCATATCAACAAATACCTGCTAAGAAAAGAAAAAAAAACTATCTGCTAGTCACCTACTCTGAGCCCATGCCTGCAGCAGAAATTTATTTCTTTTATGCCTGAATTACCTAATAATAGTAGAAGCAACTAATGGTATATGACACTTTACAATTTACAATGTGTGCTGTTAACTTCTGCTTATTTTGATTTGGCACCCAACCAATGGGATAAGTATGGCAGAATTCATTATGCCTGGTTTATAGTTGAGGGCACCAGGGTTCAGAGAGCAACCACTAAGAGCAAACACTTATTGGGTGCTTAACCTGTGCCAGGTCCCAAGCCAAGAAGTCTGCATACATTATTTTTACAACAACCCTATAAGGTAGTTAGTTTATTATCTCCATTGTACAGACAAGAAAACTGAGGCCTTGGGAGATTATGTTAAGTTTCCCAAAGTGGCTCACATAGTAGGTGACAGAGTTGGTATTTAAACAAAGGAAATCCTGTATGCTTGTTCTGAAACTCAAGGCTCTTCTGTCTTCAGAGGTTAAACAATTAGCCTAACCGACCATGCAAATTGCCAGAGGTAAAGCTCTACTCACACTACAGCTCTTTCCTTTATCCCTGCTGTTTGAGGAAGTTATTTATTAATGTTGGAAAGGGTCCCTGCTTTGAAGGCATTTGTCATCTGGTAAGGGAGACAAGATAAACATAATACGGAGATCATATCAAGGCAGGGCCAAAGTCTAGCTTCTCATCAATTAATAAGATCTCCAGGCATAAAATATTGTTTGCGTTCAGAATAGAAAGAAAATCAATCAGTATGCAGTCAACTATGAGCAGACCTTCACTGAGAATTTAGTCTGCACTAACGTTTCACTTGCCTTGGTGGAAGCATCTTTTGCTCACAGAATACTTAGATGTGGCCCACACCTCCTTGACCCTTTGGATTTAGGCAGAGCCATGTGATTCATTTTGGACAATAGGTTGCTGTTGGAGGTGATATGTATCACTTCCCAATGGAAACAAGGAGAGCGCATGAATTTTCTACATGCTCTTTTCCCCCAGAAACATTCCAGGTGGTGAAGCTTTTATCAGCCTGTATTCCTGAGTTTCTTAGAGGAGAAAAGCCTCTTGATGAACTGCATGGGGTCTGTGTTCTGGAGGAGAAATCCCTCTATTGTGTGTTAGCCACTGCAATTTGAGGTAAATTTGTTACTGCAGCATAACGTAGCCCATCCTAACTAATGCAGAGGGTTGAAGTCATTTAAAAGGAGAACACACCAAAGAAAGGCTGGGATTTAAATTATGCCTCAAAAATTCTGCACAGGGGTAAGTGAACACGGGAAGCTGGAAGGCCAGAAGAGAGAGCAGCCCCCCACACTCAGCAGAGGGTGTGTGTTGGGAACCAGGGTTGGCTACAATTGGATTGAGGAAATAGGCTGAGGCCAGAAAGAGCTCTCAGTGCCACACTCAGAGGTTATAATGATAGCTTGATGAGGCTGGGAAGTGCCTTAAAGATCACCTTATAGTTGAAAACATATATTTTTGTCATTGTTTATTATCTAATTATAAACCACAACAATGGTGCTGAGCCAGAAGCACAGGGCACTTTGGAGCCTATAAGAGAAGGCCATGGTCAAGTTTGTTGGATAAAGGAAAACTTCCAGGAAGAACTGGGAAGCTGAAAACTAAGGACTAAGCTAAACAGAACACTAGGAGCACATCCCAGGCAGAGAGAGAGGCAGTCTGCAAAGCCAGGAGGAAAGGCCAGGACATTGGCAGTGGGGAGAGACAGAGTCAGGGAAGATGAGACTGAAGAGGTAAATGGTTTCCCATTCCTTGCCATGACCTACGAGGCTGCAATAACAGGCCCATTGAGAGTGACGGGGAGCCCCTGGTCAGCTTGCAGGGGCAAGGGGAAGAATGAGCTGTAGATCTGACAGCATACTAGCTGACATGTAGAGAACAGTTGTGAGTGAGGTCAGACAGCATGGAGGTGGTTAGGAGCTACTGGGCAATGATTTGGTTAGGGTGCTGGAAGGAAAGGTGGGAAGAAGGGAATGGATCTGAATGGTGTACATGAAGTTACAAAGTCGATTGGGAATGGAGGGTGAGGGAGAGAAGGGGCCAAGGGTGTCTTCTAGTTTCAAATTGCACAATTGTGTGGATGGTGTTGGTGTTGACTGAAAGAGTAGAAAAGAGAGAAGAAGCCAGGTTTGAGGAGAGGGAAGATAGATTTTGAGCCAATTGGAAGAATCCAGATGGCGCTGTAGATGCCAGCCATTTAGGAGGGCCCAGGGATGAAGGACAAATGGGTCTCTTCCTAGACCCCCGATCAGAAGAGTGGGGAGGAAGCTGTCACACTCATACTGCTGGCCACATTTTCTATGAGCTGACTCAAACATCAGAGCTACAGTGTCTGACCCTTTAATCTTCTCCGTTTTGCACATTTTATGCTTTATTAAGCCCCAGTTCAGCAGTTGACTTAAGATCCATAATAAGAACTTTTTACAGGAATAGACACACAGAGATCAGACTGAACTTGGGCACTAGGGCACAACTAAGCATCTGGGGGTTTCCACTGTTTACAGGAGAATCCCATCAACATCCCAGAGGAACGCAGGATTTCAAGGCTCAGGAGAAGGAATAATTGCTTCTGGCTGGGAACATTAAGGAAGAATTTGCTGTGAAATTTGCATCTGACTTGCATCTTGGAGGATGAGTATGATTTGAACAGATGGAGATAGAAAGGAAGAGTTTCAGCAAAGGCAACAGGGAGGTAGGTAGAAGACGTGTTTCCTCCCCTGGGCATCCTCCACTTTGGTGCCTTGTCCTGAGCACAGAGCCCTTGTGATCCTTCCTTGGCAAGAGAGATTGCCACCTGGAAAGGGGGCTTCCGATCAATCTGGGCAGGACTCCACTGGCTGAAGCGAAGTGGCTGAAGACAGGGAAGGCAACACAGAAAAGTCATTTCATTGTCTACCCACTTTCCCCCCTTCTACATCCACACATGTGCCCTGAGCCCTAGAGTGCCTACATACACACCCCCGCTGTCCTCTGTCTCCCTTTAAATATGCTGTTTCTTCTGCCAGAAATGCCCTCCCTCCTCCATTATCTTCTGTCCAAAGCTTCCATCTCCTCCACAAGCAACTAAAGGCTAGACCGGTGCCCCTTCCTCCTTCTCCAGCCAGAGGTGACCCTTCCCTTAGAGTAGCTTTCCTGTGCCTCTCACCAGGTACCTCTTACTTTCCGAGCCTATATTCAGTTTCTTTGGGGTCATGCTTTATGCTCCTTGAGGTAGGGACTATATCCAGCTCCTCTTCGGAGACCCAGAACAGCCTAGCACATGCATGAGAGCTCCACACAGGTTAGAGGACAGAGCTTGAATCTAGAGCCCCTGGGCCCATTTCCCAGTTCTGACTGAGTTGCAAAATACCCAGGAGCAATGCAAAGCCAATTACACCCATGGAAGGCTTTTACTCCATAGCCTGAAACCATGAGAGTGAAACTTTGAGCACCTCAGGGCTCGATAGCTAAATTCCCTATTGCTTTGTCTGAATCTCACAGCTTTATCTTGTGGGACAAACTGCTTCCTGCCACTATATTGGTAGTTTCTCGAGTGCCCAATATGCTCCACCTGGTGGTGGAGGAACGATGACCGTGACAAAAAAAGTGTTCCTCTGCCCAGCAGGCTGCCCAAGCTGAAGGCCAGAAGCCACTGTGTGAAGGTGCCTGGGCACACACGCGCATGTGTGTGTACATGTGACCAAGAGCATGAGCAGCAATGTGGGTGTGGACGTGAGTATATGTCATGGCCTTACCAGCTCAATCTTCGATTTTGGAAAATTTTTGTTTGGGGATCAGTCACAAGCAGAGACGATGAGAGACACAGAAAGAGGGAGAGAGATCTATTCCCCAGGGGTAATCGTGTTACTGAAAACCACCAGCAGTCATCGTGTTTATCTTTCTCATTTACCCAAACCCCAAACAGCCCTCTACAGCAAATCACATTTCAGCAGAGATTATTCTGTCTGTAGCAGCAACTTCTCACTGCATCTCTCTCAGGAGCAGCCTCTCTAGGTAAATATAAATCTATTCTAATGGCAACATTTGCAGAAGTAATGTTATTTGCCCTGATTTAGAGAAAACACAACATAGGCTCCGGCGAAGCTGATCTTTTTCCTTAGAAATTAATCAAAGGCACATAATTCAGAGGCAACACGAATGCTCCATTGGCAGAGTGGAGTGCTTGTGTGTGTGTGTGTGTGTGCGCGCGCGCGCGCGCGCGTGTGTGCACATGCGTCCGTGTATGTGCTTGTGTGCGTGTGTGTGTGTGCGCGCGCGTGTGTGTGTGGATGCGTCCGTGTGTGTGTGTGTGTGTGTGTGTGTGTGGCGGGGGGCGGGGGAGTGAGGGCTATGATGAATGATTCCAGCCTCTAACCCTTCCTCTGGGGAAGAGGAGTGGGCTCCCCTTTTATTTGTTTCCTGTCATGCAAGTGGCTCTGGAGACCAGTTCACGAGATTCATACAGAGTTGAGAGAGATCAAATGGCTATTCTTCACTGCACGACCAAGAAGCTGTAAATTTTTCCCCAAGCGAATATAAAAGCTCAATCCAGCGGTGACCTCCTGTGCCTCTGCAGGAGAGCCTGTGCAGGCATCTACTCTGGGGACAGTGGTCGGGGGGAGAGGAGAGGGTGCAAGTGGCAGGGATGATAGGGTTTTAATGACCACAGCCCTGTGGGAGAAGTTGGGGGAGAGAAAACACTACCTTTCAGAGCCCATTCCACTGCTAGCCCCTGAGGACAGGGTGACAGAATTTGTAATTGATGATTTTTAAAAAAATTACGGGACAGCCCTGTTTTAAAGTGGCACTCATTGCAACCAGGAGAGTAAGCTATCATGGCTTCCAGAGTCAGACTTACGATTCTCAAATCCCACTTCTACCACTATGAACTAGGTGATCCTGGGCTAGTGATTTAGCCTTCCTATGCCTCAATTTTCTGATTTGATAAGAGTTGTGAGGTTTAAATGAATGAATACATGCAAAGGACTTAGAACGGCATCTGGTACATTAAGCACACATGCTCTCATATTATTATTGTTATTTGCAGTATTGATTAAACCCATCATGTGAACCTCTTGCTGGCCCATGTTCTTGTGAAAACCACATGACAGGAAACAATCAAATGTGTGAATTTACAAACCCCATAGGTGACAAAAAAAAAAAAAAGGTCAAGGGTCTCAGGATGGGATGGTAGTAAGAATTCATCCATCTATCCCTTCACAGCCTAAGATCTCTTTGGATCCAGGCCAAAGACTTGCTGAAGCATTCTAATTTTCTTGGGTTGGTTGTTTAAAATCAGCTTTGATTGTCAGAGGCCATTTTCTGTCTTCTGAGCAGAAGCAGGTTTTTAACTACATTTAGGGTTGGACAGAGCACACGATGGAGAGTCAAGTCCAAATTTAACATCAGCGGGCCATGTGATTTGCCCAAGTCCCTTCTCCTACATGGCTTCAGTTTCCTCATCTGTACAATGAGGAGGTAGCAACAATGGCCTCTATAGAACCACCCAGCATCACCGACAGTCCATTTACAGCCCTGGTCCTCTACGTAGGCTCAGTGTGTTAAGTGACTTCAGCACGGGCAACTCCTTGGGGGTCACCACTGGCCCAGGACTCAGGCCAGAGAAGTGAGCAGTGTCATGACTTTTTGGCTGTTTGCATCTCAGTGGTTTGGTTTGTGTCTCAGCAGGGACAGTGGAATCATAATGACCATGAGCCTCCTGACTGATCCTTATGTCAGTGCTTTTATAGTGAGACCCATGACAATGACCAAAGTGGAGGAACTGGCTTCTGAGGATCAGCTGCTTCCCACCAGAGGGCTGGTGATTGTCAGACTTCTTCATTGTGTGACCCTCCAAGAGCCCCTAGAGTGCCTGGGGTCTGGTAATCTCACCTTCCAGAAGACACCGCTCATGCTACAGGCCTTGCTACCACAAACAGCCTCTGGGAACTTGGCACTTCATCTCCTTCTTGTACTGTGGCCCTTGTCAATCCCAGAGCTGGTGACTGGACACTTGGAGGCAGAGGCTGGCCCAGCTTCCCCTGCATTTCTGTTCCTTGAAACCACTGGTTTCTCCTCCATAGCAATTTCAGAGCGGAGCCTGAGGAAGTCCATGCTTCAAATACAGCAGGAGCACTGCCATCTAGATAAGGCAAGAGGATGGAATGTGTTCTCAGCTCTCAGAGCGTGGATCATTCAATAAATCTTCTAACAAGGAGGGAGCATTTACCATGTACTAATAACAGGAGAGGAACGTTTGAATGTGAACCAGTACTCGATATTGTAGAGACTCTTTACACATTTTATCTCTTCAAAATTTGCAATAACCTCATAAAAGAGCCACTAGTACAGTGCACATTTCACAACTGTGACACGGAATTTCAAAAACCACTAAGAACATCACCAGGACTTGACCCAGAGATATTACAGTACAAAATACAAAGAAGCAGAAGCCTTGGCTTCTACCTCATAAAGTGCACGTCCCGGTGGAGAAACAGGATGTGGGCTCTGCCTGGCTTTGTCCTGTGCTGCTATTTGATGTTTTAATTCCATTGATAGATAAGATAACATACTATGCAGATTATGAGATATGGGAGTCCACTCACTGGGGCCTAGAGAAGTGGGGAAAGCTTGAATGGGCTTCCAGGCAAGCTTTGCAGGATACAGAGGGATGCTCTCAGCAAGAGGAAACAAGATTAGGTGAGAGAAATAGCACCAGCAAAGGCCACCCAACTGTGACATTCAAGATCCCATTTCCTTCTAGTTATCTTGGATTGAGGATGCTGATTGGGCTAACGGAAAAGGAGTTCAGAAGCAAATGCTGGGGTGTTCCCTCTTGTTCAGAGCTACTGCTGGCTTAGAGAACCAGGACTGTCTGCATTGAAACGTGTTCCAGGAAAGAGCACTAAGAAAAGGTCTTAATGATATGTGATAAGGCTCAAATTAAAGTCAAGTGGGATATTCCTAAGAGGCAGCTCCTTAAACACTTTCAGCAAATGTCACTAGTGGTAGAAAATATAAAGTAACACTCCCAGTATGTTTACCTGTTTGGATTTTTAAAATTTATGCCATGCTTGTGTAATTCTAAAATATATCCATGTTTGTTTCAATTGACTTGTTCAATAATTCCACAGACATTTGTTGAGCCCCTATTCTGTGCTTGGAACTGTCCCGGGCACTGGGGGAAAAGCAGTGAATATACACAACAGTCCCCATCCTCATGAAGTTGTGTCCCAGAGTTTCTTCTCACATTTCGGTAGAAAGTGATAGTTCCTTGGAGATGTAGCACATCCATCCTGAGCTTCCTGTAACCCCAATACCTTGCCTGTGGGGGTAAGATGAACCTTGGACCAAATAGGGGTCTGTAAGAAAGGTGAAAGGAGAAATGCCCTCCTTGTAGGCAGCAAAGAATATCTGATACCTTGGTTTCCTCTTATATGTTGAATTTCAAGATGGCGCTACCTGATATTATATAAAATGAAAGCTCCTGTGTTTTGATTGCCTCCTACCTGAAAAACACTGTCCTTGGCACAGTAAAAGCCATTAATTCTACTTGGCCCCAACCCTATTTTTTCTTCAAAATTCCTCTCATATTCTAAAATTAGTTGTCTGCTTGTTTATTGTGTTGCCTCCCCAGTTAGCCCAGTTAGGCTCCAAGAGAGCAACATTCATGTTTGTCTTATTCATTGTCCCAATATCTAGCACAGCACATGGCAGGTAATTGGTACTCAATGAACATTTTTGAAGAAATAAATAAATGAACTCCGTTACAAGATGAGAGATCTTCCCAATGCTTCTATAGCCATTCTTCCTATCTTGCATTTGCCGATAAAGGCCAGGTAACTCTCTCAAGGTCACTTGAGGAGCATGTGATGCAATCAAACTTTAAACTTAGTCTGTCAGATTCCACATCCTTGCTCTGTCCCCAGTGCTATAAACCCCTGTCCCTGTGAGAAGACGTCCTTTGATTTAATGATTTCTCTTCTTGGGTGATTGCAAACACTTAACTGCAAATTGCCGCCATTCTTTCAGTCTCCTCTGCTCCTGCTCTTTTCCTGGGTCAGAACCTTCTCTATCCCTCTGTGCAGAGCTTCCCCCAACATATACACATCCATGTCCAGAGTTCAGGTAGGACACTCACCTTTCTGAAGTCATCACTCGATTCCCTGTCTCCACTGTTTCACCCTCTACCTCTAGCTTAATTATTCCCACACCTAGACTTCATTTCCCCATGGAGAATGAAAATCCTCACGGGTCAGGAATACCCCATCATCTTGGGAGACAACATAGAATAATGGTAAAACCTCAGATTCTAGGACCAGACTCACTTGTATGCAAACCCCAGTTCCTTCTCTTGCAGATTGTGTGATCTCCGTCAAGTTTCTTCACTTCTATGGACCTCAGTTTCCTCATCTGTAAAATGGCATGTAGAGTTGTTGTAAAGGTGAATTAATATATGTAAAACTTAATGCGAAGCACATAGTAAGAACATGTAGATGTCAACTATCACTTCTCACTTATCTTCTTCTCATTTTCCAACTGTGCCAGGCACCTGAAGAATATTTTAAAATTCCTACTAACATAAATCTGCTAATTCTCAGTATGCAGTATTTCTCCCCTACTACACTGAAAATTCCAAGGACAGGCATTGCTAGTGTTTTCTCCTTCCTCCCTTTCAGGGTCCACCATAGTAGGAGGAACTCGACAGGTACTTAATAAATCCTTATGGAAATGAACAAACCAAAAAGGCCTTGGGCTTTGGGGAAAAATTCTCATTTGATTTTCCCTTCTGCCTTTCCTCTCTCCTTTAATTGTACATCTCTTCTTTCTTCCTGAAATCAGATTAAGCCCCACTGAGCCTAAACCAATAGTATTTCAAGTCATTTTCCTAATGGATATGAATTGACTATAATCCTTTTGTTTTGTGGCTACTGGCAGTTGGTCAGGCAGGTGACTGAGATGAAGATTTTAAGAACTCCCAAAATATAGTGTTAGCTTACAAAATGACAGCCCTCCACTGCACTGGAAAGTCATTTATGATGACTTTGCAGCTGAAGGAAAGGGCCCCAAGAAACCTTAATTGGCCTTCGGCTGATTTTAGGAACCAGGCCTTCCTTGTAATTTGCTGCAAAACTCATACAATTCTCCGAAATAAGAAGATCAGTCATGGGACACTGCAGTGAGAACATTATAGAAAATAGCTCAAGGACAGATCTGTGCACCACAAATTCATTAGGAAGCTACCACCAGACCCAACCTCCAATGTACTTGTCCTTGGGAAGACTCATTCATTGTCAAGACTTGACTTTTAAAGGCAATGGGAAGAGGTGGGCCCAAGAAGATTTCTCAGCTGCCATTTGATCCACATTCAAATGAACCCAAACAGAAATATTGATAATGACAGAAAACCAGAAAGCTGACTTACTTTGGGCAGATAACTGTTTTCCCAAAAAGATGCGTCTGGAATGGAAATTGAAAACATGAGAGTATTTCAGCTGAGTCCACTCCAAGTGGAACCTGCATTCACACACATACAGTAGATCTTATTAACTTAGAACAGGGATGGCAAATGGGTGTCATTTTACATAACATTTCTCTCTTTTTTAAATGTTTTTTTAAATTTGTTTTTGAGAGAGAGCCTGAGTAGAGGAGGGGCACAGAGAAAGGGGGACAGAGGATCCAAAGCAGACTCCACACTGACAGTAGTAAGCCTGATGCAGAGCTTGAACTCAAGAACTGTGAGATCATGACCTGAGCCGAAGTCAGACACTCAACTGATAGAGCCATCTAAGTGCCCCTTGCACAAGATTTCTAATCAATGATAGTGGCTGCTAAGAACACCGTATCCAAAAGGATTCTCCTGCTGCATTTCAGCTCAACAAGAAAGAATGCTGTAATCATTCAGCAATGCCGGCTATGGCAGAGGAAGTGAAACCCATGCACTAAAGGCTTGCCATCCTCAACTTGGAATCACGGGTATAGGATGGATTTCTGATGCAAGCGTAGAAATATCTATAAAGCTATGTTTCATTATTATTTTTAATTATTGCTTTTTATTGCAAACAGTATAAATCATAAATATGAATATCCAAAGTTAGAGCACGTATTTCAAAGTTTCTAATCAGTGGGCTCTCCCATTCCCTATTTCCTTTTCATGAGAGCCATTTTGACAGGTTTGCCAGTGAGAGGAAACAGGTCTATGCGGAGGAGCTGTTTTATGGTAATACTGGAGAGAAACTTAAATGCCAGTGTCACTCCTGGCAAACAACTCCCTGAGTAAGACTGCCTTGAAGCAAACTTCATACACCCACCCCCTATTTCCATAGTGGGTTCAGGAAGGCCCGGAAAAGAGAAGTCTTGCTCATTCTCGCCAATTACTGGCAGAATCAGCTGGTGACTAACTTACCTGTTCCCTGCAACTTGAGATCTGCGTCATTGGTTCAGAACAGTCGAAGGGAACGTGGAGGAGAAAAGATCATGTCACCAAAGGTAACTCAGGCTCGCTGCTGATGCTGCCCCCAGTGTTGGCTCTGACAGCCACTTGGCAAATCCGCTCCTCCAGTACTGTTCACAGTGACAGCTTGAGAGGGGGCTGGGGCAATCTTCCCTTTCTTGAGAGGAGTCAACGCAGCAAGAGTCAACTTCTTTGCACATTTTGTAGGGATCTGCGGTCTGATGGAAAAGGCATCGTTGACTCAGGACAAGGAGAGGTTTCCCTGTGCATCTGAGACAGGAGTGCCAGAGACCAGCAGTAACTCAGAAATAAAGATGACGCAAAGATTTCTAAACACATTTCACTCTTTTCAAAGTTCAGTCCTGTAAGTTTCGGTGGAAGTTGTAGATGTAGGGAATGTGAGATGGTTTTTCTGTGAACCAGAGGCCAGCAGTTCCACACTCTGGCTGAGCAGCGCCCCTTTCTAGCTGATGAACGCAAGTTGACCTCTTCAGCATCGCCACAAAAGACATTTGGAAAAAGACAACAGAGTCGGACTAGATACTGGTTCAGAAAAGTCATTGTCCTCCTCTCCCTCCCCAATCTGACATCCGTAGTTGCAGAATCAGCCCTGGTTTCTAACAAACTTCTTGATGGAAATCTGAACAATTTTTCTGTTTTACCTTATGAAGTGGAAAATCCCCAGAGGGGGAAGAAAAGGACTACAGTCTAGTTGGAAATTAAGTTAAACTCAATTAATTTACATAAATGCATTGGGTTGCTTTGGTATTGTAATTAATTCTTGGTTCGTAATGTGGAGTTTGTCCCTGCAGATTGTGTCCCAGAATGTGCCATGTGAAACTGCTCTAATTAGGCTGGCAGCCTGGCTTCAAGGGCACCAGCAGATTGATTGTAAGCTCTCTGAGGACAGAGACAAGGCTGATCCTGCCTTGTTGGATCAGTTTGTGTTCACTGGGTAAATAATTATAAAGTACCCGCAGTGGTTGTACATCAGCATACCCATGGTGCCTAAAAGTCAATAAAATAGACAGGTGCCTACCTTCATGGATCTTATGTTCTAAATGGGAGGAGATATATTATAAACAAGTAACCCAATCAATAAACAAGGTCCTTTCAGGTGGTGACAAATATTGTACTAAAAAGAAATAAAACAGGGCATGAAAATAAAAGCAATGCAACAGGAAGACGTCCAAGAGCTGAGAAGTCAATGATGGGGAATCAGACATCATGCCAAGCAGGGGCAATTGTGTGCAAAAGTGCCGTAGGTGGGCAATCCTGACATGTGGCTGGCGAGGATAGAAGGCCAACTAGCATAACTGGAACCTGGTGAGAGGCAGAAAGACATAAGAGGAGACTAGTGGAAAAAAAAGGGACTTCATCATGATAGGGAGTCAGGATTCTATTCTAAATCCCATGAGAGGCCTTTCGAAAATTTTAAGTGAGAGGACATGATGTGACAAAAGTTATTCTGGGTTTTAGTTGCAAAATGGATTACAAAGCATAAGAATGGATGCATTTTAGATGTATATTCTCATTCTAAATCCGGGATGGGGGTTAGGTGCAGGACAAGAGGAAAGAGGCATGAAGTAAGCAGGTTATATTAATTGAATATGAGATAACCTCCGTAACAAAAAGATCCCACAATTTGGTAGTCAGAAAAGACACAAGTTACCTCTCTCTTGTGTAAGTCCACAGTTAAACAGTCTAGGGTTTGCAGGATGGCTCTTGCCCTCCAAAGTTATCAAAGACATAAGCCACCGAATTGACCCTGCCATGCCCAACTATGGCTTTTATCTCTGGATCCCAGGCAAATGCTCTAGTTTTGCCATTTCACAGCCATGATACAAGGGCAATGGGAGAACTGCAGGAAGTTGTGTGCTGGTCAGTGTTTAGTAACTGGCTTTCTTGGGGGATGGGAGGTTGAGGCCAGTGGAGGGGAAGGGACCTGATTTGTAGAATTTGCTGATTTCCATGGTGGAAGTATTCCAACATGGTTGATTTTAAACTATCAACTTGACCTCACTGAATTCAGTTAGAAAGAGACGCATACGATGGATTCTCACAGGTCATGGTGGGTTGATTCTGACGTACCCCTGGCTCCAGGGCTAAAGCTTCTACTATAAACTAATCTCATCTGGGATCATGACAAGTTGTAGCACACCCAAGAACACTAGGCTGTAGTGTTTAGGGGAAGCCACACATTGATTAGTGCCAAAGGGCCCAAATTTTTACTAAGATACACAGAAAAGGAAATTTTTAAATGATAGCTATGAGTAAAGTGTGGGGGATTCTTACAGCAATAAAACTATTCTGAATGATACTGCAATGGCGGATGCATGTCATTATACACTTGTGAAAGTTCCATAGCATGTCCAACAGAAAGAATGAATCCAAATGCAAATGATGGACTTTAGTCAATAATATCAGTATTGGCTCATTAATTGTAGCAACCATACCACATGAATGCATATGTTAACATGTATACGTTAATCAGAGGGAAGGGGTATCATGGAGTATGTTGGAACTCTCTGTACTTTTCACTCAATTTTTTTGTAAACCCAAAAGTGTTTTAAAAATAGTCTATTAATTTGAAAAACTTATCAAGAAATCAACACATGTATTTGTGTAAATGTAAATGTGTATACGTGGTATTTGTAAAAAATCATCTTTCATGTCTCAAAATATCTCATTTCCTTCCTATTATATTATGGTAGGCTGAGTGATAGCCCCTAAAGATGACCCTAATCCACAGAACCTGTGAATATGTTCTTTATATGACAAAAGGGGCTTTGCAAGATGTCATCAAGTTAAGGATCCTGAGAGGAGAGATTATCTTGGATTATCCAGTTCAACTCAACATCAAGGGTCCTTATATTTTTTATTTTTTTATTTATTTTAATTTTTAAAATTTACTTATTTATTTTTTTAATTTACATCCAAGTCAGTTAGCATATGATACTATGATTTTAGGAGTAGATTCCAGTGAGTCATCCCCTATGTATAACACCCACTGCTCATCCCAGAGAGTGTCCTTCCTAATGCCCCTTACCCATTTAGCCCATCCCCCCACCCACAACCCTCAGTTTTTTCTCTGTATTTAAGAGTCTCTTATGTTTTGTCTCCCTCCTTTTTTTTATATTACCTTTGCTTCCCTTCCCTTATGTTCATCTGTTTGGTATCTTAAATTACAAGGGTCCTCATAAAACAGAAAACAACATCATAAGGGACACAGAGAGAGATTGGAAGACACGAAGCTGCTGGCTTTGAAGATGGAAGATGGGCCATATGCCAAGGAACGCAGGCAGCCTCTAAAAGCTAGGACAAGGAAGGCAACTGATTCTTCCCTAGAGCCTACAGAAGGAATGCAGCCCTCCTGACCCATCTTAGCACTTCTGACTTCCCAACTGTAAGAGAATAAATTAGTGTTGTTTCAAAACACTAAGTCTGTGGTCATTTGTGGCAGCAGTTTGTGACACAGTAGGAAACTCATGTATGTTCCTTCTACCTGGGATTCTGCCCTCTCTGCGCCATCAAACTACCAAGTGTCTCTTCTGTTTATCCTGTTCTTTTAGCTCCTATCTTAAATCTGTGGTTCCTGGGCTGAGCCCAAACAGAGCACATGCCACCATCTTGTCTCTATTCTTAGTCTGGCACAATTGCTGGCTGGCAGATGAAGACACTCAATAAGCATTTGTTAGATGAATGAATGAATGTTGCTTTCCAAATTCATCCCACGCTTAAAAGAATGCTGTGGAGGGGTTTGCTTTTTAGTATTTGTTTTTCAGTTGTGCTGTTTACTTGAATCTACCCTCTATTCCATAAGAAACCACTTGCACACATGGTGACTTCTGGCTGTAAGAACACATGGATTCATTTTTTCTTTTTGGTTTTGACCTGCCCCCATGGTCTGAGCTCCTTATGGGGTTCCTGTTCTCAGGACTTCCTGCTGGTAAATTCCATCTCAACTTCTTTTTATGTGGGGCATCGATCTAAACTAAAATCAGATGGAAACTCTATAGAGCCCCAAAACATACAGCTGTGGGTTGGGGTCAAAAAGAGACAGTGACTGTATCTGGCTGGGCTAGCACAGTGAGTAGCATGTGGAACTAATAAAGAAAACCTGGGAGCTGCACGGGCTTGTTGGGTTCATAAAGAGGAAAACACTCCCAAGTCACAGATAGTACCCATGACCCAGCCCTCTATCTCAGATATGCAATGTCCTAGGTCACAAGGGGACTAGGCAACAAATTGTAAACAGATGGGATCCCAAGATGAGAAAATAACTCTAAGGATGTCTCCTTCTGAGGGTGGGTCATAGAGTCTAGGAGTGCACGAACATGCATTGCAAAGAAATGTAGAGACCCGGTAGTTTCACTTCTCTTTCAAGCCAGGCAAGTTACTTCTCCTCTCAGATCTTGGTTTGCTGAAGACCACACAGATAGCAAATGGCTGGGTCAAGTCTAGCAACATGAATACAACAAAAAAAGGCACATTTGTTTTTCACTCTGGATAAGTCAGAAGGCAGTGAGATGATGAAATGTTCACATCAACTCTCTAGATTTTAGTATTGAATAATTTCATTTTTTTAGTTCTCTGCAAAATGATTGAATTCATTCAACCAAGAACACACACCCCCAGCTGGGAAAAGCACTCACTGCTCCACTGAGGTGACAATGGCTGTGAGATGATCCGCACTGCTGGCCCTCATCTCTCTTTGATTCCATTCCACGAAGCTGAGAAATGCCAAGTGTCAAATAGTTCCAGTTACCTAAGACCTGCAAGATGGAGCTTTTGTTTCTTGAAGATAACACTAAGCAGAAGACCTCAGAGAAGGCACCGTTTAAATGTCCCAAATTGATTTGCCTGACAACAGGAGCAGAGAAGGAGGAGGAAGATACTAATTAAACGGAACCCTCAGGCACAGATGTCTCATTACAGGCATCTGTTGAGTAGGAGCTGCTCAGGACCACCTCCACTGTGCCGGACCTCATCTCCAGTGATTGCCCACCTTTTGGCATGACCCCCCGGGCTAATGACAGAACATTATCTCGGCCATCCCAAATGAGACCCTACTGCCATAACCAACATTTGGCATTTCTGTGGGTGTTCATTTAAGACTTGCTCCCCACAGTTGTGGGCAGAAAAATTTATATCAGCTTAAGTGCAAGGAAATGCCCCCAAGCTCATGCATGTCTAAGGAGAATTGGCAGAGACCACCTGATAGGAAGAAAGACAGTTGTGGCTTTGTAGTACTGTTCTGTACAGGCAGACCTCACACAATGGTGTTATGGTGCTCAGCTTCTGTCCTGAACTATCGCCCATGACATGATTAGAGGAAAAAGTTCATAGAAGAAGAAATTAAGGTTAACGACAACAGGGAACAAGTTTGATCCCACTTGTAATCAAAGACGCTTAAGTTTACCTAGCAATGGGAAACCACTCTTGTCTGCAGGTTATGAGGGGATATGTACAGATCTTATTTATCTATATATCAGAGCTGTTGAAGTTGGATATGATGAACATTCTCGTAGTGGGCTAGGGGCACTATTTTTGGAAGAACACCAGTCATTTACATCAAGAACCTTAAAAAAGAACCTTTCAAAAGAATCATACCACTTCTGAAAAAGTATTCGAAAGTAATTACCCAACACTTAACGCACAAAAATCATCAAAGAAGTATTATCTACAGCAGCAAAACTAATAAAAGGAAACATCCTAAAGAAGCCCTAGATAACCATGGCACACCCACATGATGGAAAACTATGCAGCCCTTAAAATGGTTACATACCATCTTAAAACATCTGAACATGTTGTAAGATGTAAATATTGTCATGTTAAATTTAAAGAAAAGGATAAAGTTGTATATACAGCCTGCTGACAACTTCTGGAGGGAAACTCTTATAGTAATGTAAGCACAGTGAAATGCAACTGGGAGGTAAGGTCATGAAAGATGTCTTTGTTTTTATTATTCTGCATGTTCCAACTTTCACGACAAGCACATACTATTTTTATAATCAGGAAAAAAAACGTAACCACAAAAAGAAACTATGTTTTGCAACATAAGAAAAAAGGAAAGTGCAAGGAAAACCATAGCCCATTTATACCTCTACTCTAGGGAACATTAACTGTAGGAAAACCCACATCCTGTTTTAATCCGTATGCAAATAAAAGCCCTCATTTTTTATATGCAGATATTCATGAATATGGAGAATCCGGCAGCTGAAACTAGTACTTTGATGTATGCCACTGCATGCCGAGCTATTAGAAAGAGGATTTGTGATAATCCTGTTGACATGACCCAGAGAACCTTACCTATTCCAGAGCTCAACTGGAGCCCAAAAATATCGTAGAAAGCCAAACAGCATGGGGTAATTTAGCAATTAAGGGAATTGCAGTAAACAGATCGGAGGATGGGCTCATTTATCTCCATTTCCAAGGTTTCAATAGTAGATTTCTTTGGAGGATAAGAAAGAGTAAAATCCTGCAAGCTAATATTTGCTTTGAGAAACAGTAAGGGGCAGGAAATGTTTCCTTTGCCATTTTGGAAAGGTTGGGGCAATGAAAAGCTACCATAAAATGCTTTAGAATCCCACAGAGCGGCATGTATCACAGGACAGATTGCAGCTCTGGACGTCGAATGATCCTCTGCGACATTGCTGTGATGAGACCCCGCACCCAGGAGCCTTGCTCACCTCCAGCCCCGAACGATCTCGCCCACAACAGATTCAGCAAAATTCACTTTAGATTTGTTCGCGGGACGCAGTTTTGACTTCCTTGCAAGAGTATGTCCCATGGAATCTGCTCTGACTTGAGACTTTTGATAACATGTTTTGCCAGAAAACACACAGGACGATAGAAGAGAATATATTTCAGGAAGTTGCCAAAGAAAAAACATGTTCACAAAGACGAGATTTTGTTTGAAAGACCCGGTAAACAAGTAACATTGTGAGTGACAGTGGGGCAGGGGGCAGTAAAACTGAGATACAGCACTAAATCTGAACCTTTCATGACTCTTCTCCCAGAGAGTCTGTGTCCATAACTATAAAGTGGAGGCAGGAGAAGAGCGGGGTCGGGGAGCGGGGAGGGGTTTGCATTAGGTGAGTTCTGTGTCCCATTACAGGGTTAATGTTCGCTGACCCTAAGTGGAAGAGGGTAAGAAATCTTGCTGTGGAGGAGAAGCATCTTGCAAAGAAAGAGATTATGCAAACCATACAACTGGCCTGGGCAGAGCTGTCCACATCGCTGAGTCGCAGTTGAGGAGACCTACACAGGCCCTGTGGATGCTATGGTTTTACCACACCAACACTCTGTTGCCTGATTTGAAGCACTTGCCCAGGAAACCAGAATCAATTGCTCTGTCTCCCAGCAAACTGCACATTACTCGGGGAATCATCCCTGACTGAGCTCACAGTCGCTGGTGGCCAAGCTATCAGCACTGGGTGGCCTCATTCACATTCAGTGTTGGATGCCTGCTCCTTCTGTGGGCAGGGGAAAAAAGCTGCTGCCTCCTGGGCAGAACATGGCCCTGCATACCCCACCAGCCTGATGTCCTACTTAGAAATAAATCCCCCCTTGTGCTTAAGTCTTTCACTGGTTCCCAGGCCTCCTTCCATCTCCAGGAACGTGCACCTGATTCATCAAATCAGCTGTGTTCACAGGCTCTAGTGGTTGGTCAATATTTTGAATATAACCCCTGGCTATGTGTCACTAAAAAAGCAAGTCACTAAAATATGGAGAAAGTAATAATTACTAACTTAAATTCTAGTCTCAGCTCTGTCGCACCATGAACTACTGACTTCTCTGGACCTTGGTTTTCTTTTCCAGAGTGTTTGGGCCTGTTCAGAAGGATTTTGCTTTTTGTTTTATTTTACTTTAATCTGTGCCGAGGTTAAAGCGAACCCCATGAAACTGTGTGACAGATGTGGGTATCTGTGCATGGTTTTCTTGCAGAAGATCCACAGCTTTTCAGAGTCTCAGAGGGATCCATAATCCAAAAGTCGATTAAAAGCCACTTCTTTAAGCAGAGCCAGAATTCGTACACAGGAGGGGCTTGGTGGCAGGCTGCTGGCTGGCAACAATTGTCTTGAAGCTGTGTTTGCCCAGCAAGCACGATAATTTTATTTACACCATATGACACAGATCGATAGGAGAGGCAGAATTTTCTAAAGATGTATTACATCAGTCTAAGAAAATACTATTTATTTGTCCATGTTGTGCCATTTCTCACCAAGAGTATCCTTGTTACTGAAGATGACTTTGGGGAGGAAGGAGAGGCCAAAGCACTCCCAGGTCACTTCTTGGCTCTAAGATCTCAAAATGCTCTGTAATTTCCATTTGGGATTTTAAGGTCTGGAGAAGATCCAAAGAACACGGCACCTCTCCACAGAAGGCAAGCCCAGGAAACCAGAGGGTACAGAGGCATGCCACCAGCAAGGCCGAGGAACCTGGCTGATGGGCACCTCGGCAGAACCTGTCCCATCTCATAACTGTCTCTTTAAAAATCCCCTTGCCTCTACAATCCTGTCTCTATGTCATTTTTTGAAAAGACTGCAGTGACTTTACCAGCCTACTCTATTTGGGTGGTGGTAAGGATAAGGCATTGAATGAATTTAAAAAGATGGTAACAAATTTTGCCAGAAAGAAACGTTTGATTACATTTGCATGATAGCGATGCTTTCAATAACGACAATCCCCATTTCCGGCTTGCATGTCAACTCTCCTGGAGGTATTAACATCATAATTCCATAGGAATCACCCACAGGAAAATACACAAAAGTAAGAGAATATTGTGCCCAAACCTCTGTTGGGTGATGTGAAAATCAGCACTAAGTAAGCTGATGGCGTATCATTAAATAAGAAATCTTGTTTCCCCATAGGCTTCCCTTGGAGAATGGCATTAATTGAGAAAACTTAGCTGGGGAAGGGCAACTCTTTCCTGGAAAGCATAGATGTGCAAGGACTATGGTTAAAGTCCATGTGGACCACTGTCCAGCCATAATGACCTCCTGGGGGAGTTTCCCAAGTGCTCACATGGTATCATTACATGACAAATACATGGAAATTTAGAATGGTTATTCAGGATTGCCTTAGGATGATAAACAAGTTGGTGACCTCCCAGTGACCACCATAAAAACAAAACCACCATCACAATTACTAGGCACTCAGTGAAACACAGCACTGGAAAGGAGTTAAATGTCCAATGTTAGAAAAATGGTAGCAAATTATGGTATGTCCATAAAGTAATTATGATGCTGTCAATGAAAATTATGCTCATGAAGAATATTTAAGGACAGGAGAAGAAAGCTTATGATATGTTAAATGAAAATCAGGATTAGAAGCTGTATATAAAAAAAAGCATGATCCTTGTTATGTTTAAAAAATAATGATCTCTCTAACAGAGATAACCATTAGTAACATTTGTTATACAAATGACTTTTCTATACAAGTGACTTTTACTTTCTTCTTTACAATTCTGGGTGAAAAAGACAAACAATTTAAAACCTGATCTTTCTGATCAAGAAAAAATTTTTGAATATAAATATCTAAAACAAGAGTTTTTCCCAAAATTAGGAGGACACATGTCTTTTATCCCCAGGATGTTAATCTGCTGTATCTGATGAACTCAAGGGAAGGAATATCTGGTCTACTGCTCACAGGAACTTCAAACTCCTTGCCAGCTTCGCTCCCTGTTCCTTTCCACCCACTGCTCTGAGTCCCCAAGACAGAACACAATGGAGCACAACAGCCTTTGTCCTGTTTCTACCCAGTGAATTTTGGCACAGTTGCGAGGACCCATAGTTCCCCTACTTGTGACCCCTCATGGGTCCTGAGGTAGAATGCCATTTGTTGTTGGCACTTGGAAGCCAACCTGAAGAAGTGTCACATGTATGGGGCTGAGAATGGAAATCATTGCAGAGACAAGATTCCATTTCCATCATCAATGGCCACTGAGCCTGGCTTTGAGTACTCCTTCCACCAGAAGCATGTTCTCCAACTCAGGTTCAGGAGAAAAGGCACAGGATAAATCCTGGTAGAATCCCAGCTCTGCCTGTTATGAACTGTGGGGCTTTGGGCAGATGGTTCAACCTCTCTGACCCTCAATCTCCTTTCTGTAAATAATATCTACCACTAGACCATTGCTGCAAGGATTAAATGAGACCATATATATATAGCACTCGGGCCAAGGCCATCTGTGTGCTTTGACATCAGTCAACCATCACAACTGAAGTGAAGGCTCACCTGGCATTACTGCTGTGGAAATATACTGATCCTATGGTACAGCCTCTATCCCTGGTAAGCAAAAAGCCCACGGTGGAGACATGGGGGGAAATGGCACTAATGAAAGACAGTCTTCAATTAAGGGCTCAAGTTAGCGGTGCCAGTTCCAGGGGGAATTCAGACTAGAAAAAAGAAAAACGAAGACTGCCATAATCAAAAATGGCCATGGAGGAGGTCACATTTGAGCTGGGCTTTGGTGGCTAGGTAAGAAAAATACTTTTTTCTCTGTCTTTCTAAACTAACACAATTATTCTTGGTAAAATGCACCCAAATGACCATCTACAACATCAAAGATGAAGTCATAAAAAGGAGCAGCCACATTTGTTTTAAATAGCTATCCTTCTTTCCTGTCCTCCTTCCCTTCCTTTCCGTCCTACTCCTATTTTTTAATTTTAAGGAGTTTAAGGTTAATGTGTTTGGGGAATTTGGTGAGAAAGAAAAAAATATCACAAAAAAAGGGAATGGTTGCAGATTATAGGAGTCTACAAGTTATTATTGTGGACTTCTCTTTGAGATGGCAGATGTACTTGGTAGTCAGATGGTTAGATGCTAGTCTAAGCATCTCAGATTTTACCCTGAGATGCATCTGCTTTGGTAGAAACTTAGCCCGTTTCAGTACTCACAGTCATTTTCAAGTCCTGTGTAGAGCTCCACGATCCCACAAATATCCTTAAGAGAGGAAGCTGCTAATCTAACTGGCCCTAATAATTCATGAAGTGTATTCCTCATTGACTTTTTATTTTGTCATCCAAGAAATATTTACCAATTTGCAAGTATAGGAGGACACAGCATGCATTGCCGCCATGCCTGGAGACACAGTGGTAAATAAGGAAGAGTAAATTCTTGCCTTCAGAGAGCCACATTCTGGGGATAAATATGCATACCCATGTAAACAATCAAATGCAGGAGATGATTTCAGATGGTAGAATGTGTCACCAAGAAATAAGGCAGAGCAATGATGACCTATAATGGGTGCTCACCGAGCAAGGCCTCTTGAAGGAGATGTCTTTTCAGCAAGAACCAGAGTAATGACAAGGAGACTTGTCTTCTGAATGACTTGCAGCCATGTTCCTCACTTCTCCTAGAGGAATGATAGACTCTGTGGAATAACACTCTTTAGCCTGTTCTGTTTGCCTGCCATTCTTTTTCAACAAGTATTGACTGAGGACCTATCATAAATGACTTGTAGGTAAGGAATAGTACTGTAATGGCTAAAGCACAGAATGTGCAAAAGCATCATTTATTATACTGTGCAAGATTTCCCTTCTAAAACCTCTACCTCCCCAGTTAGACTAAGGGTCAATGTGACAAACTGTTGTAACTGTGTAAAAAAGTAACTGAAGAGTTCTCTGAAGAAACATACAAATACTTCTCAGAG
The DNA here is from genome assembly GCA_028646485.1 of Cryptoprocta ferox. Lineage (NCBI taxonomy): Eukaryota > Metazoa > Chordata > Mammalia > Carnivora > Eupleridae > Cryptoprocta > Cryptoprocta ferox. The sequence goes on along the minus strand of CM053561.1, from coordinate 64,085,658 downwards.
AGAGTGTACTGCTTCATAAAGGAAGAGTTGAAATTCTCCAGATAGAGAAGTGTGGAACTTTCTAACAAAAGAAACAGCTTAATTCATATGACTAGAGTCAAAGAAGCATTACTGGGAGAATGAAAAAGCTGAGGCAGAAAATGGGGCTCGGAAGACCGCTTGAGTTACAATTACAAAGAGACTCAGATGCTTCACTAAGTCATTGAGGCATGAATCTTTTGGCAGTGATGAGAGGAGGTTAAACTGTTGTGAAACATGGCTGGATGATTGCACTGGGAAGATCACTATGGGTGCTGATTGGAGGCAGGTAGAATCCAACCAGTCCAGGGGAGGGAAGGTCTAACTGGGCCACCTCTTTGCTGGACAGCATTAAACACCCAAGCCTGGAGGATCTTCCTTGATATATTGGGTTTAATGAATTGTATAAAAGATAGCAGGCAGATGTTCAAGCAAGATGGCTAAGTCATGGTCATCATGATTTGAGAAGTCTTCACACCTGACATACATTCATTTATCTCATAATTCATCTTTAATTCAACAAAATTAACTAAATTAACACTTCCTGTGATCTAGTTGCAGGATTTGGCACTGGGTGTGGAGTACCAATCTTAACACTGCCTGTCCTCAAGGAGACTTCAGTCTTGAGAAGGTGGTAGACTCCTAAACAGACCAGAAGAGCACCTAATCCACACAGGAAATCCCCCCAGAGATGGTTATGTTCTGAGCAGTGAGCTAAAGGATGAGAAGGCATCAGCCAGGTGAGAAGCAGGGAAGGATGCTCCAAGCAGACTGCAGCACAATTTGAGGGACATTTCAAGGAGTCAGGGTGACCAAAGTGTGGGCTTCAGTATAAGGAGGGGTAGAAGAAAAGCCCAGCAAAATAGATAATGGACATTTTCTGAATTTCTGTGAAAGAAACAGAGGGGAAAGGAAAGAATTCAAGCTAATAAAACAAAATTTATCATGCTTTTCCCATAGGCTGAATTTCCCGCTGCCTGTCCTTAGGCAAGGTAACCACCCCGTGACAAAAGATAAAATGGGAACTTTTAAAAAATTCCTTTCCTTTTTTTACTACCATACTGATGAATCAATAATATGTCTGGCTCCCAGTGAAGGCTCTCTATTTTCTTTTCAGTACATTTGTTTTATAGTTCAAAATGTGTGGCTGGGGGATCTTACCCTTCTCTCGGTCTGTGTCCATCCTCTTCAAGGCCAACTGTTGCTCAACCAAGCAGGACTACTTTTCCAGGGGAAATTAAAATGATAGACTCTCTCATGTCCTGGAATTTCACCTTCCATAAATTCCAACCACCAAAGAGAAAGTCCATCATTATCAAGCAGAAGAGCTTCATTAAAGGCATTGCCAGGGTATGGAAAGTACACGAAAATTTGGGGCAGCATTGAAGGCAACTCAAAGACTCTAAGAATTTTCTCCTGGTGGCAAATATGACAAGTATTGATTATCTGCTCCCTTCAGATATTACACAATGTGTTCAATTGTCCATATAGCTCCTCTTCTAAAACACTTAATCTGAAATACTCTTTCCTTCTGCTACCCCACTGGCAGCATTCATTTTGCAAATCAATGTCTGGTTGATTGATGCGAAGCCCATATGTACTTGGTTGTGCTCATTGTTTCAGGATTGATGCTAATCTTTCCACTTTTGCTTTTACCCTCGTTTTTTGTCTTATTACTCAAATAAGACACAAAGCATAGGTCATTGACTGCACTAAGTAGACTTCTAAACAGGAAGTGTGATACTTATCTCCCTCTTAGAAATACCCTCATCCAAGGAGGGATTCCTCTGGAACTAGAGCCGCCCCCTTACTTGATATAACTTCAGGTGTGACTACATCTCTCTACAACCCCACTGAGGGGAGAAAGGCTGACAGTTTTCTACGCTAACAATTTTCCTTGAGTCCTTCCTTCATCCCACACCCCACTTCCAGTTGTCAGATTTGTATACATTTGTACAAAATGGAGGGAGGTGACTAGGTGACTAGCGGAGCTATTAAAAACCCTAAGAGGCATTGTACTTCCAAATGTTTTAGGCTCCGTATAGAGCTTGGGGTACAGAACTTTGCCCTTTTGTTGTTCCTAATTGTCAGTTTCCAGACAATAAAAAATGTCACATTTGACATCCTGATATACACTGAATATACTCTTGTGACTACAGGAGTTTTAAGAAGATAGATGATACATGGCCCTTGACTTTAGGGAACTTCTAAGTCAGTTCAAGTCAAGACATACATACATGTGTATACAGACACACACACACACACACACACACACTAGCAAACAAGTTAATAGTCTCTGAGTTCTTAGGGAATTCTAGAAGCATGGAATAGACTGTCCAAGTTGTGGTTCAAAGGAAAAATGAACACTTTGGATTGGGTGATCAGGAAATGATGGGCCTGAAACTGTACTGTGAAGGATCACTGCCAAGGTTAGGGTGTTGTGGCAGAAGACAATGTGGACAGAGCATGTTTGGGTGGTAGATCTGCCACCTGGCTGGTCTGGAAGGATCACACACAGGGGAGTTGTAGGCAGTCAAGGTTGGAAGATCTCAGTGCCTGACTGCATCTGGAATCCATCCCCCAGGCAGCGGGAGAGCCATATGGGTTCTTGAGCTGAGACAGGACAAGATGAAGGTGCTAAAAGGGGAGATGGAGAAAAGCAGCAAGTTCAAGTCTTTCTTTTAGTTCTATTTCAGAGTTAGGAATGTGATTTCTTCATTTAAGCAGTCATGAAAAGACAATCCTTAATGAAAAGTCTGGACAAGAGAGTCACATGGGACCAAGTCAGAAAACAGGAGATGTCAGAGGGCATTTGCAGACACCTGGCATGCACTAATGGGAAAGGCTGGCCCAGCTACAGGGGCCAGAATGAGCCAAACCCCAACCCTCTGTCTTCTTTCTTTTGGCACCTAAATCTGGATATGCTTCCTTTTAAGCCGTGCTTTCCATTATGTGCTCTAGCTGACAGATGTCATGACTCAAAATAGACTCCATTAATCACACCCAATGTTTTCCTTAGCACTTGCAGAGATGTTGGATGTGTGAGCCATGTGGCATAAAACTCCACATGACTTTTCAGGGCCTGTCAGAGTGATGCAGTGATGGAAGAATGACAGAACACTGAGGAATGAAGGAATGAGGATGCCGTTAAGATGTCCATGAACATGGTCCATGGAGCTGCCATATGAGGTCACTAAGGCCCACAACTATTCATAAGATGTTTGAAATCCTTCCATTCACATGTGATTCTGACTTCCTCATCTCTGGAGGCTCAGATGACCATGGCTATGCCCAGTTCTTGGATTCTTGGATCGCATCCTCTTCAGCACAGCTGTCTGCCTCTTGGAGATTAAGAACAATACATTGAGACTGGAGATGATGGTGACCAAGACCTTAGCCTGGAGCTGTCTGGCCATTTGATGGAAGAGGTTGTTTCCAGATTCTCTGGTCCCAGAAGTTGGACCTGAGCAGTGGGCATAATGGCAGCCATCAGCTGAGTAGGACACACAGACTTGTTTTCCTATTAGAGAGACTATTAGAGTTAGATTGTTTCTGAACTAATAGATAAGGAGAGAATGTCCCCTTAACGTTTGATATAAGGAATTTCTTAATGTCTTAATTCTTTGAGTTGGGCTTCTGCTGTCAAGTCAAGAGAGGGACAGGGGGGCGACACCACTGGAGTGCCATCCCTTGGCTCATGATGAAATAACTTATTGCTGAAGGCTGGAACTTCAATCTGGCTCAAGATCAAACTAAGCTTCTCTGGTTTGCTGGTATGTTGGTAGAAGTTCCTGAATTCCAAATGGACATGGCTGTGTGTATAACAGACCAGGTTTCTCGTGAGGCTCTTTTATACCACATGCTTCCTTGATACACAAAAAACCCAGGTGTCTTTTTAAAGGCACATCCCTTGTGGGATAAACACTAAACACAAGAAGAAATGCTAAAAAATAAAAAAATCTAAATTTTAAACTGTTTACAGTAATCATATTGTTAGTTGAGCTAGTTGAAATTATTATTTTGAGAAATTTATGTGTATTGTGAGATAAAACAAATAAGTAATTATGTGATATTCTAATTCTCTTCTTTCAGGTGTCCTTGAGAACTGGATTCTCAAAGTAGGAGAAAAATACATTGTTGTGAGATAAACCATCTTAAGAAAAACAGTGTTGGTTTAAAGAAGTATTGGTATGAACCCAAGATGTATTTTATTTTAAATCAAACAAAGAAAACAGAACATATTTCTTAGTTCTGTTCACTAAAAAGTCTTATAAAGGTCTAGAAATATTGAGCTATTCCTAAAAGCAGAGACAGAGAGAAGGACCTGGGTTCAGGTAGTTCTGGGGGGATGGGGAGGAGTGATCCCAGGAAGCAAGAGTGAGGCATGAGGGAAAGTACAACAGAGAATGAGCAAAAGCCAATCAAAGGGTGTGTTATCTCTTGAATACTGAAGACAAACTGAGGGCGGAAGAGGAAGGGGGAAAGGTAAAGGGAGGTGATGGTCATGGTGGAGGTCACTTGTGGGGAAGAGCACTGGGTGTTATATGGAAACCAACCTGACAATAAACTATAAAGTTTAAAAAAAAAAAAAAAAGGGTGTGTTATCGAGGTTGCAGCAATGGACAGTGGGGCTTTGATTCTCTGCAGCCCTCTGAGAAGGGTGCAGAATGCCACCCCAGAATTGTCCATCTGCACACAGGAGGCCAGGACATTATCTCCCATTTCCATTGCCCATTTGATGAGCTGATAATGTCAGTGTTGATAACTCCCCACATTTCAGAGAAGACTGTAAGGCAGAAAGGGGAAACATGCATGGCACACACTTGAGCAGTGACACTTACACTGTCAGTGAGAGTCGAGATCCCACAGAAATTCTGCCACAGTGGCAGCTGAAATCAGAGGTAGACAAGCAGATGTGACACATGGCACCAAGAGCTACTACAGATTCATGTTGTAATATTTATAGATGAAATGCCATATGCCTACCTGGCATTGGTTTCTAGGTAATATGGAAGGGGGTACCTGAGGCTATAGATGAAATGAGTGTGGCCTGAAACTCATAATTGTTTAAGCTAAGTAAAGAGGACATGGTCATCTGTGAAACTATTATGTATTATAAATGTTTAACATTTGCCATAGCAAAAAGTTATGTGACAGGGGTGGGGAGGAAGGAAGGAAGGAAGGAAGGAAGGAAGGAAGGAGGGAAGGAAGGAAGGAAGGAGAGAAGGAAGGAAAGAAAGGAGGAAGGAAGGAAGGGAGGACAGAAAGAAGAGTGGGGTGTGAAAGAAGAAAAACAAGAGCTAAGGTTCTGAAGCAAAAATTCTGGCTCCACTCAATTGGGCAAGTCAAATAATCCTTCCAAGTCTTGGCTTCCTCATCTAAAATGGAACTGGTAAAAAGAACCAACTTCCTAGAATAAATATATACATAATGAAAGTGACTCACTGTTCAGACAATGTCATATACACAGTAAGTGCTCAATAAGTGTTAATTATTACCTCATTATTATGAAAACTCCATGTCTGAGAGAACAGGAAAGGTTAAGCACACTAATTCTGGTTGACCAGGGCGTGTGTCCGGTGATTTTGTAGTAATTCCGTGATCCTGCTCAGCTAACATTGTTTGAAATGCTCCGAAGGAAAAAAAAGCCAGAAAACCGTGTTGTACGTGTGTCTCCAAGGGGGAAACTTGTAATTGCAGTACGAGGCCCCAACTGGCCAACATGCTGGGGTGCTCCCCCTTTAAGAACAGTGTGGGATAACGCAGCTTCTCTCCTTATCAGAAGGAAGCAGTACCTGAGTAATCTCATTTAGAGGCTGAAGGGGAAAAGCATAATATGGTGTCTGCCATGATGTGCCTCTGAAATGGTGGTCATGTTGAAATAATTTCTATTGTGTTGGCTGCTGCTACTTCTGCTAAGAACCATTTCCCCCTCTCCTGACACTGAGGCCACCATGAATCATTCACCTCAAATTCTTAGATGACATCATCCCCTCCTCATCAAATGCCTTCCATCCTCAAAGGGTCAACACGAGAACTGAAAAAAGTAAATGAAGAGTGTTTTGAGATGCTGAGAGCTAGAAAAATAGACCCTCTTATTGTGAAACCTTCACCAACTAATGTTGTTCAGGAAACAAAAGACTAAACTGTCTCATTCTTTGAGAGTTAACCAGAAACCTCCTTGTTTCCACACTTGTTAACATCATTGTAATGTGCATCAGCCCAATTTGCTGTTTTTGAAAGTTTAATCTTTGAAGGCTTTGATCATGTTATGCCTCAGGATCATCTTTCTGACCATCTCTAGTTCTGTGACAACATGAAAGTCACCTGACCTCAAAACACTCCGAAGGCATGGTGTTGACCGATAATAATTTTCTTTCTTGTCACTTGCTTCCTACATGTGAAAAGTTGAGCGTCAGAAGACAGTTTGGCAAACTAATTAATTTTTTATTCCATTTTACTGGCTTATATGAATCTGATGTTAACTTAATATAAAAACCCCCATGGATCAAATCCAAGTTCATATCCTACCATTTTACAGTTTTGAATAGATATGTTATAAGTGGTGCCTGAATTACATTTACTGACTAAATCTTTTCACCTTTATTGGGCTATTTTGAATATTTTCTCTAAAATTGGAGAAAAGTATCCTTAATGTAAAAGTTCTTGAGTTGTCTTGGCCCATAGCTCTTTTAAAGAAGCTCTTGAAAACCACCCCTTCACCCCTAGAAAATGTATACCTGTACCCAAGAGCATCCATAGACTCCTAGGGGTTCCAGGGACCCCAAGTTAATAGCTACTGGCTTAAATGTTCTTTCATTGTCAAATGGTTAAGCCATTCATAAAAGAATGCTCCTGGATGCTGAAATGGTATAAGTAAAAAATAGTGGGGCACCTGCGTGGCTCAGTCAGTTAAGGATTTGACTTTGGCTCAGGTCATGATCTCATGGTTCATGAATTTAAGCTCTGCATCAGGTTCTCTCCTGTCAGCAGAGCCCGCTTTGGATCCTCAGTCACCCTCTGTCTCTGCCCCTCCCCGACTTGTGCCCGTGCACCCACACGCTCTCTCTCTCTCTCTCTCTCTCTCTCTCTCTTCTCTCAAAAATAAGTAAACACTAAAAGAATAGTTATCCTGAGATTCATAAGCCACACATAGAAACCATTCTTATTGAATTTAGGCTAATTGAATTTTTTTAGGCCATCGAATTTTGCTGAGAGGTCACTTATTAATTAACTAAAGACAAGCCCTTCCTTCCTATAAGTTGGCCACGTTGGAAAATGCCCGTATCTCTCTCCCTGAAAAACATGACATACTGGTATCTGCCACCTTTGTCCACACTCAGCTGCTCTTCCAGCCACGGTGGGAGCTTCCTGGTATCCTCTGGAGGGAATATGTTTCACATCATAGTCAAATAAAAACTTCAGAACAGAGAAAAAATGGACTCCTAGATGAAGAAGCACTGAACGGAAAAAATAAAGAAAGAAAGAATTAGAATTTCCAGGAGAGGAAGGACACCACAGGCAGAATGGAACTCATTGTTGCATGTTTTGAAAACATCCATACCCAGATGGATCTCTATAGTTAAGAGACTTAATTTCTAATTTTAAAAATGGATCAAAAGCACATGTCACTAACTGTTTGAGATGGTGTCTGAACATTTGGGATTTATGAAATAGATGGGGAGTTTTAAAGCCAAGTCCCCTTAGCTAAGATGCTACACATAGCCATTTTCCCTCTTTATTAGCCTATAAACCTATCAAGGTGAAATATAGTGACACTGCCTCATCCTCTTCCCCAAATTTAAATTCTAGCTATATGTCAAAATAGCTGATTTATCTTGAGAAAACTATGTAATTCTTCTAAGTTTCCATTTCTTCATTGTTAAGATGAGCATGTTAATACCTACCTGACATGAAGTTTCTGGTCAATCAGATTATACTTGTAAGATATTCATCACTTTACTAATATGAAGTAGTAAAATATTATTGAAGGTAGACAGTGGTCAGTTAAAGAGGTATGCTCTAAACCTAAAACAACCACTGAAACAACAACAAAATGTTATAGCTAGTTGGTCAATAAAAAAGACTAAAAAAATAACAACATTTAATTAATCAAAAAGAAGACAGAAGAAGAGAAAAAAATAGTGAAAATGGATAGGTGGAAAACAAATGGCAAGATGATAGATTTAGACCTAGCTGTAATAATAATCACATTAAAGGGAAATAACTCTAAATATCACACTTGGAAGGTAGAGATTGTCAAATTCAATTAAAAAAAAAGTAAGACCCAACTATTTTCTGCCTTCAGGAAATGAACTTCAAATGTAAGTACAGAAATGGTTAGTATGGTGTAAAAATGGGAGATGATATACTATGCTATTAACAATCAAAAGGAAGTTTGTATATCAGCGTTAATATCAGACAAAGTAGACATTAGAGCAAAGAATATTACCAAGCATAAAGTCATTTCATAATGATAAAAAGATTAGTTAACCAAGGATGTACAACCATTCTGAACATTGATGTACCTGATAACAGAACACCTAATAAAGGAAGCAAAAACTGATAAACTAAGACAAAATAGACAAAATCACTATTTTATATTTATATAGTTTGATACAGGGGTATAGTTCAATATCCCTTTCTCAGTAATGGACAGAATAATCAGACAAAACCAGTAAAAATACAAGATTTCAACAATGCTATTGATTAATTTGACTTGTTTGTTTTCCACCAAACAACAGCAGAATACACATTCTTCTTAAGTGTGCATGGAATGTTTACCAAGATAGACCACATTCCAGGCCACAAAAAGCCCCAATAAATATAAAGGATTTAAGTTGTACTAAGTATATCATCTGAACACAATGGGATTAAATAAGAGATCAATAACAGAATGATCTTTGAAAAAATCACTGAATATTAGAAAAGAAAATAATACATTTCCAAAAACCCATATACTAAAAAAGAAATCAAAAAGGAATTAAAAAGCAGTTTAAATGGAATTAAATTTTAAACATATAAAAGTTTGTGTGATATTGCTAAATTTACACCAAAAACTTAAAAAAAGAACAAAACGGAGAATTAACATTACCTGCTATCAAGACTTAATATAAAGATATAGTATTCAAGAACAGAGTGGTATTGACAAAAAGATGGGCAAATACTGTTGATCCTCATTTTTCACAGATTCTGTATTTCCAAACTCACCAACTTGCTAAAATTTACCAAGGGCCAAGAGGAAGCTTTTGAGATAAAAGATATTTTCATTATCTTGATTGTGGTGATAGGTTCATGGATGAATACATATACGAAAAGTTATCAAATTCTCTAAATGTGTGCAGTTTATTGTATATCAATAAAGCTGTTAAAAAATTGGAGACTCACCGAATATTTACACCTACTTTCTACCATGCTGGACTGAGATTTATACACATCCTTTAAGAATTTCCTAATTTTCACCTCAAGGAGAAAGCAGGCAAAAACCTTTTTGTCCTTGGCTGCAGCGACTTTTTACTCAATACATCTCTGGAGGCAAGGGAAACAAAAGCAAAAATGAACTATTGGGACATCATCAAAATAAAAAGCTTCTGCACAGCAAAGGAAACAATCAGCAAAACTAAAAGGCAACCAACGGAATGGAAGAAGATGTTTGCAAACAACATATCAGATAAAGGGTTAGTGTCCCAAATCTATAAAGAACTTATCAAACTCAATACCCAAAAAATAAATAATACAGTGCAGAAATGGGCAAAAGACATGAATAGACACTTCTCCAAGGAAGACATCCAGATGGCCAACTAACACATGAAAAAATGCTCAACAGCACTCATCATCAGGGAAATACAAATCAAATCCACAATGAGATACCACCTCACACCTGTCAGAATGGCTAAAATTAACAACTCAAGCAACAACAGATGTTGGTGAGGATGTGGAGAAAGAGGAATACTTTTGCACTGCTGGTGGGAATGCAAACTGGTGCCACCATTCTGGAAAACAGTATGCAGTTTCCTCAAAAATTAAAAAAAGAACTACTCTGTGACCCAGCATTTGCACTACTAGATATTTATCCAAGGGATACAGGTAGGCTGTTTTTAAGGGGCACATGCACCCCAATGTTTATAGCAGCACTATCAATATCCAAAGTATGGAAAGAGCCTAAATGTCCATTGAAGGATGAAGAGATAAAGAAAATGTGGTGTGTATATATACAGTGGAGTATTACCCAGCAATCAAAAATAATGAAATCTTGTCATTTGCAACTACATGGATAGAACTCGAGTGTATTATGCTAGGTGAAATAAGTCAGTCAGAGAAAGACAAATATCATATGACTTCACCCATATGAGGACTTTAAGATACAAAACAGATGGACAGAATGGAAGGGAAGGAAAAATAATATAAAAACACGGAGGGGGACAAAACATAAGAAATTCTTAAACATAGAGAATAAACAGAGGGTTGCTGGAGGAGCGGTGGGAGGGGGGACGGGCTAAATGGGCTAGGGGCATTAAGGAATCTACTCCTGAAATCATTGTTGCACTGTATGCTAACTAACTTGGATGTAAATTTAAAAAATAAAATTAATTAATTAAACAAATAAAAGAAAATAAATAAAAGATTTTCCTATTTTTCAGAGAATTTGAAAACAACAAAATATGCTAAAGATTCCACTGCCCAGATTATAAACTTTCCTATGATGTTTCAGAGGGCACATTGGACTTTGCTTGTATCTCCCGTCACCAATATATATATTGTATATAAATTAACATTTTCTTACGGAGTCAGAAGTTTGGGATAAACCAGTGATGGGTTTTTAGATTTCCTTGTGAATGCTCAGATATATACAAGAGGGTCAAAATTCTTCTATATGCCAATAATTAAGCTATGCGAGCTGTCAGAATCTTTTATCTTCTGAGCTGTGCCTCTCAGTTTCAGAGAAAGGGAGTTAGGAGAGCATGAGACATCTGGTACTTGATTAGTCAGACATCAGTATGAACTCCCATGTAGCTTAATATATATACAGAGAGACATACACAGAAACAAGTATAGATATGTGTATATACACTGGTTACTATGCATATATAAGTTTCCTAGCTCTGTCCTTGAGAGGGCCCAGGACCAGTGACATCCTGATGGCAAGAAGCACATCTGTGCCTCGATCTTGGTTTCTAATACCACTATCCAATACAAGGAACCAGGGCTCCTTGGAGAAATGCTTTATTCTGAGATTGGGATAAAGAAAATACACGAGGCTGGAGCATCTTATCGTGTCAGAAAGCAAGGAAGTGTTCAAAAGAACAAAAACGATGGGGTCTTATCAAAAAGGATGGTATCTTATCAAAGGGACATAGGAATCAACCTATACGAGCTTCCGATGGCTAAAGCTGGAATAATTTAAGCAATAAAATAAATACATAATATTGAATAATAACTCAAAGTATAAAATAAATACACATGCACCCATGTTAATACAAATAATATAAATAACCAAATAAATAAGAGAGATATATCTTCTTTATAGAATTCCAAATAATATATGTAGATATTCCCCTAGCCAGAAAGTGAAGTTGAATTCCCTAACGGAACTTAGTGACTGACTTCCAAAGAACAGAAAATGGAAAGCAAAATACAGTAACTTTCAATGGAGAGTCCTGGCAAAACACGTTCTTAACTAAGTAATCAAAATGGGCATAATCAGTGAAGAGTCATGTTGTTAGCATATAACCCCTGATATAATGAGATAAGAAGAGCACTTCACTTCTGTGGTGTTTTCCCCAAAATTTCATAATCCCAGTATTTGTATGAGGAAAACATCAGAGAAAACCAAATGGAGGGACATCCTACCAAATATCTAACCAGTTACTCCTCATAATTGTCAAGGTTTTAAAAACAAGAAGGACTGAAACACTGCAAAGGACCAGAGGAAATTAGGGAGACATACAATACAAATGCAATGTGGTATCCTGGATGGGATCCTGAAATAGAAAAAGGACTTTAATAGTAAAACAGGTGAAATCCACACAAAATTTGGACTTTACTCAACAGTTGTGTACCAGTAATTATCTCTTAGTTTTGAGATTGAACCGTAGTTTTTAAGAGATTACATTAGGAAAAATTGGGTGATGGATATTTATAGGAACTCTCCTTGCAATTTTCCCGTAAGTCTGAAATTGTTGCAAATTGAAAGTTTATATAAAAAAATTTCCATCCTCTCATTAAATTGGTTAAAAGCCTTCAAAGAGTGACAGAAGGTTGTCATCATGAAACTGTTCAACTGGACAAATGAATGCTGAGATTTGATTCTGGCCTGTGGCGTTGAGAATGTCACTCTGAGTGGGAGATGGTTAGTCAGTTGTTCTCTTCTCCCTCGCCCCAGGAACACCAAAAACTGCATCTGCCCTTGCCACCTAGCCGCCTCCCAGAGAAGAGGTGAAGACCTTTAGGGAAGAGAGAAGCCCGTGGTCTGGAACAGCATGGATGGCATGTGTCATGATTTCTCATGACAACTGGGCATCCAAGAGCCTCTCCTGGCTTTGGGGCCACAGCACAGCTTATGTATTGGCAGGTGGGGAGGTAATCTCAATGAATCTTTTCTGTTTAAGCAATCTGAGCCACCCTGCCAGCTTGATATTTTAAATGCACCAGGAATTTTAAAAAACAAGGCTTAGGCATACTGAAATGTATGTCATCCTTCCCAAGAGGCAGAATCACAAGCTTATCCAATTTGCCAGCTGACAATTTGGCCATCTCACTGTCTGTGTCTCAAAACCAATTCAAACAGACACATTGCTCATCCTGAGTGATGCTAGATGGACGTACGTGTCAGCAGCCAGGCTGTTCTGCTGCTCTCACCAGCTAAGCTCTCCTGTTTTATTTTTTAACATTTTAGGAGAAGAGCCTACCTTCAAAGGATATGAGATGCCCAATCATCTTCAAATTATGCTGTCTGGAAATGTCACCAATCTCACACAAGCTCCAAGAATTAATTCATGGCAAGCTTGAAAGAATGCCCAGTGCTCAGCCCTGTAAATCATCACCATACTTACCAGCTGATCTCTTCCATGACCCCCTTAAATGCTTTTTCTCCATCACGTGATCCACACTACACGTAAAAGACTTCACGGAAAGATTCGTGAAAAATCGTTCCATCAAATGAACTCTGTTTAAGTTTTGTAGAAAGAAGGAAGCCCCTCCAAGAGTGAATTCTGATTTCTAAAATCTACAGCTAAGGAGGCATCAGGGAATATCAAGGCAAGTTTCTCGAAAAGCCCTCAGAGAATGTCTACATTTTACCCCTGCTGATGCCACCTGCCTGCTTGGATGTCTGGGTGTAGCTCCCTCTAGATATCCATCGCTGGTCTCCTCATCCAATTATACCAACCCCAAACAGTTTGTCATGTGTTCACCACTGTTTTGGTGACCAGATGTCCCCATACTCTGTGCTCACCTGCCAGACTAGCCTTCACATCAAAGGCTACCACATAAAGTAGAAGGAAAGTTGGGGGAGAGGAGAAATCTCCATCTTTGTCTTGGGTTTGCTGATCTACCATCACAAATGTATACAGGAAGATGCTCAGTTCTGGTATGTGTTGAGGATAAGCTTTTGTTTTAGGCAAAAGAAATGTGCTTTATCTACCATGTCTCTGTGTGGCTTCAGACTTATCTAGTGTGACACAGCCTTTATCTCGGGTGGCACTGACACGATTTAAAACAAGCTCATGTTTTGTCAGACAAGACTAGGGTATGGAGGGTTGGCAACAAGACTAGGCAGTACCACAGGAGGAAGTAGAAGGAGAACAGTCTTGCTCTAGACTTCCTGACAAGTCGGGTAAGTAACTAGAATCTGCCTTCCCTGGCAACAGGTACTGACATTGATGCCCGTCCAAGGAGTACATCTCATGCCAGTCTGGGCAGAGTCACAAGAAAAGGGTAGAATGTCTGAGACAACGTGTTAGGGGGAGCAGGTGGGGTATAGGAGACAGAGGCAGTATATCCAGGATTGGCTGCACCCACATGTCCAGGCAGTCCATTGTTGTGGGTAAAGTGCAGCCAATAGATACTCATCAGAACACATGGAGCACTTGCTCTAGAAACAGGCTGCAAAGCATCATCCATTCAGATGATTCTGTTTTTCTTGGTGTATGTCATTCCATTTGTTGTCTTTGTTTTATAGTGATTAGACGCCGTGGTTATTTAGCTATTTTAGCCTGAGAGCTCATGTCTCCTAGGACAACTAGTCTTTCCAGTAATGGTTGAAGGGAGGGGCTGAAGTTCAAGCTCTAGTCTATGAAGTGAAAGAGAGGGAAGAGAAAGATAGCTCCAAGCACTGCAGAATCATTGCAGGCCCCTCCTATTTGCTGCCTTCTCATCAAGCAGTTCCTCTGATCATAGATTCATTTTTTTGAATTTGGTCCAGACAAACAGAGTTGAGAAAAAGTTTATCCCTAGATGTCACCTCACCTGCCCAGGGTGGCAAGAGGAGGAGGAGCTGGAGAGACTGCTCAATGGAAGACAGCCAGCCCACAACTTGTTTCCATCTCTTCACCCCAGAAAGCCTTTTGTGTTGCCTTGCTATTATCTCACTGTTGATGATACTGACTGTTAATGTGAACAGGCGACTAAGGTAGGGGCAGACTATGGCTACCTCAAAATAATCCTGGGGAGAGGCAAGAGCGAGGTTAGAACTCAAAAGCCTTTTTTTCCAATTTGCTTTCTGTGCTGCCTCTGGCTGTTGCCTGCCCCACAGTACAGACATCTCCTTTCCAACGAACAGCAGAAACACACACACATGCACGCACCACACACTCATGCACTCGTACATCCATGGTATTTTTGTCAGTTCCTCTTAGTCATGTTTCCTTCTTGCTTCTATAATTTTGCCAAAGTTGTGTTTCTTCAGGGTTTGTTTTATCATTATGTAAATTCAAGTTTTACTTCAGCGAAGTTTCCTGAATTGCATCTTTAAATATTTGTTCTGGCAATTATTTCCTTTTTATTCCTTGGGGAAACAACAATTGTACATATGTTGGATTTAATTTGCCTGTCCCATCTATCATTCTCTCTCTAACTTGTTTTCACTCTCTCTCTATATCAACTTAATGTTGTTTACTTTCCTTACTTCGACTCCTTGTGTTCTTTATCCTGTTTTCGGCACAATCTATTCTCTCTTGTGAATTTTCTAATTTATTTTTCATTTCTGTGATGGGTTATGGCTCCTCTCCCTCACATACAGATGCATACTTCTTTCCTGAGTTTTGACAACACTTGTTCTTCTCTCTTTTAAAAATTAGTTAAACTTTTGGTCATAATTTTTACCAGTTCTATAGTAATATTTTTCTGATTTTACCATAGTGTTTCCTAACTTTTCCTTTTTACTTTTTTCTGGTAGTATCTTATATAGATCGTGAGTTTGTTTCTTTTTTATTATTTATCTCTAAAGAAGGTAAGACTTCCCTGGACCAGCTATGGACTATGCTTCAATATTTCTCAATAGTAATAGGAAGATAAAATGAAATAATGCAGGGGTGCCTGGGTGGCTCAGTCGGATAAGTGTCCGACTTTGGCTCAGGTCATGATCTCACAATTTGTGGGTTTGAGCCCCATGTCAGGGCTCTGTGCTGACAGCTCAGAGCCTGAAGCCTGCTTCAGGTTCTGTGTATCCCTCTCTCTTTACCCTTCCCCTGCTTGCACTCTGTCTCTCTCTCTCTCAAAAATAAACATTTAAAAAATTTTAATGAAATAATGCTATTATTAGAGTTTGCCCTTATAATTATACAGATGTATTTATAACCTGATTTGTTATTTAGATTTTTTTCCCTACCTATTGCCACTCTTCTCCCTAAATGCTAAATTCATAAAAAGAATTCATAAAAGACGATCTGAAGGGATGTGTAGTTTATTTAGGACCAATGTAATGAGATCTTCATGCCAAATCTGATGTCTTGCGGTGCTCTGTGGCACATAATTTCTTCTTCTCTGAATTAGAAAATGGCTCCCAAACTGTGCTCCATGCAAATTGGTCTTCCATGAGATTTGAATAGACAAATCACCAAAGAAAACATACTGATGGCAAATAAGCAAAGGAAAAGAGGTTCAACATGACTGGCCATTAAGGAGATGCAAATTAAAACCACAGGATACCACTTCTCACCTATGAGATGGGTTTTAAAAAACTTGACAATACCAAGTGTGGAGAAGATGTGGAGCAACTGAAATGTTCTACCAAATATTGGACAGCCACTCTGATAAGCCACCTGGAAGTTTCTTATAAAGCATACACTTATCATATGAACTAGAAACCCCACGCTTATCTTCCTCTCTAGAAAAATGAAAACTCATGTTTGCGTAAAACCCTGTGCAAAAATATTTACAGCAGTTGCATTCATAATTGCTAAACTAGAAACAACCCCAATGTCCTTCAATATAGGTCAGTGGATAAAATAATTCTGGTATATTCATAAAATGATTATTACTTAGATAAGAAAAAATTTACATACAACAATATGGATGAATACTCAAAGCACTTTGCTGAGTGAAAGAAGCCTGTCTCAAAAGATGACCTACTAGGGGTGCCTGGGTGGCTCAGTCGGTTGAGCAGCCAACTTCAGCTCAGGTCATGATCTCACAGTTCCTGAGTTTGAGCCCTGCGTCGGTCGGGCTCTGTGCTAACAGCTCAGAGCCTGGAGCCTGCTTCAGATTCTGTGTCTCCTTCTCTCTCTGCCCTTCCCCTGCTCACTCTCTGTCTCTCAAAAATAAATAAACGTTAAAAGAAAAAGATGACCTACTATGATTCTACTTAAATGATATTTTGGAAAGAGCAAAACTACAGGGACAGAGAAGAGAGTGGTTTCCAGGGGTTGGTGTTGGGGAAAGGTATGTCTATAAAGGGGGAGCAGAAGAGAAATTTGGGGGGTGATAGAACTATTCTGTATCTTAATTGTAGTGGTGGTTGGATGAATTCACACGTGTTAGAACTGTACACCAAAATAAAGCTAACTCTCCATTATGCTAACTGAAAAAGAATACCAGTCAGAGAAAACTAGAGTTAGATGTTAACTTTTGAGATATGTTTATGCATTCACACACATAATCTTAAATACATGCATGTATTTTTCTTTGTTTTATTTTTAACTGAACAGTAATATTATACTTTGAGATTTCTATAGGATCCCCTTCTCTCAAAACCAGAAGTGCTTTTTATTCATTTTTGGTAGGGGAGGAGCAAGGAGACAGGGAGAGAATCCCAAGCAGGCTCCACACTTTCAGCGCAGAGCCCGATGCGGGCTTGATCTCACAAACCATGAAATCATGACCTGAGTCGCAATCAAGGGTCACTTAACCAGTTTAGCCACCAGGCGCCCCAGAATTAGAAGTTCTTAAGTACATTGCATCAGGGTGTTCTCCTTTAAAGATTTTTTTTTTTTTGTTACATAAATTTTTGTTACCTACTTGCAGTTATGTAAATACATTGAAACCACACAGAATCCCCCCCCCCCCCCCCCCCCCGGCTGGACAGGAGCAATAAGGAGAGCTTCCACAGTAGTGTATTAGGAGGCTCTCTGAGAGATGTAGTAAACACTGCTGGCGGCATACTCAGCGTCCTTTTCTCACCTCTGCTTCTCTGAATCCTAATTTTGTTTAGGCAACTATTCAAACTCTTTCAAAATCCTGTTAGAGGGTCTGTAAGAAAAAACTTCATACATTTAAGTTGACTTCTAAAATTTGTCAATATAGGTTTAAATAGCAACAAAAAATGAGTTTTCCAGCATGTTGCAAATATTGACATCGTTCCATAAAACCATTAGGTCCCTTTTAAAAATCCACTTGATGGGACTTAATACCACAGAGATTTGGGCCTCATCACTGTCTATTTAAAAAAAAAATCCCTGAAAAATCTCTTTTTTGTATAATAGGCAGAAATTTTATACCATTGATTTATTTCCTTGAAATCATTTTTCCTTTCCACTTCCACCAAAGAACTGTATCCTAATATATTGACTTAGAGATCCTTTGTAATGCTCATAACATTGACATTTTCTTACAAAGAGGACTTACAAATGAATGTCCTAGTCTCCCAGATTTTCATTTCAGGCTGTATCATAAGGGTACAGTAGACACAAAATAAAATGTTTGCTGATCATTCTTTCAACATTAATAACAGCATTTACGAAAATGTGAACACATTCTCATTTTAAGGGTCAGGAGCAGGACTTGTCAACCAGTCCCATAGCAAGTATATTTAAGCATCTTATCAGTGATGAGAAAGCAACTCCCTGGTGATGAGCTGGAGATAGGATAAAGCCAGGAAACTCTTACAACATGGGAACTCACAGGGTTTGGGGGTAATAAAGAATGTAAATCCAAACATTTAAGAAAGAAATCCTAACAATCAAATACAAACTTTTTTTTAATAGAGAAACTCTTTGCAATTTGTTTTCTGGCCAACAAAACCCTGATAACCTGGCAAAGACATCACAAGAAAGGAAAATTATGGGCAAATATCTCTCCTAAACACAGGCATAGAAATTCTAAACAAAAATATAGCAAATCGACTCCAGCAATGTACTAAAGAATAATATGTAGGAGGGGAATTTGCTGACCAAAACAAAAACAGAAACAAACAAAACCAAAGCAGATTAACAAGAGAAAAGCATACAAATTTTATTTAAATGTTGTTATGTGTTTTCTATGGCAATCAGATGGGGTTGGAGTCCTTCACAGAAAGAAAAGAAAACCCCTTAGCCTTGGAGGCGTTTAGACCATTCTAAGAAAGGACAATGCATTTATAGGGGTAACAAGACAAAGGAAAGGAGCTTCTGGACTTTTTAGGGGTGGTAACTTGTGGGAAGGTAAGCTCATGGGGGACACTAATGTTAGATAAGTGTTATTTAGGAAGACTTGCTTATGTAGACGCTTCTTGGTGTCAACTCATCTTAGATGATAAGCTGTTCTTCCCTTCCTGGTACAGGAAAGGTGGAGGCAGGAGGGGAACCTTCACAAGGGTAATTGATACCCCACTTTTTGGGCAGATTGAGGGGAGAACAGGGGACTCACTCTGTGTTTGCTTTTTCTCAGCTGCCATCAGCCCCAAACGACCCTTCTGCAGTGTGGCACATTCTGGGATACAACCTTCTGATCCCCTACAAATACATCATGATCAAGTGGGCTCATCACAGGAATGCAAGGTTATTTTAATACTTGGCCCTTGATAAAATTCAACACCTGTTCAGGATTAAGGAAAAAAGCTTATAGAAAAGTAGAAGTGGAAAGAAAGTTCATTAATCTGTTAAAAGATATCTACAAAATATCTACAGCCAACTCTACACTTCAGTAGTGAAATATGAAAAAGTATCTCTCCTGGAGGTCAGGAACAAGAAAAGGGTATTCACTATCACCACATCTTTTGACGTTGCAAAGGAGGTTCCTAGCAATGATATGAAGCAGGAAAGATAAAGATACAAAGATTAGAAAGTTGGATTTATCAAGGCTGCTGGATTCATGGTCAATAACAAAAGTGAATATATGTGTGTGTGTGTGTGTGTGTGTGTGTATATGTATATATATATATATATATATATATATATATATATATGCTCCAAATAATTAGAAAATGAGATTTTAAAGTATCCTTCACAATAGTATTTAAAAACATCAAATACAAATGAGTAGATCTAAAGAGAGATGAATTACCTCTGCAGTGAAAAGTAACAAATAGTATTGACAGAGATTTAAAAAGACCTAAATAAATAAGGAAATATCCCATATCAGTGGATTTAAATTCTCAGTATGGATTAGAAGATGCCAATCCTCCCCACATTGATGTGTATGGTAAATGCAATTTCAGTCAAAAGCCCGTCAAGGTGTGTGTGTGTGTGTGTGTGTGTGTGTGTGTGTGTGTGTAAACTGAAGAACTAATTCTAAAATTTTTATGTTGAAAAGCAAAGGATATAGAAAACAAATTTTTAAAATTTTTTAATGTTTATTTATATTTGAGAGAGAGAGAGACAGAGACAGAGTATGAGCAAGAGAGGGGCAGAGAGAGAGGGAGACACAGAATCCCAAGCAGGCTCCAAGCTCTGAACTGTCAGCACAGTGACCAAGGTAGGGCTCAAATCCACAAACCACAAGATCGTGACAAACTGTGAGATCATGACCTGAGCTGAAGTCAGACACCCAACCGACTGAGCCACACAGGTGCCCCTAGAACACAATCTTGAAGTAGAACAAAGTTGGAAGACTTCCATTCCCAAATATTCCATACTACTATAAAGCTACGGTAATTAGGACAGCATCACATTGGTTCAAGGATAAAACAGAATGGAAAGTTCAGAACCAGATCCACATATATGGTCACCTGACTTAAGATCAAAACCCACTGCATATATACATACTGTGATTTCATTTATAAAAATCACAAGAATGGGAAAAACTAATTATTGATAACATGTCAAAATAGTGGTTACTCCTTGGGGGAGAGGTAGGACTAGAAAGGAGCATGAGGGAATCATCTGCATGCTAACATAGAACGCTAACATTCTATGTCTCTTTTGGATTATGGCTACACAGGTCTATTTGTATTTAAAATCTCAAAGGCTATGTGTTTAATATTTGTGCACTTATTGTGTGTGTTGTACTATAATAAAAAAATTAAGAATATAAGCCTGATCCTTACTCCATTTTTTGATGTTTGACTGCTAATAGCTTTTAAGCCTCACTGCTTTATCTTCCCCTTCTGCCCCACATGCCCTACATGTGGGCAAGCTGATAAGAAAGACTGGGTGCTCCCTACTCTGGCCCTGATAGGAAGTTCAAATCGCCCAAGCCCCTGCCCACACATAGAGATCCTTATCTCATCCCCACCCGCAAACCACCATAAGAAACCCCAGCCAGTCTCCTTTCCTGGTCCTCTAAAGGAGAGAAAACTCACTTTTGGACCTGCTTGAGAGCTTTCTTGTTATTCCCAGAGAGTCTGTTTATGTGAATAATAAAATTTTTCACGATCTCTTGATATATGTATGGCATTATCAGTCTCACTATCCAAACCACATTTTGACTTGAAAGTCAAAAGTCCTCCTTCCACAAATGACCACAACAGAGGGAAAGTGATTTTGCATTGGTTTTTTGTTTGGTTTTCTGCTGCACCCTCAGCTACTACGACAATGCCTTGCACATAGTAGTTCAGCACGTGTTGAATAAATTCTTATTTGGTAACTGCAAGGTTACAACTGGTACGGGGCACCTGGGGAGCTCAGTTGGTTAAGTGTCTGACTTCGGCTCAGGTCACGATCTCATAGTCTGTGAGTTGGAGCCCTGCGTCAGGCTCTGTGCCGACAGCTCAGAGCCTGGAGCCTGCTTCAGATTCTGTGTCTCCCCCTCTCTCTGCCCCTCTCCTACTTATGCTCTGTCTCTCTCTCTCAAAAAATAAACACACACACACACACACACACACACACACATACACACAACTGGTAGAAGGAAGGATGGGAGGATGTCAACAGAAATCTCAGTGTATATCTCTAAACCAAAAAACTAGACTCTTAAATCAGGCGTGTGCCATAGGAGGTATCAACTACAGTAGAACTCCACCCATGGTAAAATAAATCTACCTAGAGTTATGAAAAAAGAGGCCAGCTGGTAAATGAATAAAAATGGCACAAGTTCTGGGGTAAAATATGTCGGGAATTTCACTTCTCATTACATGAAACAGCAGGCAAATAGGTCTCTGTGGAAATACTCCACCCTCCTGTGAGCACAGTGTGGCTCTAGCTTAAAAACAAAAAAAAAGTAAAAAATAACAACAAAAAAATCCCAAAATGCTGCTTCTCTGTAATCATTCTCATTGCCTTATCCATGGGATGTTTTGTTCAGGGTCAGCTTAGTGATGCTTTATAAAAAAGGACTGGAACCCAAGAATATCTCTGATTGGAAATAATGTGTGAGAAACAGGGGGCTCCTCTGAGCTCCCCACTGAAGCACACGTAGTCTAGAGTCAAGCTTCTCTGGGGAACATTCTTTGGGGGGCTCCAGGATTGAGCAACACAGCCTTCCCTGCGTTCCACTGCATTTCCTTACCTAGGAATGGAGCCCCAGTGTATGTAACCCTTTGTCTTAGAAAAGTTTAGCCTTCCCCTAGGTGTCAGGTGGCATCTCTGTAATTTCAAACGTGTATCTGATATGCTGGTGTTGGGCATTGGGGAGCAACCAACCAAAGTCCAGAGGGCCTGGCTGGCTGTGAGGAGAGAGGGAAGTCCAGGTCTTATCAACTGATTTCATGTCTGGGTCTTTGTCTTCCTACAGAAGTAAAGTCTGTACCTATGAATTAAAAATGCTCCAATTTGCTGGAAGGTGTTCTTAGGATGTCTATCAAATGAGGTCCATGGTGACAGCTCACAAGTAGTCTTATTTGACCAGTTATTTGGCCAGGTACATAAGGATAGGCCCTCTTTCACAAGCAAGAAATTAGGGTCAGAATTTGTAGAACCATAAGAGGGAAGGAGCTCTACTCTTGGTCTCCACCTCAAACTGAGAGAAAAAGCAGAAAGAACTACTTGAGAACAGTGGAGGAGATTATCCAGGAAGAAGGCCACACACAGGCTCCCAAAATGCAAGTCATTCTTGCAGCTTTCAATTTTTACCATTTTATGTTTCAGGGTGGGATGAAAATCTAACTATGCTGTCCTTGAATGTGACTAAGATGCAGGATTTGGGGGAGGGCATTATGCAAATAAAGCTACACCAAAATTTTTCTTTCTAAAAATAAATAAAACAAAAGCATTTCCAAGGATCCTGTCCATTAATAGCCACTAACGAAAGCTCAGGATTCTGTCAGGGCCACTTTGGAAATGGGGCTTCTGAGAGGCAAGGCTACTCATAGTGCCAGGGCTCTTTGAAAGGGATTGCAATGATCTGAACTAATGTTTTCTTCATGAACTCTTAACTATTCCACCAGCAAACGAGGGTTGGGTTTTAATTTTGCTAAAATTTGCTGAGCACTTAGAGAGCTATTTTAGTCACCATGTTAAATGTTTTGTATGTTTTACCTTAGCTAAACCTCACAACTATCCTATGAAGTTGAAACAGAGGCACAGAGAGGTTAAGTGACCCAACAAATAAGGTGAGAAGCTGGGATTTGAACATAGAATCACCCTCTTGACCACTACTTATTCTACCTCTGTTAGAACAATGGAATATTGTTGACACAATATTGGGATTGAGTTGTAAAGGTAGGAATATTTAACCCATAATTACCTAAACATGAACAATTTCATTTTGTGTCTCATTTCGGCATCTCACATAACCCTCCTTGGGTCCATTTCCCTTGCCTAGAGGGAAGGTCAGTATTGTGGTTGATCTGTGGAAAAAGGTGAAGATGACCTGAGACCTCAGCCCAAAAGTATGCCCTGACGGATTAGTAGTGCCTAAGGGTGCAGGTTGAAATGAAGTTAGCATACTAGCCAAGAAGGTGCCATTCTTGATCTAATCTAATCTCATTGTTCTACAAACAATGAACTGCTTAAGGCCACATGCCAAACACAACCAGAGCTCAGCTTTTCTTGATTCTAAACTTGCCACTTTTTCATAAAGTCCTGCAGCCTTCTTCTTATGAAGCAGCATCTTAACCCCCTTCCCTATTTAAGAGTATTGTTGTGAATAACCAACATGATAATGCTCATAAAATGTCATTGAAATCCATAAAGCCTGGTTTTCTAGCAGGGGATTATAAAGATAAGAAGCAACATCAAGCCATTCCTTACCTGCGAGTTTTATCTTTTGGAAAGATTCATTTTGAAGGGAATTATATAGAACATTTCGTCCAGTAGAACTTGCTAGGCCTTCATCACCATAAAGACCCCTGCTAATTATTCTTCCTGGGGCACCACTTAAAAGTCATGTGAACACTTAAGTGCCCACTTAGCAATGACTGTCTAGTAGCCAAAAGTAGTTAATTCAGCTACCCAAGGTGCCTAAAATTACCCCCAGGAAACAGTTTTAACACTAGGAAAATCACCCTCGCTCATGTAACTATCTAGCAATTTGAGGAAAGAAATCCATCAGCTCTTCAGGGTACCATGATCATTTTTGTAATTTACCATTTGGGGCAGTAGCTAGCACTTGAATGCACCAAAAATGAGCCTAATTTTGTTTTGTGCCCCATCTCTCACTGCATCATCTATTACAAATCCAATTTGACAAAAAGCATCATCTTAATGCAAGCATTACTAAGAAAAGAACAGACAGACACAAAGAAGAGAGAGACAGATGTACCTTTGGATGGAAGTGAGGTGTAGAACTTCATGCTACCAAAAATAAACAGTTAATTTTGATACCAAAATTAGTCATTTAGAAGGGCATCCAAGGAATATTCAATGAACTCAAAACTTTCACAGATGTTGGAGAAATTGCTCACAAAGAACGCTCTTCCTTCACACATTTAGCTTGAATTTGTTATGAATATTAAAGGACTTTTATCTGGTTTTCTGCTTCACTAGCTGAGCAGGTCAACAGTGACACCAAAAGTCTTACTTTTTTTTTCAAGACAGATTTTGACGCCTCAGATGTTGACACTTTGACACTAACCTCAGAGGTTACTTTTGTGCCTGACACAAGGTCTTGTATACAGTAGATGTTCAGTAATTGTTTGTATAACATAAATTAACATTGTCTCTATGTTTAGTACACTAAGTGCTCCGCACACTATCAAAGTGCTTTCCCACAACAGTGCCTATGCCACATGAGGTTGTAAAGATTGCCTCCATCTTAGAGAGAAAAATGAGCAAAATAACTCAGCCCAGATCACACCACTGGTGAGTGATGAAGCCAGGACTTCAAATCAGCCTCTCTAGTTCCTAGACATCCTAAGCACCATGTGGTATTTTATGAGTATGATAAAATCAGACACTCTAGTCATCAATATTTGGAGAAGATTGCATGTGAATAGTGCCCAATCATGAGATATGATGACCTGATATAACATGGATGTAACATGGCCAGTGTACAATGTGTTTTAGCTTTGACCTTTGAAGCCAGCTTTACAAAGGATTATACTGTTCTTGAAATGTCATTTCTGATCAGTAATTTAGGTGTCATATGAGGGCTTGTGCCTCTCACATCCCTCTGCCCTTTTGGATTGTTTACTATTCAGTTTACAAACTGGAAAATAGATCAGTGAGGGGAGGGGAGGAGAGGATGAAATAGAAGATAAGATTGGATACAGAGTTTTGGCAAGTAGCATTGCTACATATTCCTACCCCACGACCACCAAATCATGCCCTGCTATATTATATGGATAAAAAAAGCTCTAAATCATCTTTCTCTGCTAAGCTTCTTCATCATTAACATGAAGACAACAAGGAAAAATACTTAAGGAGTCTTCTTTTTGAAAATTTGTTCCCTGGGCAGCATTCATTCATCTCTTAGCCTTTGATCTATCTGCAAATCTGTGGTGCAATCTGCTTCCTGCATCAGAACTCAGCACAAGCCCATCATCTTATCATGGACAGATTAAAGCCTCACTGAAAAATAACAGTGGAGATGAGAGGAAGTTTCCTTGATTCTTGTTCTAGCTTTTGTGTCCCTCACCAGAGAACTATGCAGGTTTTGCCAAGATAAATAATAATAATTTTTAAAAAAGCGTTAGCCTGACCCAAGAAAGTTGTATTGGGAATGAGAGAAGAGTTTTCTCTATGCCCTGTGCTCTCCTCTGTGCCAGTGTCTGTTCACCTTGTGATCCGGTAAGATCCAGCTGGGAAGAACTCAGCACAGCACTACTAATTCATATCAAGGCAGGGGGTTTCCCTCCATTTCATCAAAGATCAACACACTAGTTTAGTATGAGGACAGTTTTCCTATCATTGAGGGGAAAACCATCTACTTCTCAACCATGCTCAGATTGGGTCAACCAGTGAATATGTTTACCAGAGATTGGGAAGGATAGAATAGAAGTTGTCAATTACTCAGCAGCCAACTCATGATAACAAAATGTTTGTATCCTCCAAATTAATATGTATCAAGGAGGTTTGATCCAGCATCAGTGCTAGGAATCGAGGACCTCATGACCAACCCAATAACAGGGACACCTGACCCAAGATGTTTTAAGAAGAGTCCATTAGGATTAACAATACCATGTTCTCCAAATGCTGTTGGGTTGGTGTAAATCCTGAGGATCGCATTGACAACTCTTTGTTAGAGACAGTGTAAGAGCTGGTTTTGTCTCCAGAGAATTTTGACATGGACTTTGTCCAAGAATAGAAAAAAACACTTTGTATACTTGGATTCCCAACCCTCAACATGCCACCATTGGTCAAGCTAAAACAGATTATAGGAGATATCTCAGGAGTCACTGCTGAAGTTCTTAGGCATCTATTACCAAGCTGGGTGCTGCTGGCCAACAGAGGCTTCAACAACGTGGCTAAAAATGAATACAGCTTAGAGGTGATAATGAATATTTATCCAAGCAGGCTATGTTGAGCCTCACACTTACAACACGTTCCCCCTAAATTACTCAAGCTTCAAAGATTCACAAATACTCATTCCAAAATCAAGTGCTATTTCAGCTCCATCCAAGACCAATTTTATGGTGGCATGCCCAACCATCACCACCACCTGTGAGAAACAGTTCCCCTTCTCCAACCTTTTTGTAATGAAGCCTGGGGGTTCGTCACTAAGGCCCATGAATGCTTAGACAGGATGCTCAAACATTTGGCACAGCTCATAGGAATCCCAGCAGTGTAATACAAGAGAGCTGCCACCACTGTGTAGGAATTCTTCAACTTAATACAAGTAAGCAAGAGAGTTTGAAAAAGAGATGCTCTCAGATAAACTGAAGCATCTCTTGTAGGGGACACCCATGATCCATACAATCAGACAAAAATGACACAATGTTTCAGACAGAGAGGGATTCTCATTGTATAAACCCCATGAAATTCATTGTTGGCATCATTCCATTTACAGAAGGTCAGGGTTCCCTGTCAATTTCCTCTGAACAATCTGAATGGTCCCTGCCTTTGGTCTTAAAGCATTTGGGTCTCCTTCATGTAGTTTCTCCAGAATTGAGGGAAATCAGCACATATGATGTGGAATTTTTCCAAGTTCACCTTTTTGTTTTCTTTCTTTTTTTTCCCCACAGATATGCACATACACAGATATGAAGAAAAGGGCTGGAAGCTTCGTCTTGCCTCAGCATTGATACTTTGCCTTTCTGCCTTACTTCTTGCTCTACTAAAACATTTCCTAGCAAAATTTCTACCTTTCAAGCCTTAGCTGGAAATCAGCAGCCAAATGTCTTTGGGGGATATCAAATGCTGGGGTTTGGCAAAAACCTTGGCGCGTCTGGTCAATTTGTTTTGTGTTAGAAGGACATTTAATCAATACCTGTCTTATTTGCTTACACATGTATCATCCAAAAGTCATTTTGAAAGAACCATTTCCATCCCAGGAAACTTTTATACATCTGTTGCTGAAGATGAATAAGAGATATTATAAATTTTCTTGTATCCAGAGAATGACCATTCAAATCCTTCACACATCAAAAGCTTCAGGAAACGCAAGATTTAGGACTGCTCTAAACACATAACATCGTACAAATTCTCCCATTGCTCCTAAGTGCATAAATGATGACCCCGTATATTTTTATAGAGAACAAAAGGCAACTCTTAGACAAAAGTGATGGTACTGACCAACGCTTAACCAACCAGTTTCCCAAATTTCTTAAATATAAAGCTGTGCGTGTTCCCTCACATCCCCAAGAAAGGGCCAGTTCAGATTATAAATAGACAGAAATAATCCCACTTTATTCCCCAAGGAAACCATATTTTCAAAACTCTACAATTTTGGCACAACATTCGGGCCCCATCTTAATCTACAAATATATTTCTGTCATGAAAAACCTACTTAAACTTTGTGCTTCATATGAGAAGTATTAAAACTTAGATCAAGAAAGAACCTTACAGATCACTCAATTTGCCTTTCTTTCTGTTTTTTTAGTCATTGTCCACAAATATATTAAGACTTCTTATAAAATAACAACTAATATTCGCTAACAAATTAATCCCAATGCACTGTATGAACACTTACGTCCATTATCCCATCTAGTCTTCACATCCACCTTATGAAACATATCCAGTTATCACTTCTATCTGACAGAGAAGAAAACTCAGGGAATCATGCTGCTTATAAGTGACAACCATGGGATTCAAATCTACTCTGTATGACACCATGGCCTGGCTCTTTACACTAGTCTCCCTCTAAGGAAAACAGTAACATAAACATATTTCAAAAGCTTCAGAAAATAGGAAATAAAAAACAACCCATTAATCCACTTAACACAACATATCGGAGCATTTGGTTATTTTCTTCTATGAAGCTCTCTCCTTACCTATATAATATTATTATTTTTATTATTTAAAAAATGATTTTTATGAATAGTTTCCTTTTTTCTTGTTTTTTAATATAATTTATTGTCAAGTTGCCCAACATACAGTGTATACAGTGTGCTCTTGGTTTTGGGGGTAGATTTCTGTGATTCTTGGCTTACATAGAACACACCAGTGCTCATCCCAACAAGTGTCATCCTCAATGCCCATCACCCATTTTCCCCTGAATACTTTCCTTTTTTCAACTAACATTATATCAAATATTTTCCATGTTACTATAGAAACTTCATGATAGTTCCTTTTTTTATTGGGTGCATAACGTTTCACTGAGTAGACAACCATAATTTATTTAACTATTATCCATTTGATTTAGCAGTTAGGTTGTTGCGGTGTTTCGCCCAATATTAAAAACATCATTGAACATCTTGCCGTACATACATTCCTTCTTAGAATATGCTCAGAATTGATTCTCAGAAACAGAATCACTGTGTCAAGGAGAGTATCTGTTTACCTCGTACTAACCCACTATATTCCTTTCCAAAAATTTATACCATTATCCAAGACTGCTTTTTTTTAAATCACATCCGCATTAGCATTAGGCATTATCTTTTATGTGTTTGCACTGTTTTAACAAGTAAAAATGAAAATGGCATTTCAGTGGTGTGTACAATTGCATTTCTATGATCACTAATGAGATCAAAGATTCACCATGTTTAGGGGCCTGGGTGGCTCAGTCAGCTGAGTATCCTACTCCTGATTTCAGCTTGGGTCATGATCCCAGCGTTGTGGGATCGAGCGCTGCGTTGGGCTCTGGGTGCTAGGTGCAGAGCCTGCTTGGGATTCTCTCTCTCCCTCTCTCTGCCCCTCCCCCGCTCATTCTCTCTCTCTCTCTCTCTCTCTCTCTCTCTCTCTCTCTCTCTCACTCACTCTCACTTTCCTTTCTCTCTCTCTCCAAAAAAAAGTTTTTCCATGTTTAAATTATTAGATGAATTTTGATAACTTTCATTTATCAGATGAAGGAAGAGCACAACTAGCACTAAAATTGGTTCCAGGATCATTTTTTTCCAGTCAGTATTTGTTAGTTAAATAAATTATTGAAAGAGTAAATGGAAAAAAAAAAAAGAATGAATACCTCATTCCAAGTTCCTGCCACTAAGCACATTGCTTTCCTTACACTGCTCTTGTTCTCTTAAATTCTAACTTATTTTTTCCAAGCCTGCCACAATTGAGTAAGAATATTGTGAGTTATCTCCCCCCTTCAGCGGAGCAGTGCCTCTGACATCATAAACAGAGTACTGGGATGACCTAAATAGGCTAGACTCAATCTGGTTCTCACTCTGTATTGAGCTGCATGATCCTGGACAAGGCACGTGCCACATTTTCCTCGACTACGAAAAATGAATAAAAAATCATTTCTCAAATCTTTGCTATTTCCAGCTGATTATGGTTATAAAATAGCCACACTGGGCATCAAAACAGATCATAATTACCCCTATATCCGAATGACACAAAGTCATGCCACAGAATTGTAAGACACAAAACATGTTTTGAAGCCCCAGCACCTTTTCTACCAGACCAATGTGGTGAATTGGAATTCACTAATAAAAGGGAGAGATACTTAGCCAATCAGTGCCCAATAAGGCTGCTTCCTGTAACTCCACATAGTCAGTGGTTGGATTAATCCCTTTTTGTTTGAAAGGAAAGAATGTGACCTAGCAGAATACAGACCTGGGTCAGATGGACTTGGATTTGAACCCAATCTCTGTATATTCCCAATGGGAAGACTCTGGGAAAAGTCTTCATCCAACTGAGGCTTAGTTCAGGTTTAGGTAGATCCAAGTCTCAAATATCTGTAACATATGGATTAAAAATTGTACCTCCTTATGGAGTGTTTTTAAGCATTCAAGGTAATAATACTTTATAAATTCTTGCCACATGGCATGCATTGTGTAGCACATTCCATAATGGTCACCAATGGTGGCCATCTTCACTATTAATTAGTAAACCAGAAGATATTCCTTAGAACCACAAAAGGGAGAGTGACAAATGGACTATTGAGAGATGACTTGGCTGCCCCCTCACCGAACAAACTCTTTCAGCCAGTTAGAAGTGGCCTGCCTCCTCCTTTCAGAAAACTCAGGCCTCCGTAGATGCTGAAGCACAACTTTGGGGCACATTTTCTGGGGCTGAGGTAGCTGCTCTCTCTCCTACAACAAATACTTCTTGGTGCTAATGGAAATGTAATCTATGTGGCTGCTCGTACTTAAACTGAGCCCTGAGTCCTGGACCCAATCTTGGCTCATTCTTTCAGATTCCAACTGGCTCTTTGAACTGTTATTACCCTGATCCTTCTACTTAGGCTCCAGAACGTGGTTGAAGGTGTTTTCAAAGGAAACTGCTAGAAGCCGATTCTGGAAACCCTCGGCATAATTAAACACCAGAGATTCAGTGAGAACCAGAGGAGCTCCAGGTCACAAATTGCCACAGCGACTGTTTACATGATATTTCACAGAATATTCATTTCTATTCCACGGAGGCAGAAGTATCCCTTTGTTAGCAAACATGCCTGCCTTCATCGCTTGGCCAAATTATTTCTTTGGATAATTGGGAGACAGAGAATTAGAGAGAAGAATCTTGGAGGTGCGTGCTGATTAATGATTAGCTGCGGAGAACAGAAGGTCTTCAACTCAGTGGTAGAGGGCAGAGGAGGATAATAGGAAGACAAGTCCTCCTCAGTCTCACTGAATAATAGACGCAAAGGCTGCAAAGGGACTCGGCTGCAAGGGTTTTGTTGTCATTGTTTGGGTCCGGTCTAATTTGGTTTAGATTGATAGAGCCTGGTTTTGACTTTTTGTTTTATTTTTGCCTACATATAAGTACAGTGTCTGCTTCATTCAGTCCCCCTCCCAATTTCCTTTCTCTTAACATAGATTGAGCACCAGCGTTTTGGGCCTTGGGTCAGGCACCTGCCTACGTTTCCTCTCAATTGCTTCTTTCCTGAGTATGTTCAGCACAATAATGCCTACTTTGCAAGGTAGTGGTGAGGTTAACATAACTCACTGAAGGAGATGGAATAGAAGAGCCAGAGTCAGGATTCACATCTAGAGCCTTCTCCTTCCAACCTCCAGCAGGTGGATGCCCACATAAGAATAGGAAAGGAACAAGAACACTGTTCCAAGCTTCATATATCCAAGTCATAGGATATCTGCTCAGATATAAAGCCTGTAGCCAGACTGGATGAGAGTGAGAAAATGCCCTAGAAGTCCAGAAGATGAGGACATTGTTGTGTCCTCTACACTGGCCAGCACAGAGTCTAGGCACAGGCTTCATGTGTCAGAGAAGATTAATTGACAATAATTGCCTGAAAGCCTGTCTTGAGAAGGATTCTGGAGTCTCTGAATGGCTCAGTGGAGAAGAGTTTTATGATCATTTATTGATGGCTACTATGGGAAACAGGCCAACAGGGAGAGACAAGAACCAAGCATGTCATATATTTGCCACCTACAGGAATCAAAGCTATGTTATAACTCTAAAAAGACCTTGAAACTTCCACTTATAAGATAAATAATTTCTTATTTATTTAGAGATATTAATTTACAACATGGTGACTACAGTTAACAATACTGTATTATATATTTGAAAGTTGCAGTACACCTGAAACTAATATAATGCAATATGTCTATCATATCTCAATAAAACTGGAAAAAAAATAAATTAAATTAAAGAATAAAGGGCCTTTAGGAACTATTTAGAATGGCGAGAAAGGTAATTACTTCCTTTATCTATTCATAAAG
Source organism: Cryptoprocta ferox (assembly GCA_028646485.1). Lineage (NCBI taxonomy): Eukaryota > Metazoa > Chordata > Mammalia > Carnivora > Eupleridae > Cryptoprocta > Cryptoprocta ferox. The sequence continues at coordinate 64,053,470 of CM053561.1, read as the reverse complement.
GCAACTCTTCTGCTAAACGCTGTCCCACTCCCTAATACATAGTTCCTTGGCCTCATGCCTTAGATCAGTCTCCCCCTCTCTGGCTTTTCAGTAAGTTTTTCAGGAATTTTACTCAGGGCAATTCTTTCCTCCAGCTGAATTTCTAAACACTTACTTGCAAAGCAGAGAAGAATCAGGGAAACTGGGGAAGAAGAGAAATGTTTTTGCCAAGTGTAATACACAAAACTATGACATGACTTTGACAGTCTACTGTTGAAATATTTTTGGATTATAGCAACTCAAAGAGTTGGTGCCTTAAGCCAAAAACAAATGGATTGCATTTCTCTGCCCCACTATAGACATGATGCAGGCTTTAATTCATTCAACAAACATCTATGGAACTCCTGTGTTTGCCGAATATTGTCTAGGAACTAAGGACACAAAGACGTGTATTGACAGTTCCTTTTCTCGAGGAGCTCATGTCTTAAGAAGGCAGAGCCACCAACGCCTGGGTGGCTCAGTTGGTTAAGCGGCCGACTTCGGCTCAGGTCATGATCTCGCAGTTCGTGAGTTCAAGCCCCATGACGGGCTCTGTGCTGACAGCTCAGAGCCTGGAGCCTGCTTCAGATTCTGTGTCTCCCTCTCCCTCTGCTCCTCCCCTGCTCACACTGTCTCTCTGCCTCTCAAAACTAAATAAACGTTAAAAAAAAATAATAAAAAGAAGGCAGAGAGCAAACAGAAAACCAAATTCGATAAGGTAAATGCGCTAGTGAAGTCCGCCCCTGTTAGAACAGTGAGAAGAGGGTAACCTACTCTGACCTGATGAGAAGAGCCAGGGAGGGTTTCACAGAGAAAGAGATCCTAAGACCCGCAGAACCGGGTCTTGAAGAATCACAGACATTTTCCAGATGACGAGGAAGGATGAACGTACTGAGAGGAAGAAACAGCATGTACAGACGCAGGGAGGGATGAAAGGAGAGAGGAAAAATGACTTTATTTTGGCTGCTATTTATTTTCTCCTCTTGGGAAGGGATTGGATGGGGACCAAATTGGACCAACCTATAATGGGCACTTAATCAATAGGTGAGATTTAACCTTTCTCCACTGGACTTCTGTTAAGCCCTCTGCTGCGTGCCCAGTCACTTTACCCGAAACACCTGTAACAAATCTGAGAAAACAAAATTTACCAGGATCGCTTTGAGGGACAGCAGGGCAGGTGTCCCGAAGAAATCCCTTGGTAAACTGCTTGAAGCTAAGATCCCAAGGAGCTCAGTGAGTGGGGAAATTCAGGTGCAAGAGAATGGGGAGTCTTTTGGACTAGAGAAGAGAGGGAAAGAATAAGGGAGAAAGAGCCAAAAGCACATAGACAGCCCGGTGCTCTGTGAGGAGACCCCCTCCCTGCATCCCATCAGTAATGCGTACCAAACGGTAAAATAAAGATATAGATAAATCCTTAGAGCAGAGCAGATTCCTTGGAAAAGTTGAGCTCTGGTTTCTGGCAACCGAGGCTGGAATAGGAAGAGCCCATAGGTGGAGACAGAGAGAAGCATGAGAAAGCAGGAAGACGCCACATGCCCCACGGGCTGTGGAATTTCACCAGGTCTCAAAGAGGCAAGAGACCTCAGCTGACATCCGAGTTATAGGTCCTATCCTCTGAAGCGTGGAAAATACAAGCGAGGAGGAACCAGGGTGTTAATCCTGCCAACATCCCCGTTTCTGTCTGAAACCTCAATAAAGGTCAACTGCTGTCTATAGTGGGCAGGCATCCACAAATATCTTAAAACAGTCTAGTGACTTGGGCTCACTCACTTGGATACGCAGCGAATCCTGGGGATGTCAGACCCTGAGAAACAGTGACCTCCTAGGCTGCGTCACTAAAGATGTATGTCCTACCCAATAAGCAGGTCAGTATAATGCGGAGGTTGATGCCAAGCTTCCTAGAGACCGGGCCACGTGGGGCGTAGCCTCGGAGATGCCCATTTTCTATTCTAAAGAACTGGCCCCCTCCACCAGTGCTAACTGTAAGAACAAGTTCATTAAAAAGCAATGAAACAAACAACCGCAAAGACTGTTGTGATTAAAAGGTCCGCTGAGTTCTCTTGCTGGTTGGCACTGAGACCCGCCAAGAAGGAGGCAGGATCCGGAGTAATGAGGATTTTTAAAGCCCTTTGCAAATTGCCTCAGATCAAAATACTTTATTATCATAATCACTCCCATTGCCAATTTGGAAATGACAGTCTGGAATGACAAAGTGCTCTTTAAATGTTTGAAAAACAAAAATCACAGGGAGGAGGGGCTTGGCAGAAATCTACATTCTGCTTAACGCCGTAAGTCATATTTAGACTCTGCCTTCCAGAACGTCTACGGGGTGTTCGGTTGTATCGTACTGCCAGCAGCTACATATCTTTCTTTCTTCCGTTTTTCTTCCTTCTTTGGCAGCATTCCTCGAGGGCTGCTCATTCCCAAGTTCAGAGGCCCTTCTCAGTTGTTCATTTTCACATGGTCTTAAATGCAAAGATTTGCTGCAAAGACACTGTCACCTCCTGGCTTTCCCCTCCTTCTCCCAGAATGGCTGAGCACAGGCAAGAAGAAGAAAAAGGAGGAAAAAGAGGGCAAATAAGATGGTTGGTTGATGGAACTATGGTGAGAGGGAGCTAATCGAAAAGTCTAAAGGGAATTTTATTAGGATTCTGCTCTGTGGCAAGCAGCATGATTCCTCTTCCAGAGCTCCTCAAATTCTTGGTAAAATCTCCATGTCTTTTCCAGGCATGTGGAGGTAGCACCCCAAGGCTTCAAAGCAGGAATCGGATGAGGAGAGAAACTGCCCCAGGGAAGGTCTGCCACATCCAGATTATAAACACTGCGTACCCGCCACTGAGAGAAAGTCCAAACCCGCAGCCTGGCATGCAGGGCTGGCACAGTGCTGGGTGCCCCGCAGGGCGACTTGTTCCCAACCTCACAGGCAAAGTCACAGCCTGATCCCCCCCATGAAAGAAAGCCCAATGGCCAACATCACAACCTCAGAAACCAGCCTTGGCCCTGCCTCTAGTTTGCCCTTCCATATGGACTCCATCAATCTTACCTCTACCCACTTCGGCCTATCTTTCTCCTCTTTGCTTCAGAACCAGCTCTCCGCTTTCCCCCTAAGATCAGAGGCCTCTTTGTACCGTCCCCAGGGATCAAGCCTATACTGGGGACACATTTTTTTAGAGCAGGGAAATTTGTTTTTAGTATAGTTGACACACAATGTTAGTTTCAGATGTATGACATAGTGATTCAACAAATCCATATGTTGTGCTTTGCTCACAAGCGTACTCACCATCAGACAACTGTTACAATATCATTGACTACATCCCCTAGGCTGTGCCTTTAGTGCCCATGAATGACTCATTCCCTAACTGGGGGCCTCGGTCTCCCATGTCCCATCACCCATTTTGCCTTTCCCTCCAGTCCCTCCTCTCCAGCAATCATCAGTTGGTTCTCTGTATATAAAGATCTGATTCTGCTTTTTGTTTGTTTATTCATTTCTTTTGTTTTTTAGATTCCATATGTGAGTGAAATATGCTATTTCTCTTTCTCAGTATGACTTATTTCACTTAGTCATGTTGTTGCAAACGGCAAGATCTCACCCTTTTCATGGCTGCATAGAATTCCGTTATATAGATGGATCAATCTATCTGTCTACCCATGTCTTTATTTCATATGTATTCTATATATATCTATATTCCACGATATAGATCTATCTACCTTCTTTATCCATTTGTCTATTGATGGACAGTTAAGTTATTTCCATATTTTGGTTATTGTAAATAATGCTGCAATAAACATAGGGGCACAGATATCTTTTTGAATTAGTATTTTCATTTTCTTTAGGCAAATACCCAGTAATAGAATTATTAGATCATAAGGTATTTCTATTTTTAATTTTTTAAGTATTTATTTATTTTTGAGAGAGAGAGCATGAGCAGGGAAGGGGCAGAGAGAGAGGGAGACCGAGGATCTGAAGTGGGCTCTGCACTGACTGACAGCAGGCAGTATGATGCGGGGCTTGAACTCACGAACTGTGAGATCATGACCTGAGCTGAAGTCGGACACTCAACCCTCTACTTAATTTTTTGAGGAAACTCCATACTGTTTCCCCCAGTGGCTGCATGAGTTTGCATTCCCACCAACAGTGCATGAGGGTCCCTTATTTCCTACCTCCTTGCCAACAGTTGTTATCTCTTACCTTTTTTATTTCAGCCATTCTGACAGGTGTAAGGTGATAGCTCATTGTGGGTGTGATTTGCGTTTCCCTGATAATAGGGAAGCTCATTTGAATACATCCTCTGGCCAGACCACCTTTTTCATTTTCTGAGTTTCTTCCACTCATTAGTGCATTGTTGTGCTCCAGCCACACACTTTTCTTCCAATAAATCACAATCTTTCCCAATTCTAAGCCTTTTCACAGTCTATCACCCCAGCCAAAAACACTCCTTTTCCTCCCCTTTATTTATCAAAATCCTATTTATCCTCCACAGTGCAGTGTAATCCTGAGCGCCATCACCGATCATTTCCCAATTAGTCCATGTTCAGGCTACTGACACTGACTTCCTAGGAAATGCATCCAAGACATGTCACTTCCTGTTAAGAAGCCAATGGTCTCTAGACCTTGCACTGAAAATAGTGGGGAGACTCTAGTCTGTGGAAGGCATTGCCTCTTTCTTCAGAAGCTCACTGTCTACCAAGAGATAAGAAATATCAGTATGCAGATGATATTGGTGTGTATACAAAAGAGGAAAGGTTTAAATTAGGCACTGATACAGTCAGTGAAGCGTCCAACTTCGGCTCAGGTCATGATCTTGCAGTTCATGGGTTCGAGCCCCGCATCGGGCTCTGTGCTGACAGCTAGCTCAGAGCCTGGAGCCTGTCTTCAGATTCTGTGTCTCCCTCTCTTTCTGACCCTCCCCTGCTCATTCTCTCTCTCTCTCTCTCTCTCTCTCTCTCTCTCTCTCTCTCAAAAAATAAATAAAACATTAAAAAAATTAAAAAAAATAAATTAGCCACTGATGTGGAATTGTATCAAATGTCTATGTTGCTTGGGAAGGAGAAGAAATACTTGATTAGAATAAAAGGAAAGAATAGACCACCTGTTATGAAAATGACTGCTCCTGGTATGCCTGGATCAGAAACAAAGAGGCAAGAGTTACCAAGAATGCAGAGCTGTCAGAGGCCAGGAAAAAATGATGTGTAAGCCCCAAGTCCTGCCTCCCTACATCATTTCCTTCCCACTCTCTATTCCATGAGAATATTAGCTCGCCTGTTTGGAAATAGTTGTATAGACAGTTGATATGGGCCACCTGTCACTCCCTGATCCTCTGACCCCCCCCATCATTTGGTGCTGAACAAAGGGAGGTGATCTTACTTAGAGCTATGAGCCTCCCTGCCCTTCCTACCCTGCTTCACACACACCCAGCAGTCAGCCATTTTAAAAAGAAGGTTGTGATAAAATACACTATTCCAACAAGTCAAAGTTGCTATTAATTATAACATTATAGGTAACAATGATTAGATACAGCATACTGTACAATAGTTTTATTTAAGTCACTGCCAAAGGCAAGAATAGCAGTGAATCTTCAAAAATAATTCCTCTTCCACTCATTCCCCTCCAGCCCCAACACCCTCCTTGCAGTTTCTCAAACTCTCCAGGCACTCTCAGATCTCAGAACAATTGAACATGTTCTCCCTACCTTGACAGAGCTAGCTTGCACAAGTCCTTGCACAAGAATATTCTCTGTTCTCTGTCCCTGTCTCCACTGCCCACCCCTCAGCCTCAGGAGCCTGACCCTTACAGACAACATTACTCACACTCTCTTGCCTTCTGGCTTCTAGTTGGGTTGACCAAAGGGAAGCACTGGCAAGAATTAGAGGCTGGAGAAAAAGAACATTGGTGTATTCTTCCCCTGTCAGACACAATTTGACAATGGGATGCCCCATTCAAGGCCAGAGCTCATGCAGGAAGGGAGAGAGCAGGCTGAGCACTGAGCATAAGAAGCTTTGGTCATCTTACTCAGAGATACTCAGAGATGAACCCAAGGGTAGGCAGCTGTCCCCTAGTTTTTAGCCAGAATCTTGTATTGAAGAGTGTCTTTAAGAACCCTCTTGGGAACACAAAAGGTCATAAACCAAACATTCAAATTGGATTAAGAAAAGATTAAAAAATTACAAAGGAACTTTGAAAGAAGTACTCTTCTTCCTCTTTGTCCTTGAGTTCATCATTGTGCTCATCCAAGACCAAATGAAGGATACCAAAGACCCAAGTATTTACTCATTCATTCATTCATTCATTCATGTATTTGGCTGATATTCATTGAATGCCTTTCTTGTACCACACATTATGATAGTCATTAGCAATATATTGGTGAATAAAGTAGATATACGTCCTGCCTTCCTGGAACTTCCAAACTTGTTGGGGATCACAGACATTTTTATCTTTTTAAAATATAAAAGATAAATGGTGAAAATTACATAATAGCCAACACCTACTAGGTTTGTCTGCCTGGCATCCATTTTCCCTTTTGATAACTGCACCTCCTCCCCCATTCATCGTACCTGTCATTTGGGGAGATCCCACCCCAACATTCTAGGAGTGGCATGGGAACCCAGGCTTGGCCAATAAGGATATGGCCTCAGCTCACCTCAGTGATTCGTTCTGTTCAATGTGTGCACATTACCCAAGCCAGGCTATGCAGAGCCAAGAGCATCAGCTGTGGGTGCTATAATACTGGAAATGGTAGCTCTATTTCCACTAGGATTGCTAAACTGGTGGGATGTAAATGTGAAGCCATCATGGGACCACCTATCGGGAGAACCTTCAGGGAAAAGATCAATGTGAAAGAAAGTAGAGCTAGAGTTAGCAAAGGGACAGAGTCCAGTGGTTGGATTTAATATCCTACATCCAACCATCCCTGAACTGCCTAGTTACATGAGTCGATTCCCTTTCCTGAGTAGTCTAGGTTGAGTTGGGTTCTATCGCTGTGACAAATACTGTCACAATACTGTCAGAGAGCAGCATGCAGGGGGCTAGGAAAGGGCAACAGGTAGGGGACTACATTATTTTAGGTAGCAAGGGGAGGTCACTGCTGACTTAAGAATTTGGAGAAAGGCAGATGAAGGCCCCTAACACTGATGAAGTACCACATAAAAATTCTATTGTGTCTAAAAGCAATTACAGTCAAGATAACATTTATTTTTGCTTTGTCTTATAATTTGGCATCTACGCCTTGTCCCTGCCAAACTGCTGTAACTTGGGTTAATCATTCCTTCTCTGCTGTCATGTTTTCAAGTCACCAAAAAGGAGCACTTAACCGGTGTCATAAAGCTTATCTGAGTGACCAGCCAAATGGACATGAAGCTGTCTTCATGTCTGAGGACTTACTTCTTTTTTGTTAAGTTTATTTATTTATTTTGAGAGAAGGGGGATGCAGAAAGGCAGAAAGAGATAAGGAAAGAGAATCTCAAATAGGATGTGCACTGTCAGCATGGAGCCCTGCGCAGGGCTCAATCTCACGAACTGTGAGATCATGACCTGAGCCAAGATCAAGAGTCAGTCACTTAACCACCTGAGCCACCCAGACGCCCCTAGAGTGCTTAATTCCAGTTTAATAATTCTCCAAGGACCTGGCACTCAGCAAGTGGGTATTTTTTTAAAATCCCAGGGAAGGACAAATAAAAGTAAGAATGCCTGGCTTCACCCATACTCCGCCACTGGCAAATACAGCATAACACTTCACCACTTGGGCAGCTTTCTAAAGCTACTGACATCTGGATAAGAGTTATTATAACAGACAAGAAGCATACGGTTGTTTGATTTGTATCTACCCCAGATTTCTTCTGGATCAAAGATAGATGGATGGGTCTCTCCTGTGTGTGCATAGCATCTTTACACACACACACACACACACACACATACACACACACACACAATCTCAAAATGACATTTTGCTTCTCAGACTTGAGATTGTATGCCTGGAAGCAAGGAATCCTTCATTTTAGATTCCTTCCCTAGAGACTCTTTGTCTTGAGTAAGAAAGCAACTAAAATCCACATAAAGTCAAAAAGCCAGCTCAGGGCCAGCTCAGGGAGGGGGCATTGCTCTGGATGGTTTAGCACCTGCACACTGAAAGCAGTTGTCCTTGTCCTTCTTGATAATCTAGAGGGTGGTATATGGGTAGTGCTGGGGTCTTTCCAGCTCAAGGATACATAGTCTGCTCAGCGACACTGCCTCCATTTTCTTCTCATAAAGAGAGCCAAGAAGTTGAATTCAGTCACAGGCCAGGTTCTCCTGGCCCAAGTTCAACATTGATTGGGAATAACTATATTGCACAGCCCTAGGGATTGTTCCCAAGGTGACACTAGGATTCCCACATGGCTCTCCTCCCTGACCAGTGTCCCCAGAGCACATCAGAGACACCTGACAGTGAATAGATTGATCTGCTCTGGGGAGAACAAAGACTACTTTAAGCCAAAAATTCCTCTCTTCTAGCCAATCAATTATCAGTTATAGTACATGGATGTACACATTTCCAATGCAGGATCATGCAGGGAAATGCAGGGAAATGCAGACATCTCATGGACACACGTGGCTGTAAGAATCTAGCCAATGTCAAAGGCTCACCACCCGTGGAGTCTATTGCTCAACTGCTTTGCTTACAGCAACTCCTAAGGCATCTGCTTTCACATTCCTCACACAAGTTCCTGATAAGACAGACCTGGGATCATGTCCCATTCCAGCGCTGACTGAGACCATGGGCAAGTTAACTAATATGACTGAGCTTCTGAGTCTTTCTGTGTAGAACGGAGTTCGAAATACCAGCCTCACGGTCAGTTATGCGAGTTAAATGATGAACGCAGGTGAGTGTCTAACAGAAACGGCTGTAGAGGAAAGGTTCAATAAAATGAGCCTCCTGCTTTTATCTCCTTCATCACTATGGAAACTGACAGGTTTGCCCCAATCTGAGATAGTCACAGCCATGTAAATTGTCTATATGCTTAGCGCTAAGATCTTATTGGAGTGCCTGGGGGGTTATCTTGTTGTTTCACATGCTTTTGGTTAATAGTGCCCCAAAATCCTTTGAAATAAGAAGAAAAATTAGTTGGGATCAACAATAACAGTATTGGAAGTACCAGTTGACTTTCCTTTTGAACTGGGCCCCACAGGATGGTTCCAGCAAAGAAGGCTGGCGAAAATAAGGACCATTCTGGCACCAATGAGGGGGTGACCAGGGATGGCACCGTCAATATTCACAAGCGCATACTCGGAGCAGGCTTCAAGAAGTATGCCCTCGGTCACCCAAAGAGACCCAGACATTTGCCATGATGGAGAGGGGAGCTCCAGATGTGAGTCTTGACACAAAGCTCAACAAAACTGTCTGGGCCAGAGAGTAAGAAATGCCCTGTTTCATAGCCCTGTATGGTGGTCCAGAAAAAGTCATGAGGAAGAAGAGTCACCAAACAAAGTTGACACGTTAGTTACCTATGTACCAGTCACCAATCTCAAAAATCAATGTGGAGGATAACTAACCCTATTGTCAAATAAAGTTATGAAACTGCCAGAGGGGAGGGGTTGGCGGACAGGCAAAATGGGTGAAAAGGAGGGAACATATGGGCGTCCAGGTATGGAATAAATAAGTCATAAGGATAGAAGTCACAGGGAACATAGTCAATGATATTGTAACATCATCGTATGGTAACAGATGGTAGCTACACTTGTGGTGAGCGTAGCCTAAAGTATAGAGCCGTCTAATGACTGTGTTGTACACCTGGAACTAACATAACATCGTGATTCAAGTGTACTTCAATTTTAAATAAATAAATAAATAAATTAATTAATTAATTAATAACAAGGCTAAATTTGTTATGAAACTGCCAAAAAATTAGCTCGTGGGGGGGGGGCGGGGAGTGGCGGCACCTGGGTGGCTCCATCGTTTAAATGTCCGACATTGGCTCAGATCATGATCTCATGGTTCATGAGTTCAAGCCCCGCGTCGGTCTCTGTGATGACAGCTCAGAGCCTGAAGCCCGTTTCGGATTCTCTGTGTCCCTCTCTCTCTGCCCCTCTGCTGCTCTCTCAGTCTCTCTCTCTCTCCTCCAAAAACAAATAAACATTAAAAATATTATTTAAAAATTAGCTTAGGTACACAACTAGTTGCTCTCCATGTAACCAGGTGTATATTTGTTCACCAAATTCCTTGATAGGGAGAGATTTAGAAATTGTTCTGGCTTCCAACAGCTTCACATAAGCTCCTAGTTCTGACTACATTCTTCATGTGGAAATGCAGCTTGGCCCCTGCTGAAGTAGGAGCCAAAATCCAGTCCAGGTGCCATTTTCCAAGTCAAGAACACCTGCTCCAGGGGAGACATGGTCTTTTCCTATTTCCTCATCAGAACTGCCCCTTAGCTGCACCAGGTAAGCAAGGATTAAATCCACACTTCTGCAGTAATCCCAGGTATTCCTGGCCTATTTGAACACCCTCTGTTCCTTCTAAAGTCTCACCGACCTTCCCAACCCCACTGTCACAAGGTAGGTCGGGTTCCCACTCACAGGAAAAGCCAGATAAACCAAACCTTCGCATCTGTCTGGTGCTTTCCCCTGCTCATCTGCAAATCACTCCTGAGCTCTAGGACGGAAGGGATTTTGCTACCTGTTCATCAGCTCTGCCCTTCAGCCATTGGGCACAGGCTCCGCTCTTCCTGCCTGGCCTCCCAGAGAGCACACAACAGCTGATGCTCTGATGCTCAGGAACAAATGAGAGCTTCCAAGGCAGCAAAGCACCCTGACTCCTCTTTCATTTCCAGGGCCGCTGCTGTGACCCCGCTCGTCTTCTCCAGAGGTGACGAGCTGTCTGGCTCAGTCCGTCATCCCTCCACTCCAGAATGTAAATCACGGGAGGTCTCCTGCCCGAGAAAAACAATTAACAAGAAATACCAGAATTACCGTCTGCCACATTCACAAATCCCTCCAGCTCACATTTGTCTCTCCCGACAATTTATGGCTTCCCAGTGTCAAGCTGTTCAAATACCCCGTGTTTTCCCTAAACAGACCGACTCATGGTTCTTGGCCCTGTTAGTACCATTTGCTGTAAAAGCCAGAGCTATTAGCAGCAATGGCCCAGCAGAGGTGCTCAAGCCTGGTGAGGGTCAGCATGTTTATCTTCCTTTGTCCCACCAAAGTGAAGGCTCATGTCTTCTCCCAGTGAAAGGGAAACATAAGCTTTCAAAGCTTTCTTTTTTGTTACCACATGGTTTGCACAGACCTTTCTGAGCTAGTCCACATGCTCTAAGCATGCACTCTCCATGCTCTAAGTCACGAAGGTAAGAAACCATCATCACAATGGGTGTGTAACAATAACCCAGTGTTTCCCAACCAGTGGTGATTTTCACTCCCTAGGGGACATTTGGCAATGTCTGAAGAAATCACTGACTGTTACAATTACAAAGTTGGGAGCGGGAGTTCCTTCCATTGGCATCTAATGGGTGTAGGGGCCAGAGATGCTGTTAAACATCCTACAATGCACAGGACACCTCCCTCCACCTACAACAAAGGATTGTCTTCCACAACACGTCCTTAGTGTTGGAATTGAGAAACATCACCAAGAAGCCAATATGGGTTGCCTTCTCTCACATTCTGCTTTAGGTATCAGAAAGCTTTGCCTCAAAGCAAGATGGCATTTGGAGGGGAATGAGAGAGAAAGACCCAAGTTAGATGGCTCACTGCTTCCTGATCTCTCTTACACCTCCAAGAAACTTCGAGGTATGAAGTTGAAAAGAATTATCTTTTCTTCTCCCTCTTCCTCTTGGTCCTTTGAAACACATGTGCACTAGCACACACACACATAATTGGTGAGTGCACTTAAAGCAGAAGAATCATAAAGCTTTCAGAGGAGAACTAAGAAAGTGTTCTGCAGAGGACCAAGAGTGAGATGTGTTGCTCTTCACCAGGTAGACTTGGCTGGACCTAGATGAGGTGAAGAACTCCATGGAGTGAGATTGGTATCTTAACACAGTGATACCAACTCCATTTGAGCTTGTTTGGGGTGATGTAATGTGAATCCACCTACTAGCCTGTCCTCAAATTCACATAAATACTTTGAGAAAGTGTGTGTGTGAATGTGTGTGTGTGTGAAAATCAAGTGCTGAGTGTCACAGCTGAATCAACACAGTGTGAAGCAGAGGCAAGATACATGAACATAGGAAAAGCCATGAGCATGTAAGTCATTCCCTGCACACACACACGCATGCACACACACACACACACACACATACACTCACTCACTCACTCACTCACCGTCATAGATATCTTGACAAAAATCATAGGAATTTAAGGAGGAAGACATTTGAATTAATGATTCCCAGATCATAGAAGGGACAGGAAAGCACTATGCTCAACTCTAGTGTACTGCTGGCATTAGAGTAGGATTTTTGTGCATTTTTAAAGTTATTCTGCATTCCAAGCTAGGCCATGGCACACATCTCTGGTTCACCAACTCCCTACCACCAGGTGCTTTGGATAGGTCACAGCAGAGATGCCAGTTACAAAATCTTTCAAAGCATATTGAACCGAAAGTGCCACATGGGTTTTGTCAGTGCAGAGAGCCTCTCCCTCCCTGAGGAAGAAATGGAAGAATTCTTGAAACTCCAGTTTGCTTCCTGTCTCCAACTAGCCTTGGATGAACTTGACGATATTCGTGATTTTGTCTAAGGAGCCATTGTTGGTGTTAATTGGATGGCAGCCAAGATGGCCTTTAAGAAAAAAAAAAGTTTTTAAAAGATCAACATTCATTAGTTTGGTTCTACATTAAGTGAAGCACATGTGGTGAAGGGAATAATTAGTGAAGTTAATTGCAGCTTCTCGGAGAACCAAGGGGAATCCACTGAAATGTCCTGACATTCATGCAGAGCAATATGTTCAGGGCTCCCGCAACTAATTGCAATTAGCAAGTGAGGGAACATACATACAGTCTCTATGTGTAATTAATCACACGCCTTTATCACAGGAGACACAGGCTGCTGAGTGACAGGAGACACCTGCCTTGTGCTATGTCTCTGCACTCCTGGGTTGATCCCTGCTGTCTTTCTTACCTTCCTTGCACCTGTTTTGTGCCTCTTGCATATCCAAGTCCTGCCTTTGTGGGGCAGGGTTTCTCAGCTATGTTCCCACTAAAATACATATTTATAATCTTGCTGGCATAAAGGAGGTGCTCGGTAATGATTTGATTAATGAGTGAGCAAATGAATGAAAAGTTGAAAGAGTCTTTCTCTCATGTGTGTAGATTACAGTGGCCACTAACCCTTTGTGAGCCACAGAAAGGATGGCTTTGAGGATATAGGGTGCAGACAAGGAGATTTCCAATGCAGGGGACAGCATGAGGCTGCTTATCTAGAGGTGATAGCTCCCAGGATGCTTGGGGTAAGTGACCAAGACGGCCTTGAAGACGGTCCCCTCCTGTGTTTTCTGGCACCATCTTCTCAAGCATGGCTTTGAATGGTCAAATGCTGGCTTTCCTGTTTCCACCATGTTTGCCCCCAAAGTATCTCTAAACCTCCCCACCACCCAGAGAAACATGATCTGCTCATATGTAAAATATAGACAATAAACAAAGAAATTGCTTCTTTGTTGATTTTGTAAATCTTAGATTAGCAAAGAATGTAATGCACTGGGAAGAGATTGCATCTTGACTCTTTATACCTGAAGTCTTGAGAAGTTATTTTCATTTTGGAGTGCATAAAATTGTAGATATGGAAGAAGTGAGCTTGGAACCAGCATTTGTCTGACTCCTGTATCTTCAGGGACCTCATGTGACCAACAAAATCATCTAATTTTCTGCCAATCAAGTGACACTTTTATTATTGAGTTCCCCTAGAACCTTGAAAAAGCTTTGACTACTTAATTTATTAAAACAGAAGCTATAATAAAGAGATCCCCAAATTCAGGGGCTTAGAGTACTTAGAAGTTCATTGCTTTCTCGTTTGCCAGTCCGGGGCAAGTGGCCAGTATTAGTCCATGGAGTTATCTGGAAAAGCAGACAAGCAGGGAGGTTCTGTTATCCTCAGCAATGCCTTCCAAGGTTGCTTGGCATTGCCTTTCCAGACAGAGGGAGGAAAGAGTAGAAATTCATAGCAAGGGATTTCCTTTAAGCAAGGGACACAGAAGTTGCACCCATCATTTTTGCTCAAGTTCCAGTAGGGAGAACTCAGTGACACCAAGTTGCAAGTGAGCCTGGGACATGCCACTTTTCTCCAAGTATAATTTCTTGTGTTCAGAAAGAAGGGAGGATAAAGTAAGGTGGGGAACAGCTACTAAAGAAAGAGAGGTCTTAAGATATTTCATAAAAGTAGTTCTATCTCCATCATTATCATTTCCATTACATAGAGACACATATCACATGGTACAGAGTTAGCATTACACCACTTTATCATGAGCTCTTTGAGGCAAGGATGGACATAGTGCCTAGCACACAGAAAGTGCCCAAGGAAATGTCTGGGCATGAATGATTAAATGGATTAATGAATTGATCAACTATCACCTAGATCCCTCCAGCCTTGTTTGGAGGACATATTTCTAAACATCTGTGACATTTTTTTCCCTTGCTATGCTTCATTTACCTCTGAATAAATGAGGCCCGAAATCTAATAATCTGGCAATCCCTTAAAGATTCACTCAGTCTGGAGGTTTCTGGACTCTGCCTACTCTCCATTCAACTGGTCCCTGCACCCTGGGGACCACTCTCCAGAGAGCTTCACTCTCTTCTCAGCTCTATCCACACTTGACTTTACCTAGAAAATCCTGTGATAACCGAAATCCTGGGAACACTTTAATTATTAGCATCAAAAGAAAACCAATACAAAACAAAACACAAAAAGACCTGACATCAAACACAAGAAGAAAAAAAGAGAAAGGGACATTTATTGTGTACCTGTGGCATTGAATGTGATAAACATGAAGATAAATCCTGAGTGCCCAGAATATTCACACCATCCTGAGAAGGCAGTTATTATTGCCTCCAACTTGCAGATGAGAAAATGAAGGCTCAGAAAGGCTGATAACTTTCCCACGGTCACCAGTTAGTAAGAGACACAGAAGAATTCAGACCCAGAATTATCCAAATGAACCAGCTCGATTCTCACTGAACAAAACCACTCACTGAAAAGCCAGCAAACCCAGAACTCATTTCCAAGTTGACCTAAGTAACAGTGTGACTCATCATGTTCTTTTAAGGCTAAAGATAAAAAAAAAATGCCCCTGCAAAAAATGGCCCAAGCAGAATATAATAAGAGACCTTTGCTTCAGCCTTGTAGAGGGGATTTTATTAAAAGCATGGAGATCCCACATAAACCCTCCTCAAAATCATCAGAGCCTTTAGACCAGGGGACTTTGGGAACACACCACAGTGCAGAGAACAAACAAGACAAGATGTTCTTTAGTAATCAACCCAAGAGTGACAGGTGGCATCTTCCCAGCTGGGGGGACACCCTTCAGGAAGCAGACAGTCTGATTATTTTAGAAGAAAGCCAGCCAGGCTGAGTAACAAATCTTGTTCCTTTCTTACTTAGTTAGGAAACTTTTTTTTTTTTTTTCAAAAATTCCCATGGCACAGGATAGCTGACAAGAATGAGAAGGCACGAAACAAAATCGCATCTCCCTGGGTAATTAGAAATAACTCCTAATGCCAACATTTGCATATTATCCTCAAGTACAGGTGTCATGGAACTGAAAATAAGGAAGAGGGAAACAACATGTGGAGCCGAGGCTACTGGCTGTGGGGCTTAGGGCTGATGAGGTAGTCTATCACTATCACTAGATGCCCCACGAGTCTATCAAGGCATCTTCCGCCATCTAAGGCTGGATTAGGGATGACAAATATCTGACACACGTGCTTCACTCCTACACTCTTAGATGTAATTTATGAATTGGAAACAAACTTTAGAATCAACATATTAATCCCTCAACCACTAACAATCAATCTGCATTGACCAAAAAAACAAAAACAAAAACAAAAAAACCCAAAAAAACCTAATTGTCACTTTTTGCCTAAATCAACTTCTTTGTAAAGTATCTCTGATTCAGTGGGAGCCAGAACAGCCCTAGGGAGCAAGGAAGCCTGAGACAGTGCAAGGGAAGGGAAAAGCTTTCCTCCTACAGACTGGGCCACAGTTGCAAAGCATGCTAGGAAATAGCCATAATTCCAAACCTTTAAGCAAAATCCAAAAAGATAGCCACAAGGTTTTCCCCTAAGATTGTCTGGAAGGTAAGTGACATCAAGAGTATGTCCTAAAGTGCTTGAAACTTTGAGAAACCAGAGAGAATTATCACAATGTTCACATTCTCCTAAAACCATTTCTAACCCACCCAAGACAGACTGATGACAAGCTTAGCCTCTTTTTCTTAACTAAAGGACACCCGTGGCCCAACACTTCTCTCCTACACATATTAATCCCATTCACAGATTTCTGATTCCTAAATGGCAGCTGAGTCACATTTTGCTTTGATCCTTCTCATCAATTTATCGGCCAGGAAGCCAACACATTTTAGAGAGGCCATGCGGCAACAGCATGTAAAAAAATATATATTAAAATTTATCAATAATGTCCCTTTAATTTAATGACCAAATTTGTGCTAATCCCCAACCATCTAACTTTATACTTTAAGTGTGATCCTTAAATTAGCATCATTAGTGTCACTGAGTGCTTGTTAGAAATGCAGAATCTCAAATCTACCAGAAACCAGCTGAATTCGAATCTGCATTTTACAAGGTCTTCAGGGAGTTCTGATGCACATTAAGTCTGAGAAGCACCCAACTAGAACAGAGACCATTTTGTCTCAAATATCTAATTGTTCTGTCTCCAAAGCTTACTGACTTTTGTGTACCACAGTGTGCTAACTGGTCTGTAACCCAGCCACAGAGACTAAATATGCAAATTTGAAAGAAAAAGTGCAGCAGGCAATTAGTATTCATAACAAGAGAAAAAGAGCAAGAGGATAAGAAGAAAAAGTGATGAACACACAAAGAGGCATACACACACACACACACATACACACACACACACACACACACACACACACACACACACACACACAACTTCATTATCAGACAGTACTATCACAGAGCCCCTTACTAGCATCCTGATTTTGGCGAAGTACTCACACACCATCGTCAAAACAAATATTGATGAGCTCTTGGTGATTAAATCATGTTTGCCTATGGTCAGCCTCATTTTTAAGAAAGTAAGAAAGTTATTCTCAAATTCATAAAGAATGCCATTAACCATTAACTAGAACTCAAATCATTTGATACATGTTAAATGTGTGCTAAACAAATTTTCTAGAAACCTAAAGTTGGCCACTTTATTTTGGGATAACTGGGACCTTACAATAAACACACACACACACACACACACACACCCCTCAATGAGTAAGCAAAATTTTTATTTTAATGACCTGAAAAGTTTTAAATGACCTAAGTAGAAATAAGGAAGAAAATTGGGGGAAGAAAAATAATAGAATAGATTAAAAAAATAAAAAGACCATAATCAGCTTTTGTTACTACATGCTGATCTAAATTTATAGAAGAATATGATAATCATATTTCTTTTTTAAAAATGTGTATTTATGTATTTTTAGAGAGAGAGAGAGTACAATGCACAAGCAGGGGAGGGACAGAGAGAGAGAGGGAGGGAGGGAGAGAACCCCAAGCAGGCTCCACGCTGTCAGCACAGAGCCCAGTGCCAGGCTAGACCACATGAACCATGAGATCATGACCTGAGCCAAAATCAACAGAGTTGGATGCTTAACCAGCACCCCAATAATCATATTTACTAAATAGCTACACACTACAGACCCTCGTTGGATATTTCTCTGTGTTCTATGGCTTCTCACTTGAGGATTAGGAGGGCTCCAATACTCAGACACCAGTCATTGTGGATCCACAAGTCTTCAGGGTTTCAAGAGCTCAGTTCTATGTGACGTTGGTGCAAGCTCTTCCCGGGCCAAAATCTCAGAGATGGGATGCCCCCACACACATGCACATGTGCAGTCCTTTACGCAGAAGCACAAGCTTTGCCATATTAATCTCCTTAGACTTCTAGTCACCCTTTGAGAGTGGACCTTTGCCACCAGGGAGCTAGCTCACCTCATTTCTGTGCTATTCTCTAGAGGCACAAAGGCAAAGGAGACAGGACTCTTGCCTTCAAGATACATGGAACACTCAGAGCCACATTTAAGGTAGTCTGGGAACAGTGGAGAGAGAGGCAAATAACTTATCCTTCCTGGGGTGTGGGAAAGACGTGGGTCTGGGATTATAGGACTCTGCCTTCCTTTTTTTTTTTTATATTGAATTGTAATCAATATACAATATCCTATTAGTTTCAGGTATACATCTTAGTAATTCAATATTTTTATACATTACAAAGTGGCCTTCATAAGTCTAGTTATCATTTGTCACCATACAAAGTTATTAAGTGTTATTGATTATGTTCCCTATGTTGTTCATTCCATCCTTATGACTTATTTATTTTATAACTGGGTACCTTTATTATTTTATAAAAGGGTACCTTTTAATACCCTTCAACTATCTTTAAATCAAACATTCATAGTACTTTTCACACTCCAGTGTTGAAGAGTAATTCAGTCAATATATGCTCTCAAAAGCTTCTCGTAAAGTAAGTACTTACTTTTTCTTTCTCCTTAAAGAAAACAAAAGCCAAGGTAATAAGAAACAAAAACTTAATTTTCAATTAAGCCAAAAGATACTGTAAGTCCAAACAATAGGATATGAAGATTGAAAGCTGGTGAAGGATAGGTCAGCCAGAGTCCCAACAGAACTAGAGGGATAGATCACACAAATAGGGCTACTGAGATTTTTTAAGGAGTAATTTACAAAGGCATCTACCAGGTTAAGGGAAGACATCAAATACAAAATTAACTCAAAATGAGTCATAGAGAAAAGCTAAAACTACGGAAAAAAATCTACTAAAGAAAACATAAGACAAAATCTTTGTGATCTTGAGTTCAGCAAATTTCTTAAATGAGACAAAATGGACAAGAAATAAAAGAAAAACTGACAAACCGAACTTAATAAAAAAAATTTCTTCAAAATGCAGATTTTGTACTCCACTCTCATAAATTCTGATTTAATAGCTTGCCCAGAAATCCTTATTTATCAAGATCTTTGGGTAGTTCTGATGTAGGTGGGCCCCAGAACATGCTTTCTATCCCTAGTCTGGTGTTTTCTCACAGATGGACAAAAGCCAACCTGTCCCCTGACCTCTGAAGAGAAGCTGGTGATCTCACAAGCACTTCCAGTCGGGTGACTTCCAACACCATTTGCTTTACGCCTCTGAACCTCGGTTTTCCCATCCTCATAATAAAAATAGTAAAACCTAACTCAAAGAGTTTGGGAAGTATTAAATAAAATAGAATATATGAGAGTACTTTGTATAGCGTCCGGCCCATAACAGATGCTCAGAGGACTATTTCCAGCCCATCTTTTTTTCCCTGATTGGCTAGGCATATCTTATCCTATATTTTATGCTATTCTATCATTTTTACAATCCTTGTTTGACTGTATTTTTAATCCACATGTTTATGACCTATGTCCCTGCGTTGCCACCTCCTTCAAGGCACAAATATGGTTTGTATGTTGCCTCCGCATGAGAGAATGTATAGTATGGTCACTTATCTTAACTCATTGATTATAAAAATGCTAATATAAACTGCCCATCCATCCATCCATCTGCCCCCAGAGCCTGCCTGAAATCCCTCCATCACCAATTAGTTCCTCAAGTTAAGCCAAAGTTGCAAATGAGAAAAACGTGTGGGTGGAAAGGGGTGGGTGGTCATTCTCAGTCTTCTCTACCTAATGAAGGAGCCTTTCGTCCTTTGCTGAGTTCTTCCTCACAAAGCTAGAAATCCAGATCAGGGAAACCTTGAGGAGGCAGGAAGGAACAAGAGATGAGGCGCATAGATTTCAGAAGGAGAAGAGGTCAAAGCCTAGATCCAGTGAAAGGAAGATTAAGTCATAAGGGGGAGTTGGGTACCTGAGAGCAAATTTGAGAGTGAGGGTAATGCAGTCCCTGTGATCAGCCCAGGACAACACAGAGTCCTGAGAAGAGATGGGGGTAAACGGTAGGTGGTGGGTATAGTCAGAGGGGGAGGGAGAGGCTGCAGAGACACCCTTCCATTTGCCCATTCCCCTACCAGCCACTCAGGTGGCTCTGGCTCCTCCCAGACTCTGAGCAGCAGCTCCATGTGGGTATTCTCATGGTGCCTCCTCCTGCCAAGGCAAGAGGACATCTGCCTGGAAATTTGGAAGGTTCCATCCTAGCACCACATGAGAGGAGTCATCCATTGGGACATCTAGTTTCTCTGCAGTCAGTGCTCGTGTCAGCATGAGCCGTCCTTCATGTGCTCTGAGCTCAGAAACCAGGGTATGGAAAAGACTCAAAGGCTGCGTGCTAGCTGAAGAAAAGTGAATCGTGGTATTTTCCAGAAAACTCAGCCAGGACCTTCAGGCCGGTGAGTACCAGCTGGGTCACATAAGTGGCATTCCCTCACCCCACAGCTTCACCATATGCTCACAGCCTCAGTGAAAGATGGCACTGAGCAGAAAGGATGAGGTCTTTGTTCAGGCTTTTGCAGGAGTCAGATTTCTGTGAAGAGGAAGTGCATACCCTTCTACATCTGAAAGTCAGCCTCTCTAGAGGCTTCTCCTACCCCATGCCAGCCCGTGAATCCATGGCTCTTTTGACCCCTGCCAATGGCTATATCTCTGTCCTCATGAAGGCTGAAGGTCAGGGCAGCTCATCACAGAGGAGGTCCACGAGGCATTGCAGGAGAATTCACTGCCGGTCATACAACATAATCCAATTCTCTATTCCTTATTATATTTGCATGTATAAGATATTTTTGTTTAATATTAATACTCTGTGAAGGATACCTGCTTGCTGCTAAGGGATACAAAGCCAAATAAGCACAGTCTCTGCTCATTTTCCCAGTACAGATTTTTAGGGAGGTTAATAAATAATTTACTGACCAAGTGCTAGACATCTCATTATGTTACAGTTTTAAATCTTTCATACATATAAATATATACACATATATAGGAATATATGTACTTATATGCTTATTCAAATTGCTTTTTTATATGTATGAATGTATATATCATTTCTATGTATAAATATGTTTTATATTTACATATATCTTATAAATAACAGATGCATTTATGCATGTATCTTCATATGTATAAAACATATATTTGTGCTTTAGAAATGACAATGGCATGTTTCCTAATAGTAAAAGTAATAAAGGAGTAATTAACGGTACAGGATTTAACGTCAAGCTGCCTTTGACCTTGGGCAAGTTACTTATTTGTTAAAAGAAAGAGTCATGCATTCCCAAAAGGCACAGAGCAGGAAATGAGAATAAACCCATCACCCCAAATTAAAACAGTTAATATTTTGCTGAATACAATTCAGAGTATTTTCTATACAATTCACTTCCCTACACACACGCACCCACTCTGCTTTTACAAAATGACATATTCTACTTACTGTTCATATCTGACTTTTCTCCCCAACACGGAGTAGACATCTTTATGAGTCAGTACACGGAGAACCCTACTGTCTTTTTAATGGTTTCACAGTGGTTCACAATCTGTAAATCATGATATTGTCTCTTCTCCTCTATTTCTTTTTCTTACAGAGTTGGCACATCTGGAAAAAACCCTACCAAATAACAGCTGTGACAATGACTAAAATACCCTGCCTCCCTTAGGGTTATTTCTGATCCTTCACATCTTTTTCCATTTGGGGGTGAAATATACACAAAGCCCTGACTTTAAGGGGAGTTTGACCACCGCGCTGAGGCTAGACATGGATTATAGATGCATATTTAATGCTATAAGCTTTTCTATCTTTTGATATTTTATTGGGAGTTTTTGTATCAGGAATGGATATTAATTTTTATCAAATGTTTGTTCAGCATCTATCAAGATGATCAGTTTTTGTTGCTAATAACTTGAATTATATTGATTTCCTAATATTAAATAATTAATGCAGTCCTAAAATGAACCTTACTTACCTTGTCAGGGTGATTTTTCTCTTAACATATGGATGGATTCTATCTGCTATGATGATTACAGGTGCCCAAATCCCAAATAAGATAGAAAATGTATATATAGTCAATATAGATAATATATGTAACTATTATATGCAATTATAGCTATTATATACATAATATATACATATATATATAATACAAGCACAAGGAGTACACAGGATTATATAATATAAATATGTTTTCTATTTTTTGTGTCCTTTTTGTACTTATATTGGAGTTAATACTGTTTTTTATTAAAAAATAACTAGAAATATTTTTGTTCTATCTTTATACTTATAAGGCTAGGTAGGGTTGTCCCCTGAAGGTTGAAAGCAATCACAAGGAAAATAATCCTTTGACAAATGTCTCAATTTTCAACTCTAGATACTATTGTGCTTTAATTTTCTACCTCCCTTAGGGTATTTCTGGTCATTTACATCTTTTCCCATTTGGGGGTGAAATACTCACAAAGCCCTGAGGCTTTTCCGCTGTTTGGTGGAGTCCTGGCATTTTTCTCCACCAGCTACCTTTGTCTAGTAGTGTTTCTAGTTTCCTGCGAAAATGGTTTTCCCCACCTTTCCTATTATATGCTGAAACCTCTGGGTTGCGGAATCGTCCCCCTACAACATCAGACTAAAATCAGGTGGCTGATGAGAAGCTGAATCAAACAACAAAACTAAGTGTGTGGTGAGGTGTGACCTTGAGCTATGATCTCTGTCCCCAGTCATAGTACAGGAAGAAGACTGGGCATTGCTTGCCTCTCCTGCCTTCCCAGGACTCCAGTCCGCAGTTCTCTTAATTCTAGCAATCTATTTTGTCTTACTGAATGCCCACCTCAGGAGGACATATCTGTCACCTCCATTTTGCAGAGCGAAATGAACGTGAGAGATTTCACAGCCAAACTGAGCTCGCACTGGTAGTCAGGGGTGCAGATCCAGGACTTGAAGCTAGGGCTGTCAGCCTCTCGTCCCCGGCCCTTCTACCACTCTCACCAGCATGTTCAGGGTCTGGGTTCCAGTGATTCTTGAAGCCTTACTGCACTCTGTGCCTCCCACAGAGTTGGGGACATATGCCACTAAGAGACAGTTAAGTTTCTATTCCTTACAGCCAAAACAAGCCCAATTAATGAAGCTGTTAATGTATATGCCCACCCTGGGGTGCCTGGGTGGCTCAGTCGGTTGAGCGTCCGGCTTCAGCTCAGGTCATGATCTCACGGTTTCTGGGTTCGAGCCCCGCATCAGGCTCTGTGCTGACAGCTAGCTCAGAGCCTGGAGCCTGTCTTCAGATTCTGTGTCTCCCTCTCTCTCCGACCCTCCCCTGCTCACCCTGTCTCTCTCTCTCTCTCTCTCTCTCTCTCTCTCTCTCAAAAATAAATAAAACATTAAAAATTTTTTTAAAAATTTATATGCCCATCCCTACTCAATTATAAATTCCTTTAAGCGGGCACTGTACTTTCTCCGGAGAGCCTGCCTATCACAAGGAGTCCCGTAAAAATGCAACTGAAACGATCAAGTTCCGGTAAGTCTACCATCATTAGATTCATTCTGAGTTCTCACTACAAATCATAGGAAAACAAATGTAAAATGTACAACATAACTAATTATTAATAAATATGATATGTAATGGAGACAAAGAGCAAGCTAGAGGGGCCGAATCTTAGCATTCCACCCAGGTACTACATGGTCAATCCTGGCTAGTTTGGTTCTCTCTTTGAGTTCTAATTTCCACAGCTATAACATAAATCACTGGGCTTATGTGGTATGAAATGTATATGAATATTTGAAGATTAAAAAGTGCTGGATGTGAGGGGTTCTGATTCAAGATGATGAAGACTCTGAATTCCCCTCCTGCATGGAGCACAGCAAATTACAGCTATTAATAGTACAGCTCCTCCTGAAGGAGCACCGAGAGCTGATTGAAAAGCTACTGAACAACTGAAGACAGAGAGAATGGCAGAACTCTCTATCTCTGAAGATAGAGAGAATGGAAGATGGAGACACGGTAACAAAGCGAACCCCGACCCCCGATGTTGTGAATGGCAGTGGGGAGGGAGAGTACTGAGGAACTAGAACAGATCCCTCTGTCCTTGGGCACAGAAAAAAAAGCTACAGTTTAAAAGAACAACTAGCACGTGAAAGAGACAATACTTGAAGTCTGCCAAGGGATGGAGGAGCTGGGAGAAAGCTCTCCAGGTCAGAGGGACTGAAGAATCACAAGGTTTATGTTTCCAACCCTACCTTAAAAATCTAGACTGGAGTAGGGTTCAGACACTATAACAGGTCGGTTCAGTTGTCACAAGGAGCTTGTGATCTCAGTGAGCCCAAGGTCCACAAGCCCATACCAGCTATCCTGTAGCCCTGGGGCTCAGAAAACAAGCTCCAGGTGTGTGTGTGTGTGTGTGTGTGTGTGTGTGTGTATGTTAATTTTTACTGTTATAATCTTATTTTTACTTTTTAAAATTTGTTGTTTTATTTTTATTTTTTTCTTTTTGGTTTTGTTCTTTTTGTTCTTGTTCTCATTTTTCTTTTCTTCTTTTTTTTCTTTTTTCTTTTCTCTCTTCCTTGTTTCCTTTACTATTTTCTTTTTTCTTTATTATTATTATTATTATTATTATTTTCTTTATTCTCTGTAAGAAGCTATGGTTTTAAAGAGTCACTAGCATACACAGGGACACCTGGATGGCTCACTTGGAGAAGCATCAGACTTTGGCTCAGGTCATGATCTCATGGTTCATGAGTTCAAGCCCCATGTCACCCTCTGTGCTGACAGCTGGGAGCCAGGAGCCTGCTTCCAATTCTGTGTCTCCCTCTCTCTCTGCCCCTCCCCTGCTAACACTCTGTCTCTCCCAAAAATAAATAAACATTAAAAAAAATTAGGGAATAACTAGCATATACAGACACAGCTCCAGCCAGCCAGCAGAAGTCAGCAGGCACATATAGTCTGCATAGGCATCACCATATACAAGATCACTGCTTCAACTTTAGGAGAAGTAGCCATTTCACCTAATCCATAGAAACAAATATAGAAAATCAAGCAAAATGGGGAGACAGAGAAATATGCTCCAAAAGAAAGAACTAGAAAAAACCTCAATAAAAGAATTAAATTAAACAGAGATAAGCAATATGCCAGATAAAGAATTTAAGGTAATGATTGCAACGATATTCACTGGGCTGGAGAAGAGAGTGGAAGGATTCAGTGAGACCTTCAATAAAGAGATAGAAAATATTAAAAAGAACCAATCAGAGTTGAATAATACAATAACTGAAATTTAAAAAAAAATGCACTAGAGGGAATCAATAGTACATCAGAGGATACAGAAGAACGTATCAGCAATCTGGAAGACAGAGTAATGGAAAACACACAAATTGAACAGCAAAAAGAGAAAAGGATTTTTAAAAACGAGGATACATTAGGGGCACCTGGGTGGCTCAGTCAGTTAAGCGTCCAACTCTTGATTTTGGTTCAGGTCATGATCTCATGGTTTGTGGAAGCAAGCCCTGCATCAGGCTCTGTGCTGACAGCACGGAGCCTACTTGGGATTCTCTCTATCCTTTTCTCTCTGCCCCTCCCTTATTTGCATTCTCTCTCTTTCTCAAGATAAATAAAATAAAAGTTTAAAAAAAAATGAAGATATATGAAGAGATTTCATGGACAACATCAAGTGAACTTTCACATTATAGGAGTTCCCAGAAGAAGAAGAGAGAAAAATGTAGAAAACTTATTTGAAGAAATAGTAACTGAAAAGTTCCCTAACCTAAGGAGGGAAATAGATATCCAAGTCCAATAAGCACAGAAAGTTCAAACAAGATAAGCCCAGGGAGGTCCAACTACAACACATAAATTTTTAAATGTCAAAGATGAAAGATAAAGAGAAAATCCTAAAAGCAGCAAGAAAGAAACAAAAAGTTACCTAGAAGGGAAAACCTATAAGACTATCAGCTGACTTTTCAGCAGAAACTTTGCAAACCAGAAGGAAGTGGCATGATATATTCAAAGTGCTAAAAGGAAAAAAATCTATAACCCAGAATACTTTACCCGGCAAAATTATCATTCAGATTTGAAGGGGATAGAGTTTCCCAGAAAAAGAAAAGGTAAAGGAATTTATCACCACTAAACCAGCCTTATGAGAAATCTTAAAGGGAGTTCTTCAAGTGGAAAAGGAATGGCCATAATTAGACATAAGAAAAATATGAATAAAAAGATGTAAAATACAACAACATATACATAAAATGTGGAGAAGGGAGTGAAAAGGTAAAAGAAGGCAAAAAAGAAAAAAGATTTTTTTTGAGAATGTATCTTACTTAAATGACCATCAAATTAACATGGACTGCTATTTACTTAGACTGTTATATATGAACCTCATGGTAACCACAAACCCCAAATCTATGACAGATACACAAAAAATAAAGAGAAAGAAAACAAGAGAAGAAGGAAGAAAACCTACAAAAACAAATAGAAAACAAAAAAATTTAAATGGGTGTAAGTACATACCTATCAATAATTAATTTCAAAGTAAATGGCCTAAATGCTCCAATAAAAAGACATAGAGTGGTGAGATGGATTAAAAATTTATGACCCATCTATACGCTGCCTGAAAGAGACTCCCCTCAGACCTAAAAACTCATACAGCCTGATAGTGAAGGGATGAAAAAACATTCACCATGCAAATGGAAACAAACAAACAAAAAAGCCAGGGTAGGGCCGTCTGGGTGGCTCAGTTGGTTAAGTGTCCAACTTCAGCTCAGGTCATGATCTCACGATTCGTGGGTTCATGCCCCGTGTTGGGCTCTGTGCTGATAGCTCAGAGCCTGGAACCTGCTTCAGATTCTGTGACTCCCTCTCTCTCTCTGCCCCTCCCCAACCTGAGCGAGCTCTCTCTCTCTCTCTCTCTCTCTCTCTCTCTCAAAAATAAATAAACATAAAAAGAAAAAGCCAGCGTTGTAATACTTATACCAGACAAAATAGACTTTAAAACACAGACTGTAACAAGACACAAAGAAGGGTATTACATAATGATAAGGGGACCAATCCAACAAGAGGATATAACAATTATTAATATCCATGCACCCAACACTGGAGCACCTAAATTCATAAAGCAAATATCAACAGATATAAAGAGAGAAACTAAAGGTAATACAAAAATAGTAGGGGACGTTAACACTCCACTTACATCAATGGATAGATCATCCAGACATAAAATCAGTAAGAAAGCCATGTCTTTGAATGACACATTAGACCAGATGAACGTAACAGATATCTAAAGGACGTTCCATCCAAAGACAAGAGAATATACTTTCTTTTCAAGTGCACATGGAACATCCTCCAGAATAGATCACATAATAGGCCATAAAACAAGCCTTAATAAATTTAATATTGAAATCCTACCATGCATCTTTTCCAATCACAACAGCATGAAACTAGAAATAAATCGCAAGGACAAAACACTGGAAAAAACAAACATGTGGAGACTAAACAACATAATACTAAATAAACAATAGGTCAACAAAGAAATCAAAGAAGAAATTTTAAAAAATACATGGAAGGGCGCCTGGGTGGCTCAGTAGGCTAAGCTTCCGACTTCGGCTCAGGTCATGATCTCACGTTTGTGTGTTCAAGCCCCGCGTCAGTCTCTGTGTTGGTAAGCTCAGAGCCTGGAGCCTGCTTCCGATTCTGTGTCTCCCCCTCTATGCCCCTCCCCACTTCGTGCTCTGTCTCTCTCTGTATCAAAAATAAATAAAACATTAAAATTTTTTTTTAAAAATAAAAAAATACATGGAGACAAATGAAAATGAACACATAATGTTCCAAAACCTTTGGAACACAGCCAAAGCAGTTCTAAGAAGAAAGTATAAAACAATACAGGCCTATCTCAAGAAATAAAAAAAAGACTCAAACCATCTAACCTTATGCCTACAGGAACTAGAACAACAAACAAACCCCAAGGTGAGCAGAAGGAAGGAAATAGTACAGATCAGAGCAGAGATAAATGACATAGAGACTAAAAAATGATAGGAAAAAGTCAATGAAGCCAAAAGCTGATTCTTCGAAAAGGTAAACAAAATTGACAAACACTTAGCTAGACTTATCAAGAAAAAAAAAGAGAAAAAACCCAATTAATAAAATCAGAAATGGGAGAGGAGAAATTTGTGATACCACAAAAATACAAAGAATTATAGAATACTATGAAAAATTATATGCCAACAAACTGGACAACCTAGAAGAAGTGATTAAATTCCTAGATACAAGTGATCTTCCAAAACTGAACCAGGAAGAAATAGAAAATCTGAATAGACTGATTATAAGCAACAAAACTAAATCAGTAATTTAAAAATGACCCAAAAATAAAAGTCCAGGACCAGATGGATTCACAAGTGAATTCTATCAGGCACTTAAATAAGAATTAATACCTAGTCTAAAACCATTCCAAAGAAATGAAGACAAAGGAGAGCTTCCAAATATATTCTATGAAGTCAGCATTACCATGATACCAAAAACAAAGATATCTCCCAAAAAGAAAGCTACAAGCCAATATCCCTGACGAACATTGACACAAAAATCTTCAACAAAATATTAGCTAACTGCATACAACAATACATTAAAAAGATCATTCAGCACAATCAGATGGGATTTATTTCTAGGGATGCAAAGATGGTTCAACATTTGCAAATCCATCAACATCATACACCACATCAACAAAACAAAGGATAAAATCATATAATCATCTCAAGATACAGAGAAGGCATTTGACAAGATTCAACATCGATTCATGATAAAAACTCTCAACAAAATGGAATTAGAGGTAACAAATCTCAACATAATAAATGCCATATATGAAAAACCCACAGCTAACCTTATCCTTAATGGTGATAAACAGTGAAAAACTGAGAACTTTCCCTCTAAGGTCAGGAACAAGAAAAGGATGTCCACTCTCACGACTTTTATTCAACATAGTACCAGAAGCCCTAGCCACAGCAATCATAAAAACAGAAATAAGAGTTATCCATATTAGTAAAGAAGAAGTTAAACTGTCACTAGTCACAGACAATATGATACTATACATAGAAAATCCTATAGATTTCACCTCTTCCAAAAAATACAAAAACCTGCTAGAAATAATAAATGAACTCAGTAAAGTGACAGGATACAAAATTAATACCCAGAAATTGGTAGCATTTCTATACACTAACAAAAAAGTTGCAGAAAGAGAAATTTAAAAAACACTATTTACAATTGCACTGAAAAGAATAAAATACCCAGGACTAAATTTCACCAAAGAGGTGAAAGACCTGTACTCTGAAAACTATAAAACACTGATGAATGAATTA
The DNA here is from genome assembly GCA_028646485.1 of Cryptoprocta ferox. Classification (NCBI taxonomy): domain Eukaryota; kingdom Metazoa; phylum Chordata; class Mammalia; order Carnivora; family Eupleridae; genus Cryptoprocta; species Cryptoprocta ferox. The sequence continues at coordinate 64,024,034 of CM053561.1, read as the reverse complement.
GAAGATGACACAAACAAATGGAAAGATATTCCATGCTCATGAATTGGAAAAATCAATATCATCAAAATGTCCATATTACCTGAAGCAAATTACAAATTCAATGAAATTCCTATCAAAATACCAACAGCATTTTTTTGCAAAACTAGAATAAATAATACTAAAATTTGTATGGAACCACATAAGACCCTGAGTGCCCACTTGAGAAAGAAGAACAAAGCTGGAGGTTATCACAATTCTGGATTTCAAAATATACTACAAAGCTATAATAGATCACTGGAACAGAGTGGAGACATCAGAAATAATAATGTCTGACAAAGGAGGCAAGAATATACAGTGTAGAAAAAAACAATCTATTCAACAAATGATGCTGGGAAAACTGGGTAGCTACATGCAGAGGGTGAAATTGGACCACTTTCTTATAGCATACACAAAAATAAACTTCTAATGGATTAAAGACCTAAATGTGAGACCTGAGACTATAAAGATCCTAGAAGAGAACACAGGTGGTAATTTCTCTGATATCAGTCAAAGCAACATTTTTCTAGATACATCTCCTAAGGCAAGGGAAACAAAAGCAAAATAAACTATTGGGACTACATCAAAATAAAAAGCGTTTGCACAGCAAAGGAAATTATCAACAAAACAAAAAGACAACCTACTAAATGAAAGAAGATACTTGCAAATGATATATCCAAAAAGGGGTTAATATCCAAAATGTATAAAGAATTCCTACAACTCAACACTAAAAATAAATAAATAAATAAATAAATAAATAAATAAATAAATAAAAACAATCCAATTTAAAAATGGGCAGAGGACCTGAATAGACATTTTTACCAAAGAAGACATCCAGATGGCCAACACACACATGAAAAGATGTTCAACATCACTAATTATCAGGAAATGCCAATCAAAACCACAATAAGGTATCACCTCCCACCTGTTAGAATGGCTAAAATCAAGAAGACACGAAACAACAAGGGTTGGCAAGGATGTGGAGAGAAAGGAACCCTTGTGCACTACTGTGGGAATATAAATTGGTACAGCCACTGTGGAAAACACTAGGGAGTTTCTTCAAAAAATTAAAAATAGAAATAGCATATGATTCAATAATTCCAGTATTGGGTATTTACCCAGGGAAAACAAAAACACAAACTCAAAAAGATATATGTACCCCTATGTTTATTGCAGAATTATTTATAATAGTCAAGATATGGAAGCAACCTAAGCGTCCACCAATAGACAAATGGATAAAAAAATTGGGATATATACACAATGGTATATTACACAACCATAAAAAAAAAAGATATTGTGCCATTGGAGACAATGTGGATGGACCTAGAGGGCTAAGTGAAATAAGTCAGACTAAGAAAGACAAATACCATATGATTCCACTCACAAACGGAATCTATAAGGAAATGCATAAACACAAAAGCAGAATCAGAACTATAAATACAGAGAACTGAGATTGCCAGAGGGGAGGTGGGTAGAGGGCTGGACAAAATGGGTGAAGAGAAGAGGGAGATACAGGTATGGAAGGAGTTAAGTCATGGAAATAAAAAGCAGAGCATAAAGAAGTCAGTGAATGACATTGTAATAGTGATATTGTAGACAGATGGTAGCTATACTTGTGGTGAACATGGCATAATGTATAAACTTGTCAACTCGCTAAGGTGTGCACCTGAAATCAATGTAACATCGTGTGTCAACTATACTCCAACAAGACAAGTGCTAGTTGCAACCAAAAATAACAAAAGAAAATTCTTCTACAAACAGCCCCTAAATTTCAGATTCCCTTGAAGACAGCAAGAACATGATTAAGAAACCTATTATCACCATTTCTTGGATGAGAAATCTGACGTTGGGCAAATTTCCTTGTTAAGTCGGTCTATCTGAAAGAACACAAGTCCTATCTTAAACAATTCCTGACTTCCACAGTGTAACAGAACCTAAAACCTCCAGAAAACTCCGACCCCCTTTCTCCTTATTTTTACACATCTGGATTGGTCTAGATATCTTATGCATGTGCAAAATCAGTGCTCAGGGAACACTGACATTTTTCCAGGCTTTTCTCTTCTACTGTGCAGGTATTGTCATGTTTAGAGCTCTCTGTCTTCTCTTCTTAGAAAGAAGAATTTGTCATTCAGAGGCACACTGCAGTGTTTTGTAGTTCTCATTTTGCTGACCTTGCTAAGTACTGTCATTTCCTTTAATAATATTATTCATAAAAACAGCAATTGCCTCTAAAATGGCAAAATGCCCTATTTTCCCTGACACAGTAACAGTGCTCTAATGAAATGTGCCCACCTCCAAACAATGAAAGGGGACCCTTCCCCACCTACTGGAGAATCAGATGGAGGATACTTAATACCATGAGCTCACTGTTAACTAGAAATGTCCAAAAGAATCACATAACAGGGCTGGTTATTGGATTTACTCATTAAAAACATGTAAGAACTGCTTAAAAATTGAACAGCTGTTTCTACTTCTTATCTTCAGGTTTGAAAAAAAATATTTCTTTGCAACTATTCCCGAGCTTCACTCATCACCTGATGTGCTGGAAATTAATTATGCACCAAAGATTTCTGCTGCATCAGGGCTTTCTCCAATCCTAAGACATAAATGCTGTCTATAACTATATAAAAGGAAAAGATTATATGATGAGCTCAGCTTTCTTTCACGAATATCTGCAATGGAAAGAAAATAAAAAGCACCTTTTCTTGAAAAACAGTTCATCTCCAGGGGCTAACACTGTACTCTCTACGCCTGGAATAATAAAGGGAATGTTGCTGGGGAAATCAGGAGGATGTCCTTGCCTTTTTCTGGGAAACAAAACAAAAACAAAACAAAACCACTACTGAACATAGCTCCTAAGCTGCAGAAGAAGTCAAAATGTGAGTCTAGCCATTTAGTGGAGACTTCAGGGGAAAAAAGATTTTCTGCATATTCCTGCCCCCACTCCTGCCATTCCCCAACTCAGTGCCCATCTTTTGAGTGATAGGAAATCCAATCCACCCTGTCGCCATCTACGATCTTCCTCCTACAGAAATAACCTAGTGATGGAGAGCCTTCTGTGGGCTAGGTGCCAGGTCGTTTGTCTGTGTGACACTGTACTGCACAGGCGAAGAAAGTAAAGTTAACTCTCTCAGCCCCTTACCCAAACTACTCAAGGGTTAGAAAGAAAGAAGGAAGCCCCTGACATCCGGGAACTAACAGCAGAGCCCTAACAGTATTACAAACAGATCTGGTGCTTCCTGCCAAGTCATATCATTTTCCTGTTGGTCATAATCTCACAGAATATCTACTTAGACAGGTCACTGCACACACCAAACACCAAATGTCCCTCCTCTCCTTGGCTAAATGAGTTACTGTTGCTTCTGTACCAATTACAACTTTATGCTCTCTAGTCTGCCCTCCTTATAGGTGAGATGTATTAATCAATTATAGAATAACTCCATCAAAAGAGAAACTCTACTTCCTTAGACACTTCCCAAATGTAAACCATCTAAATCCAAAATCAGGGGCGCCTGGGTGGCTCAGTCTGTTAAGCGTCTGACTTCGGCTCAGGCCATGATCTCATGGTTCGTGGGTTCGAGCTCTGCGTCGGGCTCTGTGCTGACAGCGTGGAGCCTGGAGCCTGTTTCGGATTCTGTGTCTCCCTCTCTCTCTGACCCTCCCCCACTCGTGCTCTGTTTCTCTCTGTCTCAAAAATAAATAAACTATAAAAAATTTATTTAAATCCAAAATCGTATAATAGCTCTTTCCAATACCCTCTTATTGGACACACCCATTGGTGTGTTTTCCCCCAGTCTCACAATGGGGAATAGACACTACTTTCTCAACCACAAGTGTGTGTCTGTGGTCTAAAGCTTCTGATTTCTAGTCACTCTGCCACATCTTCGCTTGTTCTCTGAACTGGCTTAAGCCTCTGTTTCTCTCATCTCTAAAATGGGAACGATCAAAATATCTAATTCCTGGGGTGGTCATGAAGATTAAATGAAATGATAAGCTTCCTGAATGTGAGCTCCACTTTTTACCATTTCCACCATGATCATAATTACTACTGTTTTCATGACCGTGACCCCTTACTGCCTCATGGAGACCTTTTCCACAAAAAGTGTTTGAAACTCCAGTTTCAAAGGAGTCTCTGCTTCTAAACCTCATACATGTGTTAAGCTCCTGCTGCATGCAAAACACTTTTCTCTACCTCTCGGAATTCCTTTCTGCTGAAAACTTCAAAAAATTTGCAAGAAGTAGAAAGTCTTTGCTCACCATTAAAAATGCTTTACATGTTGCCTTGTATATTATTTCTATTTTTATCCTCTTTGTCTCAAACAAGATGGTTTCTGCCTTTAAGGAGCTTACCATATCCTGGAGTTATAACCTCCATAGCTCCTGGCACATAGTAAATGCTCAATAAAACATGTGTTGATTGAAATAAAAGGCAAGTATGGACAGAAATGTACCACTGAAAGTGTAAAGGAGCTAGTTTTTTTAAAAAAAGTAAATTCTAGCCCCAGTGTGGGGCTCAAACTCATGACCCTGAGATCAAGAGTGGCATGCTCTACCAATGAGCCAGCCTGGCACCCCTAAAGGGGCTGTCTTTTTAAAACCACAGGCTCTGAGGTCTGGGGACAGGTAGGAATAAGAAATTCAGGTGCCCTTTGGCTTAACTCCACTCCTTACTGACTGTTTCCCTCCTGTCACCTGGGGGTGGGAGGGTGTCCTGGTTTTTGCACCCTTCAGGCTAACAAGATCACACTGCTTTAAGGATTTTCCCCATTCTAGTTAGGAAACAGTTTTACAAAAAGAGTAAATTTCATAGTGTTCCCTTTCAGGATTTTTTAAATACTCCTTTTCTTCCCCACTCTACCACCAAACATATTTTTCTTGGCTCCAGTTAGCATAAATTTCTATTAGTAATGAGAAAGTTTCTTTCTGATCACTCATTTTTAGGACAGAGTCATTTTTTTTTTTAACGATGGGGTGGAGTTGGTGGGAGCAGCTTTCAAGAGAATATGAGTGTTCAATTTGCTATATGTAGCAAGCATTCTTTTGATGTCCTAAGACTATCATGCTAGATTTTTAGTTATTTCTTAGAAGGTGGGGGTAGGGAGATCCCTTTCCCACTAGTAAATATATCATTTTCTTTGAAAATTAATTGGTTCTACTGCTAGGGTATTAATATTTTTTTAAGTTTATTTATTTATTTTGAGAGAGAGAGTCAAGGCATGTGTAGGACCATGAGCAGGGAAGGGGCAGAGGAAGAGAAAGAGACAGAGAGAGAGAGAGAGAGAGAGAGAGGGAATCCCAAGCAGCATCTGCACTGTCACCACAGAGCCCAATGAGGAGCTCCACCTCACCAATCATGAGATCATGACCTGAGTCAAAATCAAGAGTCAAGGGTTGGAGGCTTACCCGACTGAGCCACCCAGGCACTCAATAACATTTTCTTTAAAACTGAAGAGCAATGCTCCCACCTCAAACCCTGAGCAACAGTGAAATACCATCCCAAGTGCATTCTGGCTGGGCAAAGACGCGCCACCACGGTGACCCAATTCAAGTGACAAAGCCTGTCCTCCTTCCCCACTCCCCACCATACCTACTGCAAGAAGGACACCTCCTCTCCTAATCCCTCACTGTTTGCATTTCTTCCTCACTCAGTTCCAAGTAGCAGAGGCTTGGAGGATGGTATCCCCATCATGGCATGTCCTGCGACTACGTGTGTGAATGCATTCAATCAGTATCTGTGCATCTGAGATGGCCTCAGTGTATTATTTTATGTGAGAAAAGCAAGATGCACTTATATATACAGTGTGTTTCCACTTATATAAACTCCCACAACCCAGATTCCTACCTATGTGTTTCAATATTCGTGTATGATTGTTGAAACATGAGGAAAGTATAGCTAGGTATATGATAAACCATATTGGTTAGCCCCGGGGCAAGGGACATGGTGGACCAGGGGGAGTAAAACAGAAATACTTATATTTTACCTATATATTTTTAGATATATAAATATATTTTTTTTCACTTTTTGGAATAAAGAATATGATTTTTAATAAAAAATGAAAAAATGCAAAGGCTCAAAAATATCTTTTAGTCCTTTCTGACTGTTGAAGTTGTCCCTGCAGTGCTCAAAAACTCCTTCTGGCAAGAGTAAGAAATAGAAATCTCAGAAGACGACAGCCTGATGAAGAAAAGGGCCCTGGGCTTGAAGTAAGAACATCTGGGTATAAGGAAATTTGAAGTAAGCAAAATAGATTACTGGGAGTCTCCAAAGGAAAATTATGCATTGTTTTGCTCCTACCCCTCAGGATTAACTGATTCTCATCTTTCATTGCCTTTGAGCAACTTTACAACTCTTTAAGTTGTCGATAATTGAGAACAATGCAAAAGAATTTTTTCAATAGGCAAGCAATTGTGTTTTTTTCTGCCAGAGGAATGAGTCTCATTCCCCGGCCCCCACATTTTCCTGCTAGCAAAGTGTCTGTTCTTCGGATATTTATTTGAACTCCTTATAAAATCTTACCAGTTGCCTCATTAGTGATGATTTAAATAAAATGTTTGTTCTATATTTGAATGAGAGTAATAGTAATTTTGCTTTTTTTTTTTTTTTTCAATTAGCCCTTCACATGGGATTGAATTCCATGGTGGCTGGGGCCAGCAGCCAGTTCCTTCATTTCTCTGTCCCCGCCCATCCATCTCATTGCCCTTTTGTCTGTTTCATTCAGTCTCTCTCTTGCTCATATCCCTCTGTCCACATGGGATCAGAAGGCAGCATTTGTCCCGAGGCTTACTGGCTGTCTCCGGTGGTGGGATTTGAGGAAAACTGTAGCCTTTTTTCACTTACCTGCATTGCTCGAATCTCTTATCATTGACATCTGTCATTTTTAAAAATCAATATAGCATATGCAAGCAAAATCTGACACTTGTCCAAATTTGTTCAGTGCTTTTTTTTTCCCTCCCAATTCTTTATATCTTTGATCTTCAAAGAACAAGAACAGCAAGAAATCTGACATATTAGTAGTGGCCAGTGAACTTTATCAAAGGAGATATTAAAAGATGAGCAGTGTTCACGGAGCAGAGTTTCTGAAAGGCTGTCCTGCCTGCACGGATGCCTCTGGCACATTGCAGACTTTTCACAGGGGGGTCCCATCCCTGAAACACTCCTAGAGCTCAGTCTCCCTGCCCCTGAGTTCCTGCTGCACTACTGTCCCTGTGAGGCCTTTTCCAGGTGGCCAGACTTTGGTGGGGGCAGATTTGACTCCCTGATATATCCACCCGTGTGCACCTTAGAAAATGACCCATCCATTTTGTAACAGCAACCACCAAAGGCATTTGAGGGAAATACACCACTCTGAAAGGTATGTGCAGCACACCCAATTTGCCAATGACATTGTAAGAGGTCTAGCAGCACCCTGCTCCTCCCCCCTACATGCCAGTACCACTCTCCCCTCTTCCTTTTCCCATTTGTGATAAGCCAATGTCCTCTGGAGAGCAAAATTATTCCTGGTTGAGAACCACTGGTCTAGTGCATTTGAGCTTGTGCTCTAACCAAGCACTGTGCTAAATTCTGGAAGTAGAATGTTGTATACAACAGTCGGGAAGGCAATCACCAGGGTGTTCTCCGCTTGTGGACCCTGATCACCATTTAGCTGAAGGAAGGAAGTAGGACTTGTCTTTCCATAGGACTCTTTCTGAAAAATACTGTTCTGCTGCAATTCCAAGTGGAGACACAGACTCTGTGATGCTGTCTGGAACACAATGCCAATGCTACAAGAAAAAAAATCCCTTCTGACATCATTATGAACATTCCATAATTCAGCACTAGATCATGCATGACTTTTTGACACCAAACCAGATGAAAATAGTACACGAAAAGAAAACTATAGACCAATATCCCTCATAAACATAGATGCAAAAATCCTTACTGAATCCATCTAAGCAATTTGAATCTGGCAATGTAGCAATAGAATAATATATCATGACCAAGTGGAATTTTTCTCATGAGTCCAACATTGATTTAATATTCAAAAATCAATTGATAGCATTCAATGTATTAACAAATTAAAAATTAAGGGGCGCCTGGGTGGCTCAGTCGGTTAAGCGTCTGACTTAGTTTTGGCTCACGTCATGATCTTTTGGTTTGTTGAGTTCAAGTCCTCTGTCAGGTTCCGTTCTGGGGATTCTCTATCTATCTATCTATCTATCTGCCCTGCTCCTGCTCACTCCCTCTTTCTCAAAATAAGTAAAAAAAAATTTAAAAATTAAAAATAATCATTTACATATTTTTCTTTCCACATAGCTGTGGGAGAAAATTCTGCAAAGTTTCTGCCACCATGTAAGGATCCATCTTACTCTAGTTTCCAAAATTATGTCCATCACTTTGTTCCAAGCACTTGGCCTTCTCAATGTCTACTACTATGTAATATTTCTTCTAAAAGTCTTTTCAAGGTGACTAGGACATTTTCTATTTTGTTCTTTGGAAGTCTTCCAACATTTCTCTGATTCCAAAGCTGCTCTCACATTTTAGGTATTTGTTATGGCAGACCCCACTTCCAGGTATCAAAATGTGTTTAGTTTTTTATTGTATCTAAAACATTTCCATGGGGCGCCTGGGTGGCTCAGTCAGTTAAGCGTCCGGCTTTGGCTCAGGTTATGATCTCACTGTTCGTGAGTTTGGGCCCCGTGTTGGGCTCTGTGCTGACAGTTAGCTCAGAGCCTGGACCCTGCTTCAGATTCTGTGTCTCCCTCTCTCTCTGACCCTCCCCTGCTGGTGCTGTCTCTCTCTGTCTCTCAAAAATAAATAAAAAACATAATTTTTTTTAATTTCCACAAACAGCAGCTTAAAACAGTATTAAAACACTCTTTTAATAAATACTTCTGAGTTCTTTAGGTCAGAAGCCCAAGTAGGCTCAACTGGGTTCTCTGCTGAGGGCTTCCCAAGACCAAAACTAAGGCCAAGTTGGGCTTTTCTCTGGAAATCTTGTGGAAGAATCTGCTTCCAAGCTCCTTTAGATTGTGGGAAGTCCTTGTGTTTGTAGGACTGAGTACCTGATTCCTTGCTGGTTGTCAGTCAGAGGTCACCCTAAGCTTCCTAAGGCCACCTGCAGTTTCTTCTCACGTGGCTTCCCTCATCTTCAAGCAAGCAAAGGCAGGTGGAGAACTTCTCATGTTTTAAATCTCTGATTTATTCTCTCTGCTTTTAAAGGGTTTGTGTGATTAATTTAGGTCAAGCTGAATGGTCTCCCTTTTGCTGTGTAACATATATAACCATTGGAATGACATCTCAATATTTTCAGGTTCCATACACACTCAAAGAGGGGGGTAGTATAAGGATGAGCCCCACTAGTGATTATTCTTAGAATTCTACCCACCAACAAAATTTTGGAGGTGATAGAAATGGTCATTATCTTGACGTTAGAGGTGGTTTCACAGCTGGATACAAAGGGCAGACACTGAATTGTACACTTTGAATGGATGCAGTTTATTGTGGGTAAACTATATCTCAGTTAAAGTTTCTTATCTCATACCATATTGAAGGATGAATATGGAAAACATTCTCCTAAACAGTAGAAGCAAGATGAGGACATACTCTATTGCCCTGTGTCTTCAGGATTGTACTAGAAATCCTAGCTAGTACAATAAAGAAAAAATGACATAAAAGGTACAAGGATTGGAATAAAAGAAGTGCAAATATCATTTTGTGCAAATGACATGATTATGTAAAAATCCCCACAGAATCTACAAATGTGTCATTAGAATTAATAAGTAAATTTAGCAATGCTGCATGATTAAGGCCAATATGCTAAAATCAGTTGTGTTGGTACACACTAACAAGAAATATTTGGGAAATGAAATCTTAAAAAAATACTATGTACTATAGCATTTAAAAATACCAAATATATTAGAGTAAAGAAATATGTATAGCTCTCTACAATGAAAGCAGCAAAATATTGCCAAAAAATTCATACCCTAAATAAAAAGAGAAATATCCTGTTCTTATGAATTGCAAGAATCAATATTATTGAGGTGTTAATTCTTCCCAAATACAGTTTCCATCAAAGTCTCCAAGTTTTTTTGTGGAAATTGAGAAGCTTATTATAAAGTTTATATAAAAATGCATACATCTAAAATAACTTAAACAAAGTTTGAAAAAGAAATGTGGGAGACTTACACTAACTACCTAATTATAAGACCTCTTAAAAATGCTATTCTATTCATGTGTTACTATCACATGGATGGATATATGGACCAATGGAATAGAATAGAGAATCCAGAAACAGACCACACACATCTCATTACTTGATTTACGATAAAAACATAACTGCAATTTAATGGGGGTAATTCTTGGTCTTTTATATTGAATGGATAGTGCTTGAACAGTTAGATATCCATATGGGAAAAATTTTTAAACTTAATTCCTATTCATATCATATATAAACATCAATTTAAGAATAGGCCTAAATGGAAAAGCAAAATGGATAGAACTTCTAGAAAGACATAGGAGAAATCCTTATCCCCTTAGAGTAGGCAAAGATTTCTTAAACAATATGACGAAACTGGACTTCAACAAATTAAAACTCTTTATTTATCAAAAGTAATCCTCAAGAGAATTAAAAGCAAACCTTAGAATGGAAGAAGATATTCTCAATACTTGTACCTGATAATCTAATAAGAAAAAGGGGTGCCTGGGTGGCCCAGTTGGTTAAGCATCCAACTTTGGCTCAGGTCATGATCTAATGGTTTGTGGGTTCAAGCCCCGCATCAGGCTCTGTGCTGACAGCTTGAAGCCTGGAGCCTGCTTCAGATTCTGTGTCTCCTTCTCTCTCTGCCCCTTCCCTGCTCATGCTCTGTCTCTCTCTCTCTCAAAAATAAACAAACATTTAAAAAATTTAAGAAAGAGAGAGAGAAAAAGACAAGCAACCCACATAAAACAGGCAGAAGTCTTGAAGAGACATTTCACAAAGGAGATACACCCGAATAACGGTAGACTTGTGAGATGCTCAACATCAAGGAAAGATTTAAACTACAATGAGACTGCCGACATACACCCCGCCGAATGAGTCAAATTAAAAAAGACGGAAATACAAAGTGTTAGAAGAATATGGAATCAGAACTCTCTCCTACACTGTGGCCGGAAATTGGCACTACCACTCCTGAAAACTGGTGCTATCTAACGAACTTTGACATAAGTTTACTGTATGATCTAGCTTCTAGGCATTTACCTAAGAGAAAACATATGTCCACCAGAATACACATGCAAAACTGTTTATAGCAGCTACATCCACAATAGCCCAAAATAGGAAACAATCCAAGTATCTGTCGAGAGACGAACAGATAAACTGTAGTCTACCTATGCAGTGGAATAACTCAACAGCAAAAAAAAAAAAAGAACAAACCACAGTCATGGCATCAGATTTAGTGCAGTGCTTCTTAGTCTTTTTTTCCTTCATTCCCCCCACCAGCAAGGAGTCTTCTTAGACTTTTTCCCCCTAAAACACCTCCCCCTTTAAATTTTAGCATCACAGGTATGTTGTATATCAGCTTATATACTGTGGCCCTTTGGTGGGACACAAACCATTATAATAGGAAAGGGCTTTTTGCCTCTACCTCCCAAGAACCAATTCTCATGCTCTTGGTTGGTATCACCTCATTGAGAACACATGGATTAGCAGTCCCTCTGGGAAGCTATTATCTGAGAAGGAGCATGAGGGTGCTTGAAATAGTCTATGTTTCCATCTGGGTGGTAGTAACACAAATGGACATCTATTTACAAATATGCAGTACAGACATATTGAGTTGACTTCTTAAGATTAGTGTACTCTATTATATTTATGTTATACTTTGATGAAAAAGTAAAATAATAATGGTAACAAACAGAAAGAATCAAGATTTAATTTTTTACCATCTCTCAACTGTGCTTTCTCCATTCCATTTTCAGACACGCTCCCCCAACATGATGGCAGGATGGAGCTGTGAGAACACAAATCTTAGAAATGTTAGCAGCCGATCCAACAGGAAACAGACCTCTTCCGTTCTTTCATACATAAGGCAGAAGTTCTGCACTGATTCTCATTGGTGCACATTGGGTCATATGCCCATTTCCTAAACCATTAACTTTGATCCAGAAGGGGAATGAGAAGCTGACTGGCCAGGCCTGAGCCAAATGATCATTTGTAGAGCTAGAAGCAGAATCAACAGCATCCAGATCACATGAATGTAGAGTCAAGGTGGAGTGTTCCCCCAGAGGAAAATGAGGGTGCTGTTTCTGGAAGGATAGATTTACACTAGTCAAAAAACAAAAAGCCAATGGGAAGATAAAAGACTTCAGCTGTGTCAGAACCAAACAGCAGGCCTTCTAAGGGCATTGCAGGCAAATGCACTAATGTCTTTCTTCCTAGGACCTTAGGTCCAGGTGGAAAAGCTCAAGAGGCAGACTGGAATTGATTCAAATGCTCTCTTTTTCCATACCTCTACCACATACCCCCAAAAACTCTAGAAACAACAATAAGAACATTATTTGGGATAATGTATAAGCAATCTTCAAAAAAGAGAAAAGAATATTGAACCAAAGAGTCAGTTCACATGGGTCTCAGTCACTTTCACATGACTCAACCTCAGTTTCATCATCTTAAAATCTGGGAAGTGCTGTGAGTCCTGTCTCAACATGGAGGTAAAAAAGAGGAAGACAGTATAGCGAGGGTGGCTTTAGGGGCAGGGGGAAGGGCTCTGGGCTTTGGGATCAGGGATTGTCCCCTCCCTCTGCCACTCTGGACTAAGCGATCCTGTAACACAGTAGCTTGCATTTCCCTATTTAATAAACAGAACCACTGAGTTGTTACTGATTTATTCTACACCACTCCCCTAGCTGATAGTCAGATTGTTGGGTAACCTTGGATATCTGCCTACTGCAATATTAATTCTGGAGAAGAAGCAGAAGCCCACAAGCAAAGATGTCTCATACACACAAACTCCTAAAGATGCCAGGAGTCCCCAGGAGAAGGTGGACAGGGAACTCCCAGGTCAAATGTCAAGGTCATTACAGCAAATTCAAAGATCCGTTGTTCCCATTTATTCTTCCTCTGATCTCCTGTCTCTCATCCCGCCTTCTGGTGATATCCGAGGAAGGGGTAGAAATGTAGGAGGATAATGGGAATGTTCAGCTGAGAGAGTGACTTTCAATGTTTTCCAAGTCAAGCTGGACCCAATACACCAGTACACCTCATAGCTGACACAACTATCACTTCTTAGATCATTTGCCAACTCTATCTTAAGTTATTCCAGAACCCAGAAAGACTTGCAATACTTGAAAGACAGGTCACACATCGCGGGTATCTCTGACGTTAAAAACCAAAACATTCCAGGCATGAGTGGGATTTTTACAATCATATTTCCTTTACCTGCACGTACATTTTTACCAGGGTAGAAAACTACCCTCACATGCTGGAGCTCGCACCAAAATAAGATCAATGACTGAAGGGCAGCAGGTCAAAGAGAGGAAAGGACCAGTCCTAACCTTGCTAGCTCTTTTCTCCCAGTGGAACAATGGCACTCCTGGAGGCTATCCCCCTGCCCTTACCACCAGACAGCGATACTCTCCAGAAGCTAGAATCACTGTCTCACACACTGACAGCCTGCCCCTGGTGGCCTCCAGGGTGATCATCTTTGACCCTCTAACAGAGACGGCTGCAGGAGGTTTTATGAAATGAATAAAATCCTATGCCCAGGGATCTGCGGCATGTGGAGTGGAGGCTGAACGGAAGGTGGTCATTTAACTGCAAGGCTTGGGTTTTATATAGAGATGAGTTTTCTTCCTCCATGAGCCAATGACTCCATGTACACTGATCTGTCTTCATTTCTAGCACAGAACCTGCTACAGACTTTAAAATTGCCATCAGGGACAGGAACTAAAGTGGAACATGAACCAGAAACTGGAATGAATATACTCATTTGCTAAATCCCACAGCGAATCCAAATATTAACTTTCTAATTGAATTGAAAGTTTTTTAAAACCAGTGAACCAGCTCAAATGGAAACTGAACCTATATATTTTCTAAAAGGACTGAATGGGAAAAAACTACAAAAAGGGAAAAAAGGGGAATTTAAAAAGTCTCAGGGGTATCTACCCAAAAGAAATAAAAACAACGGTCCACACAACTCTTTGTGGGTAAATGTTCACAGCACCATTATTCAGAAGAGCCAAGAACTGAAAACAATTTAAATGTCTCCCAACTGAGGAAGGTATACAAAAATGTAATATGTCAATAGGATGGAATAGTATTCAACAATGAAGAGAAACAAAATACTGACATATGCTACAACATGTATGAAACGCAAACACATTATACTAAATTAAAGAAGCCAGACACAAAAGACCACGTGATATATGGTTCTATTCATACAAAATGTCCAGAAAAGGCAAATCTGTAGAGAAAGAAAGTAGAATTGTGGTTGCCTAGGGCTGGAGATGGGAACAAATGGGTAAAGGGGATCTTCTCAGGTGGTGGAAATGTTTGAAATTGAACATGGTGAAGGTTGCATAACTACAAATCGATGAAGTACTTGCTTTAAAAAGTCTCAGAACCACAACTAATGTTTCAAGTTTTGGATTCCTGCATCTGCCAATTTGCAAACATATATCTGGGCATGTTTTGCTCCAGTAGGGCCTGCCCATCAAGCCCACGAATCTCTGGCTGCAGTAAAGACATGGTGGAGAAGCAGTTTACAACTGTTCCCCCAGTGGTTCCCCCAGTGGTTCTGGGAAACACTAGTTCGTCACACCATCCGGGTGGACACATAAGCAATGTTAAGCCAATCGTAGCATCTCTCAGGCTGGACTCCAGGAATTCGTCCAAGGAGTGAGCGTAGAATCCAAACCCAGCCAGTTAGAATCTTGTCCTAGGATTTTTTAAATCGGAAGCTGCAAGCATCTCATTTTCCTTTCATCCTGAAACTGGAAGATGTGAATTCAAAGCTACCTGGTATCATTTTCCCTGCCTCACCGTGTAAGTCCATTTACAACGGAAGATGAAACAATCCATAAAGAGGCACAGACATAAAAACCAGCAAGCTAGAGGCTGCATGCATCCAACACCAGGAAGCAAATCAATGTCACACCCATTTCCACCTTCTTCCCTGAAATTTGGTAACTTTTGCGAATAAATCTCCCCCCCCACCACTGCCCGCCACTACCTCCCTGCTTTATTTGCTTGAGCTGGTGTGACTGGGATTCTGTTGCTAGTAAATAAAACACCAGAGACAGAACCAGAACTCAAGGTGACCTCTCTAAGGGAAGCTTTTGAGTAATTCCTTCCCACTAGAAACATCTTTTCAACCCCAAGACACTCAGGTGTCAACATTTTCTTGTGGTGACCCCATGACTAGAATCCAGTGTTTGTCATACCCATCCACTATTGCACGGGTTGGCAAACTTTTTCTGCCCAGGTCCAGAGAGTAAGTATTTTAGGCTATCTGGGCCATTTGGTCTCTAACATGGCTATTCAATCCTGCCATAGTAGTGCAAAAATGCCACGGATAATACACAAATGAGTGTAGCTGTGTTTCAATAAAACTTTATTTACAGAGCCGGTGGTGAGTCAAATTTGGTCCTTGAGTTATAGTTTGCCAACCCTTATTATAGAGGATTCTATCTATCTATCTATTATCTATCTATCTACATATCTGGGAACACCAGGTTCCCAGAATTGGATTAATCAGAATCCTTAAACACACTGTCACCATTGGTTGCTGATAGGTTTCTTTTATTTGAATTATTGATATATTTTAAAAATATGATGAACACTAGTGAACCAATCACCCACCTAAGACCTGGAGCATCATTAAGAAAACTGACCCAGGTCTGTGGATCAACAGAGGCTTGGCTCTCTAGGCAGCGGGAACAACATGGGTGAAGACAATAACATAAAGACACGTAACTGTTCCTTTCAGAGCATAGCTTTCCTGAAGGGGGAAGTAGGAGGAAATTTGGTCCCAGGTAATAAAAGTTTGCCTCAACATTGCTATGTGTATAGCAGGTGGGCCCTACATGTATATTATATATAATTATATAAACACACACATGCGCACACACACACACACACACATACATACACACTTCCTTGGAGAACTACAAAAAGGCCAGCCGGCCAGCCTACCCAACCAAGAAAATCCTTCAGTCCCAGTCCTTCCTGGGAGTCTGGAATTTGAAAACTGGAATTAGGAAACTGGAAAGTGAAGATTTAAACAGGTGGGCCCATTCGTCTGTGGGGTAACTCACCCTCTGACTCCAACAGGTTCTGGCAACAGGAAGGAGGTAAGGTTCAAGTCCAGGCTCCATCCAAAGCATCCTGAAGGCAGTGGGAGTGTTACACAAATGCTGGCCTAGGCCAGGCCTGTGGGAGGCGGGCTGACCGGAGGATGCTGAATAAAAGGCAGGAAGCAAGAAGAGATAGGGCATCTTTTGAACTCTGGCCTCCCCTTCTGTGTGCTCTTTAGTGCAAAGCACCGACCCCAGAATCCTGGTCCTCCCTCCGTGCAAATAAGATTACATTCCCCTATCCCTTTGGAATTACCTGTGACCATGTGTCTTGCGTTGCCCAGGGAACAGTGAGTAGAAGTGACCTGTGTCTCTTCCAGGTGGCAAACCTCAAGAGCCATGTGCAGTTCAACCATCTCTTTTCTCCTTGCCAAAGTGATTGATCAGAGAAACTCTGTTGAGATGAAGCCACCATCAGTCTGAGTCCCCGAGTGACCATGAGAGCAGAGCCGTTCTTTTGACCTACACTAGACATTCAGTGTAAGCCCGAAATAATCCTTTTGTGTATTGATGTGTGAGATATGATGTTTGTTGGGGGGTTTTGTTTGTTTGTTTGCTTGTATCAAGAATAATCTCAACCAGGGTCAACCAACTATGGCTGGCAGGCCAACTTTGGCCTACAACCTGTTTTTGTAAATAGTTCTGTTGGAACACAGCCACGCCCATTCACTTATGTATTGTCTGTGGCTGCTTTCACACACTGAGTAGTTGTGACTGACACCATATGGTCCACAAAATCTAACATATTCACGGTTTTGCCCTTCACAGAAAATGTTCACTGATCCCTGACACAGATTCTTCAAACTGGGGAGCCGGGAAGGATGATCCATTGGAGGAGCCTGTCTACCCTCCCCAATCTCCTCTTCCTTCCTTTAAGGTTCTCCTGCCCACAGGTTGGGACACGATTCTCTCCAGAAAGGATTTGCTGTCTATCATTCATACCTTGGTGGGAAACATATTTGAGGTGCAGTGTGACCTCTTCTGGGAATAACAGGAGGCCATGCTTTTAAAACTGTAGACCCCACTAAAAAAAAGGCATTAATGAAATAGATGGAAGAGTTATTTTAGGGAAAAGGTAGGGGTCCTTCCAGATGTCCCTGAAACTACATCATGCAGGTGACTGCTTTTGTTAACTCAGCATGCCAGAGGAGTCCTGGGAATAACCTAATAATTGGTGTCTTTCAAAATCTCACCCGTCTACCTTCAAAATAGATACATTCAGTTCTCTAACAGTTTCATCCACTGAGCACATCGCTAAGAACCAAGCAGTAAACCAAAAACGCTTCAGGGAAGCCAAAATATGGAAATTACAAATCCAATATACTAGAGTACAAGGAATTTACATCTAGACAATTTGCTATGAGTTTACACACAATTGAGGATCTGGCTTATACGATCTTATCAAGAACCAGCTCCCACAATTTCCCTCCCTAACTCCACCCTTTCGTTTATCAGTCTTTCATTCATTCAACAACAAATTTACCCAGTGACTCCTCTATTTTCTCTCTTTTTTTAATGTTTACTTATTTATTTAGAGACAGCGAGCATGTGAACAGGGAGGGGCGGGGGGGGGAGAGAATTTCAAGCAGGCTCTGCACTGTCCACATGGAGATGGACCTGGGGCTCGATCTCACGGCCTGCAAGATCATGACCTGAGCTGAAATCAAGAGTTTGACGTTGAGCTGACAGAGCCACCCAGGGGCCCCTGACTCCTGTGTTTTCACACACAACTTAACCTCTGTAGAGCAATGTATAATCTAACACGCCTACATGTGTGAGCGGGCTTCTGTGGGAAAAACAAAGATGAGTGAGACGGTGCTTGGCCCTCAAGGAAATGAAAATCCACTAGGAAGGCAGGATTGTCAACTCCCGACCTGGGCTCAAGGCCGATGAGGGAAAGAGCCTAATAAAGGTAGAAGAGTTTCTGTGGGAAAGGAGAGTAGGAACAAAGTCTGACTTAAAGATCTGAGAACTCAGCAAGGCAGGACGTTGGCACCAGTCAGGAGCGAGACAGCAAACAGAACAATTCTGAAATCCAGGCGGGGCAGATGCAAGATCACCAGGGTGTCCAGGCATTCCTCCTGCCTGGACCACCACACATAGGACCCTTCTCTGTACTCCTCCACCCCACTCCTCACCTGCAGTCTGAGTGGCCTTTCAAAGTATAAATATGATCACTCATGCCTCTGCTTAAAAACCACAGTGATTTCCTATGAGTGTGAGGATTTTGGTCCGGGACAAGGAGCCCCAGGAAGAGTGGCCCCCACCTGTCCGTAATCCAGCCCACCTCACACACGCCCTGGCTCACCAGCCCAGCCACTCCTCTGTGTCCTATTCTTCTAGCATTGGAACTTGAGGTCATTTAGTACAAGACTAGAGCTCCTTGGCCTTTATGAACCCAAAGATATCACAACAGTATAATACAGTACAAGTGTTAATGTTTAGTATCAGCCTTTGTGCTTTCCATTTGGAGACGGAAAAACAAAGCCTGGCATGCAACAGGTGCTCAATAAATTCCACATACTCTAATTTGGGCATTTGGGAAGAGCTTCACATTTCAGAAAGATTTTTAACCAAAGAGGCTCAATTATTTTAAGCCCTGATGATAGAAAGAGTAAGTGCCCATTTGAAAAATTGGGCCAAACCACACTAATCTCCCAAGGCTTCCACGTTCATCTTCCTCGGAGCCCGTGGGCCCTACGAAGTTGTTTGTATTCATAAATGTCCCCGCCATGCCTCTGCCCTTTCCTTGTCACCTGTACCCCAAATATTGCTGAGCAGAGAAGCTCTTTCAGTCCAGGAGAAGAGCACTGATTCAGGTGGGAAATGGATTGTGAAGAACAGATGTTCTTGAAATCAAATCGCTGGTCTCATGCAAATATTGTCAGAAATAGACAATGAGAGAACCACAGAGAAGTGCAATCGACACATGAACCTTGTTTTTAAAACAAATCTCTAAGCCACCCACAGGCCTGAAGTGAGCCTCCAGGCGTGTGATTCAGAGACAGCCTGAGATGCAAGCAAGGTACTCAACTGCCTAAATTACACTCTTTTAGGGATCCCAAGAAGTTCTCCTTACTCTCAGATAGCCGGACTTTCCTAGGACCAAAGCACTAGAAGTTTCACAATTAGAAATTCACTCCTTTGGCTATATTTTCTCTAGTCTGTTTTTTTAAAAATGGGAGAGCTGGGGAGATGCTGTCATTCTTGAGCAAGTAAAACACTAACCTGGGGCGCCTGGGTGGCTCAGTCAGGTAAGTGTCTGACTCTTGATTTCATCTCAGATCATGATCTTGCGATCTTAAAATTGAGCCCCATGTCAGGCTGTGCTGAGCATGGAGTCGGCTTCAGATTCTCCCTCTCTCTCTCTCCCTCTGCCTCTCAAAAACAAACAAACAAACAAAACAAAAAGCAAAAAACACTAAACTAATATCATACAAAGTGTTAAGTAATAGTAGTAATAATGTTTTCTATTTATGCAGCGTATTACAACTTCTAAATTCCCTGGGAAGTGGGTAGAATATGCACTCTTTACCCACATTTGATAGATAAGGAAACTGAAGTTCAAAGAGACAAATGACTTGTTCCAAGAACAAGAACAAATCAAGAAGTGCAAAGATAGGGCAGAAGCAGGTCTGCTAGCACAGTGCCTTTGCAGAGATGGCAGCAGAGGCAGAAGCCAAGGGCCTGGGCCGGGGAGTGGGTCTCCGGCTCACCGAATAGTGTCTGTCAACATGTCCTCGACCTACACAAAGGATTTCTTAATTGCAGATGAAGGCCATTGCACACTGCCACGTCAGGACCCTCACGCACCGACCTCCGGCCCTTTTGAGCAGATTACATTTGCAGATCCCCTTCTCTGGCAGGGCCACTGAGGGGCTACTACGTACCAGGTCTACACGGGCCGGTGGGGAGGAGGGTTAGCGAGCCCAGCAAGGGAAAGGAGAGGGAGCAGATGTGAGCCTTGAAACACACACGTTTCCCCAGGGTTGTAACAGTCAGGGTGCTTCCTCTGAGCCAGGTTCCTTTGCCTCCTGTGAACGCGCACATTTGCCCTGTGTGTAAGTATCTGTTAATTCCCGTATTAAAAAGGAGAAATTGACAGATGCCTGAGTGTTTCAGTCAGTTGAGCGTCTGACTCTTGATTTCTGCTCGGGTCATGACCCTAGGGTCACGGGATTGAGCCCTGCTTCTGACTCCCAATGGAGTGTGGAGCCTGCTTCAGATTCTCTCCCTCTCCCTTGTCCTTCCCCGCTGCTCAAAAGTGCTCTCTCTCTCTCTCTCAAATGAAAATCAAAAAAAAAAAAAAAAAGAAGAAGAAGAAATTGAGACTCAGACAGAAGTGACCTGCCTGAGACTGTACAATGTGTGTAAACTTAGGCCTTAGGCTTTCCATACCAGCCCTCAGCCAGAAATATTTATATCCCCAAAAAACAAGAGGACGCTCCATTTCATACCTTCTAGGCACAAGTCAAGTCTTTTATAAAAACTATAAAAGAGGGGCGCCGGGGTGGCTCAGTCGGTTGAGCATCTGACTTTGGCTCAGGTCACAATCTCTTTGTTTGTGGATTCGAGCTCCAGCTCGGGCTCTGTGCTGACAGCTTAGAGCCTGCTTTGCATTCTGTCTCCCTCTCTTTCTCTCTGTCCCTCTCCTGCTTGTACTCTGTCTCTCTCTCTCTCTCAAAAATAAATAAACACAAAAAATTTTTTTTAAATGTAAAAGAAAGGTGGAAGAAAAAAATGATAGTAAGCACAGGTTGAGCATGGACTGTACCTGATTCATTTCTTCAAAGGCAAACAGCCACTGAAGCCACATCTCTGTAGTTGGAAATACGCAGTTTCTTCAGTTTCTTCCACCCACGGGGACCAGGGAGCATGAGAATGATGTGCACACAACAGGCACACCCATTCTTCCTTGCCATCTGCATATAGTAGCTCAGTACCCCATGGGCACAGAATTCAAGTGGACCCAGGATGCATGAGTTTAGCAAGACTCAAAGGGACTATAAGGTAAGCACATTATACCTAAGAAAGAGAAGCAGGGCACTGACATCACTTTCCATGGGAACCAGAACTCCTTCTGAACACAGAGGGAGAGGGTAGTGGGGTGGTCAAAACGACTACTGAGCAAAGGACCCCAGCATGGCCAAGTGCTCACATCAAATGCCAATTGGTATATATATTCCTGTAACTGCAGAGACACCACACATCAAGCCAGTGTCCTGCGGCAGCACCACTCTTAGACTTTGGCTAATGGGAGAACCACTCAATAGAGACGCTCTCCATCATGAAATCATCCTCACAAATGTTCCTTGAGAACCCTGCTCTCCAGTGAAAACGAAGTTCACACAAAAATAAACACATGAATATTTATGGCAAATATGTAACAACAGCAACAAAATGGAAACAATCCAGTATTTTCAACTGGTACATGGAAAAACAAACTTTATGCAGCCGCTCTGGAAAACAGTGTGGAGGTTCCTCAAAAAATTAACAATAGAACTCCCCTATGACCCAGCAACAGCACTGCTAGGAATTTACCCAAGGGATACAGGAGTACTGATGCATAGGGGCACATGTACCCCAATGTTCGTAGCGGCACTTTCAACAATAGCCAAATCATGGAAAGAGCCTCAATGTCCATCAACTGATGAATGGATCAGGAAGATGTGGTTCATCTATACAATGGAATACTACATGGCCATGAGAAAGAATGAAATCTGGCCATTCGTAGCAATGTGGATGGAACTCAAGGGTGTCATGCTAAGTGAAATAAGTCAGGCAGAGGAGGACAGATACCATATGTTTTCACTCATATGTGGAATAGGAGAAACTTAACAGACGACCAAGGGGGAGGGGCAGGGGAAAAAAAAGTTAAGGAGAGGGAGGGAGGCAAACCATAAGAGACTCTTAAATACTGAGAACAAACTGAGGGCTGATGGGGGTGGGGGAGAGGGGAAAATGGGTGATGGGCATGGGTGTTGTTGGGATGAGCACTGGGTGTTATATGGAAACCAACTTGACAATAAACTATATTTAAAAAAAAGAAAGAAATCATACTAGAAAATTAAAAAAAAAATCTTTATTACATCCTTACCATAGAATACTACTCAGCGGTAAAAAGGGATGATCTGGTGATGCATACAACGCAGATGAATTTCAGATGCATATTTATGCTAATGAAGAAGCCACGCTCGAGAAAACCGTATGGAAATCTTCTGAGATGGACTCCATCTGGAAAAACAGAGGCTCGGAGAGATTAAACAGTCTTTCCAGAGTCAGGGCTCAACCTTCAAGGGGCCCAGCTACAGGGCTTACAGCTGGCAAGAGAAAGCAACATACAGAAATCAGAAGATGCAGGGAAAACACAAGCATCAGATCAGCCCCTTGCACCCAAGCAATCCCAGAGCAGAATCAGGTGAAAGAAGCAGACAGCAGTTGACAACAGCTATGCGAGACAATTCTCTGTTCCATTAACTCAACCCACAGTGATCTAGCTGACAAGCCCAGAACTAGAACTTAGCCTTGACGATTAACTGTAACTTATCATGGCCAGTAACTAATACTCAGAAAATCTGCTGAGGAAATAGATTTCATTTTCCATCTCAGGGTGACTGAAGCTATTTTTATTCAGAGTAATTTGAATTCAGAGGCAACCATAAAAAAATTGGAGAAAGCAAGAGAGACCCTTATTATAATTCATTTTTTAAAACGTATCAGAAATTATGAGAAGTGGTGCAACCATTTCAGCTAAAATAAGGCTAAGCTGAATCTTGGCTGCAGCCCCAGGTCCAATATACCTGCTGTCCTTAATCTGTTTTTTTAAAAAATCTCCTTTAAAAAGGAAACTTTGTTCTTGGCATCATTAGAGTGTGCCATTCTCTTGACCTGGCCTCAGCCCAGCACTTTCCAAGCACTAGGCCATCAAACGGAAATTGGCACTGACCATGTCCTTTCTCTGGGCTGCAACTATAATCAGTCCAGGAGAGTTTACACCAAGTACGCATCTTCTGTGGGTTGGTGCTGACCTGGGTGCAGTGGGGGTTATGAATCCTCCAGAACCTTATATACGTATCGCCTCATGCACGGAAAACTTTTCTCCAAAGAGCAAATGATGGGAGATGATATAAACCCAAGTGCTAAATAATCACATCCAGGCAAGAATATGGAGTTTAAAACCAATGGTTCTCCAGCTTTATTGCACTTGAGCCTCCCTCAAGGTGCTGGCTAAAATTCAGACTTTGAGCACCGCTATAGAAGTTCTGTGTCTGTAAGTCTGGAGGGGTCCTCAAGAGTCTGCGTTTTTAACAAGCCTCCCCCAGGTCCGGTAATTCTGAGGCTAATGGTCCCAGACCACACATCTGTGGCCCTCCCCTAACTAGCGTTTCTGCAAACAAGAGGACCCCTGCCAAGAATGTTCAAGAAAGGCCATGCGAAGAGGCTAAGCCTCATTCGGGTAAGTTAGAAGTGTTTCTCTTATGAAACAAAACAACAAAACAAAACTGGACCTGGCAGAAAGGAAACTGGTCCTCACTCCTTCCTTTCTCATTTCCATCGATTTCAAACATAAAAATCTCTGGTCTCATCTCTTTGAGGAAGATATCCTGTGATATGGGAAAGGTCAGCCTCTGGGCCTGCAGCTAAGAAAATATTTGCACGAGGAACATGATGGCCAAGAGGGAGGCCACAGAGGAGCCCCAAAGGGTAGGGCTGCGGTTAGTTGATGCCACTGTTGGTTTGCTTCTGGGTGGAGCGTGCCTTGAGCTTTGGCTTTGAGTGAGGGAAGTCCCCAGGAGGCCCATATAATTGTGGGAACCACCGGGCAAGCTCTCCACAGGCTCTGGGAGAGGCAAAGGAGGCTAGAGGGACGCCAGAACAGCTCCCAAGGACACCGGCAGCCATTTTCTCAGCCTGGGCCAACTCGGTGGATCTCACAGCTCCCTCGCTCACCTTGAGGTTTCCCTGGCAACGGACTCATGAGAACTGGCAGGAAAATGGCTTCTCTGTGAGAGTTGCTCTAACAGATCTGCATACAAACCGAAGAAGGGACAAATGAAGGCAAATATCCCTGGGATGGTTGAAACCAAAAGAAGAGTGGCAACCTGCTAGTTTCTGTCCAGGCAAAGGAACTTCGAGCACATGATGGTTCACTTGTGAATATTTTTGCAGCATTTTGGTTTCAGGCTATGTGAATTGCCGGCCCGAAATGGGTAATAATAGGGGCGCCTGGGTGGCTCAGTCGGTTGAGCATCCAACCCTTGATTTTGGCTCAGGTCATGCTCACGGGGCCGTGGGATTGAGCCCTGCATCAGGCCCCATGATGAGCATGGAGGCTGCTTAAGATTTTCTCTCTCTCTCTCTCTCTCTCTCTCTCTCTCTCTCTCTCTCTCTCGGCACCTGGGTGGCTCAGTCAGCTGAGCCTCCGACTTCAGCTCAGGTCATGATCCCATGGTCTGTGAGTTTGAGGCTCTGTGCTGACAGCTCAGAGCCTGGAACCTGCTTCAGATTCTCTGTCTCCCTCTCTCTCTGCACCTCGCCTGCTCACATGCTGTCTCTCTCTCTATCTCAAAAATAAACAAAACATTAAAAAAAATTTTTTTCTTAAGATTCTCTCTTAGGGTGCCTGGGCGGTTCAGTCAGTTAAGCTAACTCTTGGTTTCGGCTCAGGTCATAATCTCGCAGTTCCCAGGTTTGAGCTGCACTCCCAGTGTGGAGCCTGCTTGGGATTCCCTCTCCCACCCTCGCTAGCCCCCTGCTTCTTGTGCTTGCTCTCGCTCTCTCTCTGTCAAAAAAAAAAAAAACTAAAAAAAAAAAAGATTTTCTCTCTTTCTCCCTCTGCCCTCTCCCCCACTTGCATGCTCTCTCTCTCTCTCTAAAAATAAATAAATAAATGAATAATAATAATATGTATAATAATGCGTAACACAGTCTGTCATGAAGTAGATCTCAATTCTGGCTGCATGTGGGAATTACCTGGGAGCGTTAAGAACACCAGTGCCTGGAACACCTGGGTGGCTCAGTAGGTTGAGCATCCGACTTCAGCTCACGGCATGATCTCACGGTTCATGGGTTCGAGCCCCACTGCAGGCTTGCTGCTGTCAGCACAGAGCCACTTTGGATCCTCTGCCCCTCTCTCTCTGCCCCTCCTCTACTTGTGCTTTCTCTCTCAAAACCAAATAAACATTAAAAAGAAAAAAAAAGAACACCGATGCCTGGATCCCACCACTGGAGAACCTGATTTAATGAATCAGGCCATTGCGACAAATGTCACCATCTTCTTCAGCGCAGACAATGCTGCAAGTTAAGTATCCTGAGCTCCGTTTCACAGGGAGGAATCAGTACCTGAGAAGTTATGAGATGTGTCCAATGTTATTCACCTATTAATGTGAGTAACATGAAAATGATTCGAACCCGAGTCTGTCTGATCCCCCAATGTGTATTACTGCGGAGATATTTAGATATTGATCCACTATGGCCATATTTAGAAAAAGAGGGACTTCCGGTCTGGGAAAAGCCAAAGCAAATGAAGTGTAGCAGGTATGGAGGTTTGGGCCATAAGGCCTGGAGAGAAATGAACCAGGGTGGGGAGAGTGAGGCCAGGCCATAAATCAGCCCACCAGCAGCCTCTCTGAGGGAAGGTGCCAGGCCAAGGTCTTCCCGTGCATCTGTCCTAAGAATTTTGCCTCCTACACAGCTATTGGGTGTCTCTGCTTCTCCCCATCTCCACAGCCGCCACACTGCGTGCTCTAAGCTACCATTTTGGTTCACCTAAACTACTTAACCTACGTTTGGCTGTTTGCCACAGAAACCTATTTGGGGCTTGACCAAATAGAGTCTCTATTTCTCAGTCACCAGAGAGTCCAGAGATTGGCCACATAGCGGGGACAGCATCTACAAAGTTATCAATGGCCCAAGTACTCTCGAAGTCCTGGGCCCACGTTCCACGCAGAAATAAGAGGGGCATAAAGAAGGAACAGGTGGCGTCCACACCTGGAGAGCCAAAACCTGACCAGAAATCCTTAGCAGATTTCAGCATTTGTCTCATAGGTCAGGTCTGGGTCACAAGCCATCCTTATCTGCAGGGGAGTCGGAGCAGATGAATATTGTATCAGATGCATTTTCACTCTGAAAATAAAGCAAACGAGCAAACAAAATATTGAGGTTTGGTTGATTAAGTGAACTGCCTAAAGACGAGTTCCCTGTTTCCATCCTTTCCTCTCTCCGATCTTTTTCCCAAATAACAAACAATGTATTTCTAAAGAGCAAACGTGAACCTACAACTGCTCCAGAATAAAATCCTTTAAGGACTTCCGCTGCTTTGGAGCAAAAGCAGGGTGCCATGATACAGTCTACAAGGCTGGACCACGCAGTACAGCCCCTGCCACCCCTCCCCCCAGCCATCAGCTCCCCTCCACAAGCTTTCCCTCAGCCTTTCCCATCTACCAAGTTCCCACCAGCCTCCAGGCCCTTGAACACGCGGTTCCTTCTGCCTGGAATCCTCCTAAATGTCCTTTCTTCCATTTTGTATCCCAACACCATGTCCCATCTCTGACTCCCATGGCACCCCCAGACTTGCACTGGTTCTCGTAGTGTGATCTCATAGCGCCTTGTGCTTCTATTTTGTCTTTCTTGCCACATCTCATAAATTGCAAAAGGAGCTGTTTAAGATCTGCTGTCCCTCTCACAACGTGACCTCCATGAAGGCAGGATCCTCATGGGTTTGGGTCTCTATGATAGTCCTAGCTCAATGCCTCACATATGATAGGCACTTGATCTTTTTTGGAAGAATGAATGGATGGGTGAATAAATGAATGGTATAAACTAGGGTAAAAGAGCCTTAAGTTTAGGAAACAACTAAAAAAATATAGCCGACACAAATAACCAAAATTTTTTGTCTCAAGAACCCACATCACCCTGTCTTCTTGGGCCCTTGGTGAACCCCAGGAGTTGTTTCTCAGAGGCAGGAATTAATGAGTCCAAATCATAAAAACCAAAAGCACTGGACTTTCACATGGAGAACCAGACTCCTAAAAATTGCATCACATGGATGTTTTCTGTAACAGAGCAAAATAAATATATAAATATCTTGTCAAAATTGTAAGAAAAGAAAATTTGGAAACATTCCTAATAAGCACGTGATAAAAAAAAAGAAAGTAATTATCCATTCAGGATATATAAAATTTCATTGATATACTCTTTGGTATACAGTTCTTATCACTGGATTTTAACAAACTTTAAAAAATGTACGAGGGGCACCTGGGTGGCTCAGTCGGTTGAGCGTCCAACTTTGGCTCAGGTCATGATCTCACCGTTTGTGAGTTTGAGCCCCATATTGGGCTCGCAGTATTGGTGGTGCAGAGCTTGCTTGGGATTTTCTCTCTCTCCCTCTCTTTGTCTCTCCCTTCCCCACTTGCACACTCTAAATAAATAAACAAACAAACAAACAAATAAATAAATAAATAAACTTTAAAAAAATATATGAGAATATTCTTAAATTCACTCCAGGCTTTGTTCTCACAGTTCCCAACCTCCCCAACCCCCCCAACTCCAGAATCATATGCTCTTAAATAACTTGTTCTACACACCAAGGAGGTCTCCATGAATGTAAGTCTAAGACTTGGAATGAAACTATAACATTTCTTTCAAGGAACTGAGATGAGGAAGGGTCAAGAGGTAATACTGCCAAGAGAGGACACAAACCAGATAGCACTTAGGCAACTTCAGTGATTATTTTTAATCAGGTTTGCTGAGGTACTTTACTTAAAATTCACAATTTTAAATGCATAGTATGCTGAGTTTTGACAGTTGACTAGAGTTGTGAAACCAGCACTATGATCGAGTTCTAGAACAATTCCTGCACCACAAGAAGGTTTCATAACCATCTACAGCCAATTCTCTCTGTCAACCCAGGACCTAGGTAACCATTCATCTGCTTTCTATTGGCATAGTTTGCCTTTTATAAACATTCATAGAATCGTGAAATGTGTAGTCTTTTTGTCTGGATTTCTTTACTTAGAATTATACTCCTATGAAACATTGTTGAATGTGTCAGTAGTTTGTTCTACTTTAAAGCTAAATATTATTTTACTATACTGGATATATCACAATCTATATATCTATTCACCCATTGATGGGCACGTTGTTTTTCTAGATTTTTGTGATTATGAACAAAGCTGCTTTGAGCATCTGAGTTTTTGTGTGAGCATGTGTTGTTATTTCTTGGGTAAATACATAGGCATGGGACTGTCAGATCATATGACAAATGGGTGGGTATGTTTCACTGTACAAAAAACTACCAACTCTTCCCCAAGGTGGCTGTACCATTTTGTAAAAGCACCAGCTATATATGGAAGTTCCATTTGTTCCAAATTACAGCCAACGTTTTATATTGTCAGCCTTTTAAAATTGTATCCTTCCTGTTAACTGTGTACGAGTACTTTACCATGGATGTAACTTGCCTTTCCCCAATGAGTATCTTTCCATCTGCTTATTGGACATTCATATATACTCTTTCCAGGAAAATTCTGTTCACATATTTTTCCCATTGCAATAGAGATGTTTTTCTTTTTATTATTGAGTTGGAAAAGTTCTTTATATATTCTGTGTACAAGCACTTTCTCAGATGTTTTGCAAGTACTTTCTCTCAGTCTGCGGCTTGAATTTTCATTTTTTAAACAATTTTCTCAAAAATCATGAGTTTTTAGTTTTGATGAAATCAAATTTACCATTGCAACTCTTGCTTCTCATATCATACGTAAGAAACTTTTGCCTAATCCAAAGTAATAAAGATTTTCTTCTTAAAATTTTCTGAGTTTTAGGGGCACCTGGGTGGCTCAATTGGTTGAGCATCCAACTTCTGCTTCAGTCATGATCTCATGGTTCATGGGGTCGAGCCCCATATAGAGCTTTGTGCTGACAGCTCAGAGCCTGGAGCCTGCTTCAGATTCTGTGTCTCTGTCTCTTCCCCTCCCCCCCACCTCTCAAAAATAAACATTAAAAAAATTAAAATTTTCTGATGTTTAGCTTTCACTACTAGATTTATAATACAGTTTGTATTCAACTTTGTATATGATGTGAGATAAGAATTGATGCTCTTTTTTTCCATATGAATATTCAATCATTTCAGCACGATTTGTTGAAAGACTCTTCTTTCCCTTATTGATTAAATCTTGGCACTTCTGATTTATTATTGGGGGTCAATAACTGGATTCTCCTCTTTGTTCCACTGATCTGTATGTCCACACTAACTTGATTACTGTAGCTTTATGTAAGTTTCACAATCTGGTAATATATGTCTTGCTACTTTGTTGTTTTTAAAAATTATGTTCTCTATTCTAAGTCCTTTGCATTTCCATTTATTTTAGAATCAGCCTATTAAATTTCTACATAGAAAAAAATCCTGCTGATATTTGGATTGTGATTACGGCAAATCTGTGTATCCATTTAGTAAAGATGACATCATAACAACATTGACATTTCTGGCACACGAATATGGGGTATCTCCCTATTTCTATAGGTCACCTTTAATTTTTGTCAGTAGTAGTTTATACTTGTCAGAAAACAGCTTTTACACATTTTTACAAAATTTTTCTCTAAGTATATCATGTTTTTGATGATTTGCAAATGTTGCTGTTTTTTAAATTTTAATATCCAGTTGTTCGTTATTAGAATATATATAGTTGACCTGATATAGTGACTTTGTGACTTTGTTAAACTCACTAATAAGTTCTAATAGTGTTTCTTATTTATTTGTTTATTTATTTTTAAATTTATTTTACTGGGGAGGCAAACTCCATTTTCTACACCAACAACTTTGGAAGGAAAAAGCAGTTTTACTTTTTGCTTTCCAATACATATGACTTCAGTCTTTTGCCTTGATGTGTGTTACTGACTAGGACCTCTAGAATGATGCTGATGTGGAAAGAGTGGACACTCTTTTAACTCCCAAATTCAGAGAGGAAGTATTCAGCCTTTAACAATTATGTGTGATGACACAGACTAGATATCCTTTATTACACCTTAGTAATGAGGCTAAATTACCCTAAAGGCTGCTCAGGACCTACCTTAAGAAAGCTTAAAAGCAAACCTTGTAAACACTAAACTGATCCACAAGTAACTCACCAAGTAACTTACCAACTTACTGGAATAAATTCCAACATTCAGTAGCTTTTAATTTAGGGTTGACATGCTATCTCTCAGACACTCATTTACATGACAAACATGTATGATTGGACAGTTTCTTTAAGATATGAAATACTGTTTATCCCCCTGCTATCCCCTACCCTACTCCACTCCACATTTCATTCCTTAAGTCCTTTTCCAGCTTTTCTGGAAGTATTTTTCCCCCCCTGGGAAAAGGGTGTAAGATGCTGGAAGTCAGAGATTCCTATCTTTTGTAAAAATCCACTGAAAAAGGTGGGTGCATGAAGGGGAAGGGAGATGTTTTTTCCAGACTGAGAAGTGGGCAGAGGACAGGGGTCCCAAGACCAGCAGGGCCCCTCATACTGCTCCCCAATGGGCTTGTAAGCCCTCCAAGTGGGGTGGGTTTTTGACCTGTTCAAGAACATTGGCTGCAGGTGCCTAACCAGTCAACATCAGCACAGTTTCCTGTACCCTGGACCAGGCCTGGAAGTTGAAAGCTTTGTGCTCAAGGAACCGGGCAAGCTGGGGCATTAAGGAAATCAACAACAAACTGACCAAGATCAGAGGCTCCTCTCTTATCTCCAGATTCATATGCATCCCCAAGTCAGGAACTGAAATAACGAGTAGGTGTCTGTGGCCAGCTTGGGGAGAGAGGAGAATTCAGTGGGAGAGTTGCAGTGAAGCTGCTTCAGAGGAAAAAAATCACAAATGCCACAGTTCTCAGACCCCTCCTTTCCCCATCTGCATTATGCACTAGCTGTATAGGTCTTGAAGACCAGCAGATGAGCACGTAGGGCTGAGAATCAGCTTTTACGTGGTACAGAGCTGTGCTGTAGCACTTTTTCAGACATCCACTAGCCTTATTGAGGCACAGTAGTTTGGTATGAATGCACACTTATGCAGATGACCTTATGCAGACATCCAGAGAGTGACAGCAAATGACAGGTGATGGCACAATCAGTATGGACAACTCCCGTGAACACCTGAACCGTCTCCTTTGGGACTTTATAAGAAGAAATAAGGATTTGTTGTAAAGAACCGTGCCCATACCTCCAGAGCCATCAATTCCTCTGAAAATTCCTTTGAATGAAGGCTCTGCACCAGTGGGGCTGGTGGGTCTATCACCTACCCCTTTGAGCAAGCGTTAAGATACGTTCCTGTGCTGAGCTGTGTGAACACCTATTCTACAGTATTCAGAATCTATTCCATCTGAAAGATTTTTCCTGTCCTCTCAATCTTTCTCCTCCAGATCTGGCCCAGTTGGGGTACCTGGGATGGAAAGACACTAGTCCTGTTTCTCTGAGTATAATATCATTATTTTGGTCACAAGAGACATAAATTCAATTTAATTAGCAAAAAGGGGGTTGGTAGCCTCAGGGGGTCCAAAGACAGAGTGAACTAGAAGAGGGAAGGACAGGGAGGCAGGCAGGACCTACAGCAGTCCAAAGTCGGGTTCAGGTTCCTCATGACACCTGTCTATTCTGCTTCTCTCTGTGTCAGCTCGCTCTGTCCCTCAGACCAGACCAGCTCCTTACACATGATGGAACACATGGCAGCCAACAGCATCCAGACTTTCTACCATATAATTTGAACAACCAGAGAGATACCGTTTTGTTGATCTTTCTGGTCTTAACACCAAAAATCAAAAGGAAATACCTCGCTGGTCCAACTTGGGTCATGTCCACCAATGGATTAATAAACTTGGATGCAGCCAGCTACGAAGATGACAAGTCCTGTGGGGATGATGCCTATTTGATGGCAGAATGATGGGGGATGGAGGGTGAGAGGAACAATACACAGAGGAAGTAAGGGCCAGGAGCACTGGCAGGCCCTAGGGTCATAGTGTTCTAATAGGCCCTCTGCAATAACATGTTGGGTACATGTTCAGTAAATAGCAAATGCATGCAATGCCCAGGGCTGAAATACCCACAAACACACAGAGACACACAGAAAACGAAGGCAGTAAATTGCGTCAAGTCACAAATTACTAAACCTTTTGATCATTTCCTTGAGACTAATCAGGCCAGAGATCGACTTTACTCAGAAATCTTCTCAGAAGACACAGGCCTCAGTTTCCATTTCTGTCAACTTCTGCCAACAAAATTGACTCCAAAATTGTCTCTAGCCTTCTATCGTTTTCACAAAATCTCACCCATGGGGAATTAGGCCAGATCCAGGTTACCATTTTTATTCCAAAAAGAACACCTTCTAAAATTTGACATTTGGGGCCTTTAGTAGAGGAGTGACACATTTCTGGGGTTTTCTTCCATCTGGGAATCACCTAAAGCGGCGGGGGGGGGGGGGGGGGG
>CM053561.1:63944993-63991162 GCA_028646485.1 Cryptoprocta ferox | reverse complement strand
GGAAACCAGACCTATGCAGTCTGGTGCTGGTCCAGGGCCTCTAAAATTCCTGACTAGGGTAATTCCCACATGGGCTGCTGTGGTTCTTTAAGGGGGGAGAAAGTGTTCCCTCAGTGCTAAACCTGGCCACGGTTCTCGTGCTTGGACTCCCATGCTTGCAGCTCTTACTGTCTGTCTGGTTCTGTCAATTCCCACAGAGAAACAACAGCCCAAACTGGAGATAGGACTGAGCCAAGACCCTACACCCTACACACAGTTTGGGACACAGTGCAGTTACCTGGCAAAAGTCATGAATCCAAGAAGGGGTAAAGGATTAGGGTCAAGTGCTGCAGTTCACCACAGCTCCAGAACAAACCATCACACATCATGTGTGACCATGTAGAAGAAGGAGGAGGTCTAGATATCCCCATGGGATTCCTTATATTTAGTCAATCCAGGCCTGAGTATTAATATTAATTGGCATACGACTTTAAATGCCAAAAGTAAAACATTCATGACCTTTTCTATTTATATAGTCTACTTATTTCTAAAGCTGGTTTGAAAAACATCCATTTAAAAAACCCCTCAAATACAATAAAAATTAAAACAAAAACTAAGTAATAATTGCAAGTGAAGGAATAATTGCTTTAAAAATCCTAGGGTATGGAATATCTTGCAATTGAGCTCCAAATTAGCCTTGAGTTTCCTGGCAGCCAAGGCAAAGAGGGAAACCCAATGGCTTACATATTTCTTATTGTCTCATAAAAGGGCAAATCCCACTCCATCATGACAAACATTTCCCTATCTCTAAGAGCTGAGGATATGAACATGATAATAATAATTTATCCCATTAAAAATAAATATTTAAAACATTTTAAAAGGAGATAGACCATGAAGTTTTAGACAGCGTGACATATAATTTGTTTGAAACCAGCACTAAGTGAAATGCAGTGCTATAGACAATGATGTTGGGATAATTGTGTTTATTAGAGCTATTCTGTGAAAATTGAGATACAGGCTTATCTTGCTCTAGGACATGTTATAGCGCATTAACTTTGGATTAATGCAACTGGGGCAGCACAATGTGTTATTTCTTTTCAAGAGATAGTCTCAACAATTAGGTGTGAACCCCCAGAGCACAAGCTATATTCCCCATAAAAACCTGTTATGCACTTACTGCATAAGACAGGGAAGTGTTTTTTGTCCCCAAATAGTCATCTTCAAAATATGACATTTATCCAGCATCATGACCATTTCAGATTACTCTAGATATTTATCCGAGCACCTATAAATATCCCTCTCTCTATTGATTTAAAGTAGGAAATGACTGGGCCTTTCTCAACGGCTATTTTCTCTTGACAAAATGTAGACAAACTTTTCTCCATGTTTAAAGCCCAACATTAGGACAATTTTATACAGTTTGTCAATATAAACAGTCTGTTAATAAAAGGATTTCTGAAAGTCATATCGCTGCTCACTCTGGAAAAGTAGAGACTGTCTTCAGAGTTATGAATTACATTAAAAATCCTGCCTTCTTGGGGTGCCTGGGTGGCTCAGTTGGTGAAGTGTCCAACTCTTGATTTGGGCTTAGGCCATGATCTCACAGTTGTGAGACTGAGCCCTGCATTGGGCTCTGTGCTGGGATTAGCATTACCTTTCTTTTGGTAGCATCTACCTTGCTTTTCTTTGTCTCTCACTCTGACATGTGGTCCCGTAGGACCTGACATATTGAAAGACAATCCTGCCTCTTCGTCTCAAGATAGGCATTTTGTCTGCGTCAGTTACCTATTGCTACATAACAAATCTCACCAAAACTTAGTGATTTTATATAGCAGTGACATTGTGTTCACTATTCTGTGGGTTACCTCAGTGGTGCTTGTACCGGTCTCCTACGCAGTCCCTCATGTTGCTGACATCAGTCGATGGCCTGGGGCTGGAGGGTCCATGATGACTTGGTGTTGGCCTCTGTCTGGGCCTCTGTCTCCATGTGAGTCCATCCTGGGTTTCCTTGCATGGCAGTAGCTGTACAAAACAGGAAGCTTAAGCCCTCTTGATGCCAAAGGTTGGACATCAAACAACTTTACTTCTACTGCATTTTGGTCAAAGTAAACCACAGGGCTAACCCAGATTTCAGACAAAGGGAAATATATGAAAGGGACTGCAAAATCATATTGGAAAGGGCCTTGTGTATACGGATGGAAAGAATCATTGCACTAAATTTGTAAATAACCTACCCCCTTCCTGAAGCTGGAAACATTTGGGGCCATGGTCCATTAGCAGCCACTGTTGCAGCAGCCTTGCGGAAGGAGTCAGTGTGCTGTAGATAAGGATGGAACTGACTTCTGGAGAGAAGCAGAAAGAGCCCGAGGGCTCTGTTTGTTTTGGCCACTCTGTGTCTGTTCCCCTTGCAGGCTGTATTACGTGAGCATGTTAGTCCTCTTTGCCTCTCTCCTAATCTCCTTTAAAGTGGGTTTCCGTCATGTGCTCTCCAGGAGCCCAGCTGGATACATAGTATTGCTTTCCCCTTTGTTTACCTCCCCTGGAGGATGGGAAGAAAGGGTTGAAAGTAGAGATCTATGGATCTTAAATTAATTATGTACATGGGTGCAGCAGACCTCTCTTTTTAGATCTCCTGCCAGCTCAAAACTGAAAAGCTTGGTAACACTCTTACTGCCGTTGTTCCCTCTGATTCTGAGGATAAAAAATGACTGTGAGCTTCCTGCAAGTAGCATCTTGGTGAAAGATCACGTTGTGAACAGTACCATCAGGAGAACATGGGAGAGCAGGTTCCTTCATCTCTTCTCAACAACGATTTTCAAGTCTGGACCTGGAAAAGCTCTGGTAGCGTCTCTGCCATCATTCTGGCAGAATCTATAGTCTTGTTATCATTTTGGATTAATTTCTTATGGCAACACATAAACCAGACTTGATCTCAAAGGGCTCTCACCAAATCACTTCCAGCCCCTTCCTCTTAAAGCAATACCTGGCATGAGGAAGGAGCTATTTAGTCTAATAACAAGTTATTCTATCCGCAGTGGAAGACCAGTGTGGCCAATCCAGCCTCTTTGCCAATGGCCAGTGCATGTGGCCAGTGTCACGCTTTTCTCCCAGGGCCTCCATGTTAATGGATGGGACTTATTGGCCTAGTGTATTAATAGATCCATCACAAGTGGCCATTCTGAGGACTAAGCAAACAGCAGAAAGGCAGAATAATAAATCACAGAAATAGGGAGCTCCATTAGATTAAGGTACAAAACTGCTGCTGCATTTAAAAGAAAAATTATTTCAATTTACACTGAAAATCAAAGCCCCTTCAGTGGGAGCCACAGAGGCAAAACCATTCTATGATCTCACCTGGTGCCCCAGGGAGGCAGAGCGAACACCCACATGCCCAATATCTTCACAGCAACAAGCTCCTTCCATTTTTTTTTTTTTTTTCCTCCAAGAACACTAGGCTTTGAGAGTTTGGACTTCCAAATATACTGCAATGATTAATTAACAATTTATTTCCTGGTTTTTTCCTGCATCAAAGACATATCTAACTGCAAATTAAACAATCTAATCAGCATGAGATGAAGTGTTACCACACTGAGTTGCTATAATCTCAGACAAAAGCGAAGAAAATTTTTAGTTTGCATATTTATCCCCAGATTTCACAGGCTATTTCTGCTAAACTTCTTCAGAATATTGAAGACAGTTTAAGGACTCTCATTAATACATTCTGTGATGTATAAGGGCCCAAACTACCAAAAAGAAGTAAGAAAAGTAGTAAAAACAAAAACAATCAACACTTTTTGATTGTCAGAGATTCATAAATATTCAAAGTTTTATACATATACATGCATATGTGTAGAGAGATTCAGAGTAACACTCTGAACACTTCCCTTATTGCTCTAAAACTGTGCAAGAAAAGATTGTAGAATTATTCTTTATTAACAGGCACTCTTCCTAATTCCCAAGAGAATTTGAGGGAGTTTCAAATAAAATAGTTCTAAAATAGTAAATAGAAAAATAAAATTAAGAACCTTAACACATATTTTAAAATTGGAAGAGAGGAGGGGAAAAATAATCAAAAAACAAGGCTAATATAGTTACCTTAATCAAACAATAAATTAATTTCTGAGCTTCCCATTAGCCAAGGCAAAAAAGGTAAGAATAGGAAGTATGTATCTAGGGAATAAACCATATCACTGAATTAGGGGGGAAAAATAACTATACCTAAAGGAGAGCCTTTTGTATAAATATTAATACATATCCAAGGTAAGTTAATAACAGCCATTAAGAAAGAGTATTTCAACGTTACTATGGAAAATCTGGAAAAGACAAAAAAAAGGAAAATAGGAAAAAGAAAGTTGTCCATAATCTATTAGCCAACCACAAAAGCTATTAGCTTGTACTTTGACAGTTTTGTTCTGCCTTTTTCCTATACATGAGGTATTTTTAAGCTCAATTTTAATCCAAGTGCTTATGCAATAATACGTTCTATTTTTTCATTTTATTTTCAAATTTGTTTTAATGTTTACTTATTTTTGAAAAAGAGAGAGAGAGACAGAGAGACAAAATCCGAAGCAGGCTCCAGGCTCTGAGCCGTCAGCATAAAGCCCCACACGGGGCTCGAACCCACAAGCTGTGAGATCATGACCTGAGCCGAAGTCAGATATTTAACCAACATCCACTCAGGTGGCCCTATTTTTTCATTTTACATTATGATCATCACTTTGTCTTATTGCTTACTCATGTCCTCAAAAACAATGATTGAAAAATATTCCATTGTATAAATATTCCGTATTTTACTCAAACATTGCCCAATTGTTGGACACATTACCAATTTCCCACTGTTTTAAATAAAACAGAGGAACTTTGCGCATAAAGCTCTTTCTATTTTATGTAATAATCTTTAGGGTACATTCCCCAGGGTGGTATAACTATAAATGAGCATTTTTGTTTACTTCTTGTTTTAAAAGGAACACGTTTGTGCGGACAACTTGGCAAGTTTAAAGAAGTATGGAGAAGAAGATAACTGCACCCAGATTCACCCTCTGCTCGCTGCTTATCATGTGTCTTTCAGGCACACTTCGGTATAGCTGGGGATCACAGCACATCAAAGGGGCGCCTGGGTGGCTCAGGCGGTTAAGCTTCCGACTTCAGCTCAGGTTATGATCTGGGGAGCCCTGCACCATCCTCTGTGCTGACAGCTCAGAGCCTGGAGCCTGCTTCGGATGCTGTGTCTCCCTCTTTCTCTGCCTCCCCCCTATTCATGCGCTCGTGCTCCCTCTCTCTCTCAAAACATAAAAACATTTTTAAAAAATGTTGTATTCACCTGCTGTATTCACTAATTATACCATAACCGTTTTCCCATCACTATAGACAGTTCTTAAAGAATGGCATCACAACATTCTGTCATATGGGTGATCACAATGCACTGCACAAAAACTTCTTCGAGTCAAACCTCAGAAGGATCAAAACCAAAACTGTCAATGATTCTTTATACGAGACTGCAAATTGGAAGAAAGTTACCAAAGGTGGTCCAGGGACATGTTTTGTTTGGCTTGTACCATGTATTACTTTGGGGGTGCTTTTTTTTTTTAATTTTTGAATTGCCAAAACTTAAAATGTGAGAGATTCCATTTAAAATGTAGACTTATGGGACGCCTGGGTGGCTTAGTCGGTTAAGTGTCTGGCTTCGGCTCAGGTCATGATCTCACAGTTCATGGGATCTCACAGCTCAGAGCCTGGAGCCTGCTTTGGACTCTGTGTCTCCGTCTTTCTCTGCCCCTTCCCTGCTCGAATCCTGTCTCTCTCTCTCAAAATAAATAAACAGTTAAAAAAAATTTTTTAATGTAGACTTATGGATCTGAGGGTGATCTGGCTGTGACCTCTGTCACCCCACTGATCACCAGGCTTGAGTCAGCTGATCTGGCTATCTAGACGGGTGCCCCCTTCCTCCCTCACTGCTCTGTGTGTATCCTTCCAGAAGCTGCACAGTCCATCGAAGAGGATGACCTTCCCCATAAAAGAGGACCATTTGGGGGCCAAGGATATACAAGCAGCTACACTTTTCTGCTAGAGTCTCCAAACAAGCTCTCAAGGTGCATTTGTAGGAGTATTTAGGGTAGTCAAGCTTCCAGGACTCTAGATATTCCTTTAAAAAAAAAAGAATTTAACCAAATAAAATCTAGACTTCCTATTTCTCTTATACAATCAGAAGGGCTGACCCTACACTTGACAACAATAGGCCAGAGTTGAGGAGAAGGTGGTGGCTTCAACGAACACATGTGATTTGGTCACCTAAGTCCTTCACCTGCCTGGGCCCCCGGGGCATTTGAGTGTTTTTGGTTATGGGTTTGTCTGGGTGGAAAGTGTGGCCCTGTCTAGCTGTACCTACAGAAAGTTACCTCCTGGGCCTGGAAGGCAAATTTTCCAAGTACAGAACCAGGATGACAGATTAACACCTTGCCTTCTGTTCTAGATTCTCTCAACCATTTTCTGGGTAAACTAATCCACAGTCACTCTCTGTATATTGATACAAGGAGATTCGACGGAATTTATGGTTCCTGATGCCCGTCTTGGATATAAATACACTAATTCATCAATGAAGATAAAATAAAAAGTAAAATAAACTCCACGGTCAGTCTCTTCTCAGGCAAATTTCTGACAGGGTCATGCTAGACCGGCAGGGCCTGTGAGCAGGACAGTCCTACATCTGCAGTCATTTCCTACATGCCCAGAGGCCTACACAGACACCATCTCTCCACACCCCTGCAAAGGAAGGACAGAGAGACAGTGGGCTACTGCTCTAGCATTTCTGTCAGATTGCCCAGAACACTACAAACTGAGCGAAGATAACTTCGTGAAACAGAATTTCAACAAACTACCCAAATTTGAGATCTCCTTTCCCAGTGCACCACTGGATATAGACCCCCACCCCACCAAGGCATATACCTGTATCAGGAAAACAAATACATGTCACACAATGTCAAATAATTAAGGAAATACAGCGTGGATCTCTTTTCAGATGCAGGAAAAACAAAACTCATTTTACTTTAAAACCTCTAAGATCGGGATACATCCTCAGTTGTGTTTAAATTGATGGCATGCTTTATAACTGCTAGCACCTCAGAACTGAAGAAATAGTGAACATCATTTTTCTTTAAATGTCGATAGAGGGGGACTTGGGTGGCTCAGTCAGTTGAATATCCAGCTCTTGATTTCGTCTCAGGTCATGATCTCGCAGTCATGGGATGGAGCCCCATGTAGGGCTCTGTGCTCACAGTGCAGAGCCTGCTTGGGATTCTCTCTCTCTCTCTCTCTCTCTCTCTCAAAATAAATAAACTTCATAAAAAATTATGCCAACAGAAAGTTGCTGATTCTCTTTTACTAACAGAAACGATTCTTTGTTCTTAATCTCTATCTTCTCTAAACTTTTTAATGTTAAAGTACCATTCCATTTAAGAAATGCCAGTGACAGTACACATAGAAAAAATACCCTCACTAACAAAATTAAAAGTTGCCAACTCAATCAGCCCCAAATACCTTTTTTAACTGGCCTGTGAAAGCAAAGCATCTGGGAGCCAGTGAACTGGATGATCTCCCTGCTCCCTTCCAGACCTAATATTATATTATGTTCTTCCTGCAGGTGGATGATTTATTTGATAAGTCCTCTCAAACCTGCACTTGGAGTCATCTGTTTCACTAAAGCATTTCCATGTTTTAACCAAGTGGTTCATCTCCTAAAGTTCAGGATGATTGATACTTTATGAAGTACTACTACTGAATAAGTCCCTCTAGAGCCTCAGAACTCCCAGGACCACGGACAGTGCAACAAATCTCTCTCTGTCTTAACCACTCACCATCTTGGATTCATGGGAATGCCCTAGCAGTCTTCACGATGTAATAGCTCTTTCCCGCTCGGCCTGAAGTTCTGAGATACCATAAATGTATTGGTTCAAGCCTCAGCGAAGACATTTGTAACACCCGTCATCCAAGACAAATCCCCCAGCCTCGTGTGTAGAACTGAGAGTAACATTAAATCATACCTCATCAGACTGGGAGAAAGATTAAATAGACAGTTGTGACAAAAATGCTCGGAAAAGTGCCTGGCACCTAGTCAATTCTCAATTGTTCTACAGAAACAAATTAACTTCTGAGATTGTTCTGGGTAAACGTCAAATGCCCATGACTAATGAAGCCAATTGATTATACACTTTGAAGGAACCACAAACGCCCGTTGTTTGCTGTTATCTCTCAGGAAGGCTGACTGACACCATTGGTCACAGCTCAACATCTGCTCAACAAGCACAAAAACGTTGATCAGGGGGCATCTGGTGACTGTTTAAATGACTCCTTTGGAGGAAGGAGAGAGCTGATAGTTCTTAGCAGCCATTCTTTCTTCAGTGCTAAATGGCATCCATTCATTTCTTCCTTCCATTCCACCATTCATTCACCCAATGCCCATGAATGGAGAGACCACTTCCCAAGTTCCAGGTACTGTGCTAGGCACTGAGGACATAAAGAATTAGACACAGCCACTGCCCCAAAGGAAGAAGGCATCATCAATGCCAACTCCTGTGAGAGGGCTTGGGTGCCATATGTTCATTCAAGTCCTAGTGGACACATATCTGGTAGGAAGAACAATTTTAGGAACAACCTTTATATCCTCTCCTTTAAGGAAATGTGGGCATGATTTCCTTTGCTACTTTTCTCTCTTGGCATCACAGAAAGCCCCACACCACTGATAGGAAGCCCTTCTTTTCCAGGGGAGCATTAATAATGGGGAAGCACGGGTTGCTTCTGCTCGACAGTAATTACAGGTGTGACTCTGTCAAGGTGCAAACTTTACATTTTTATTTATTCTTCTTCTGGTCACATGGAAAGGGCCAGATCGCTTACCATCCTGCTTCTACTATCAGGCTTTTTTTTTTTTTTATTTGCAGTTATAAGGCAAAGCATATAAATGGTTATGTAATGGCGGGTTCATGCAGCTTGCAAAACTTGGAGAGGGAACAAAGAAACAAGGTTGCAGAGTGGCCATTTAAAGCAGAAATTACAGCAACAAGGGGACCATTGGCCAAGACAGCAAGAACACGACAGCCTGGGTGGAATGACCATTATAGGGTAATCATTTCTCAGTTCTCGAGCCAGATCCAGGCAACATGAGCTGCTCCCTTCTCCCCACATTCTCCCAGCTCAGTGTGCACTTCCAGCAATTTCTAACACAACTGCCATGGCAAGAGCCAAAAATAATACGGGAGCATCCACTTGCCTGCCATTTCAGCTTTTGTGATTTCTCTATTATCCTTACAAACCTCGTTTCAGAGATACAAGTTTTGTCTTCCTTAGTGCTTCCACCAGACATAGCCACTGAGCAGAACATAAAAACAACTACTTGCCCCAAGGACTTCTTAAGCTCCTCTTTAGTCTCTGACCACACAGAGATTGCCACTTGTCAGGGTATTTCAGAGACAAGAGGACTAATCCATATCTGTTTAGTTTTTTGTTTTGTTTACAGCTCTCAGAATGTTGAAAATAAAAGAATGTTGTTCCATAGCTACAAAACCATAATAGGTTTTAAATGCTTGCATTTCAAAAATTGTCATCCAATAAAGGGACACAGTTTTAATATCACAGGATGAATGTCCTCTTTCAGTCTTGTCAGAGGAACGCAAGGACTGCATTTGACAACAACATCAGACTCTCCACTTGAAGCCTTGATGGATGTGAGGTCCTCCGGACCCCATCTGGAGATTCGTTTGACCATGTCCAGAAGGGGCTCTCTGGAGTCTGCCCTGTTAATTCACTTGAGACATGTGTCCATCTCTTCAGTCATATGTCTTGACTTCTTTTTTTGCCTAGAGCCAGGGCCCAGAGGAAGTGCTCAACAAAACATCAGGGGTGGAGTGTCTCTACAACTCCTGGGGGCAAACCAGACTCCAAGGACGAAAGGGAAAAAAAAGAAGAGAGTTGCTGGAGCTGCACTCCAACAACACTGAATCTCACTTGACTTGACTCCTCACTCTTCCCAGTTATGGAGATCACTGTATATCCCAGATTTCCAAGAGGAGTCACGGGAAGGCAGGCTGCAAGGCTGTTTTCTATAAGAGATGCATTTAAGTTAGGGCCCTGACTTCCCCGTGCAGAGGTGGTGAGCAGAGAGGAGGTTAATGAGGCCAGAGTGTGGGCTCTGGAAGGAGCGCCAGTGAGAAGGGTAACCACACAGCCAGGAAGTCACAGGGCATTAGCACACAGCACTGTGTGATGCCCCTCAGTGTGAGCTGACACACCATGTGGCTGACACCTTCACTGGAGATGTGGGAATTTGTGTGTGGCAGAATTTTTTGTTGACAACTCTGCACCAGGCAGAGTCTGGGTCTTTGGGCATGGGCACTCCACACATAGCAAAGCCCGAATAAGGGTGTGGGGCTCTCATGTATCCAGAGGAAAAGTTTCAACCACACTGGCGTTGAGAGTAGGTTTATTCAGATCTCTGAGGGGCAGAGGGCATTACCTAACATCTAGATTCTCTGAATCATACATTCTCTCTTCCTTTAATAATGTGTGTTCCCTTTCTCTCCATCTTCTCTACTTTCTGTTCTTGGCTCCCTTTTCCTACTAACTACCCTTAAATCCAGTGAATCTGGGACTGGTAGGGAGTGGGTCCATTGGTCAGCTCAGTAAGAGAATCTGGCCAATCTCCATTTTCCTGGAGGTCCACACAGCCCTGGCCCCGGGGTATGACAACCAGAGGACCAACAAGACTGGTACCGCAGGGAGACCCATTGGTTACTCTCATCCCCAGAGGCCCTTTCCTGCGTCCACCCACTCGCTTAAGAGTAGTAGAACCTCCCCAAATGGACATCCTCAACACCTGTACTCACCTTTCCTCCATGCTGGGGTAGGGGCCAGGGGAACTCATCCCACAGAGGGAATTATGGTGCCCAGTCATCTCACATTAGCAAATGTTGATTGAGCTTTTACTCTGTGCTAAAGGCCAGGCAGGTACATAGTAAAAGCTTCTTGAATTAGTAAATGACTGAATGAAACACCATCCTCTCCTGATGAGTTAAGGACTGTGAAACTGTTTTGTAAATCTTACTCTATGTATTCTCCTTTTATTTCAATTGATCTTTACAACAAATCTTTAAAAGGGCATTATTGGGGCACCTGAGTGGTTCAGTCGGTTAAGCCTCCTACTTTGGCTCAGGTCATGATCTCGTAGTCCTTGAGTTTGAGCCCCACATCAGGCTCTGTGCTGACAGCTCAGAGCCTGGAGCCTGCTTCAGATTCTGTATCTCCCTCTCTCTCTGCCTTACCCACTCATGCTCTGACTCTCTCTGTCTCAAAAATAAACATTAAAAAATAAATTAATAAAATCTTAAAAATAAATATAATAAAAAGTTTTTTTTAAAGAGCAAACCAAGCTTATAGCATTTTTTCTATCGTGTAACAAATAGTTTAACTAGAGTTGAGATCATTTCTTTCTTCTTTAAGGCAGAGCCTGGCACAATGCTTGCCACAGAGTAACTGTCTGTTAATATTGGTCAAATCAATTTAATAGGACCAATCTCACTTATGTGCCTTTGTCAAATCAAATATCTGCTCAAAGACAAACTATCACATCAGATAACTCAAGGGCTAATCCCTGCTCTGAAGGGCAAAAAGAATATATTTTTTCACAAAGGATTTCACAAAGTAGAACTTTCAGCAGCAGAGAAAAGCCTAGCACACCCAGATCTCTTGTAGGAACAGTTGTTTGTTTCCACTTCTAATATGCTGAGATGCCCCTATTTCATGTATCAGGGAATTCA
This sequence comes from Cryptoprocta ferox, assembly GCA_028646485.1. Taxonomy (NCBI): domain Eukaryota; kingdom Metazoa; phylum Chordata; class Mammalia; order Carnivora; family Eupleridae; genus Cryptoprocta; species Cryptoprocta ferox. Next base: position 63,979,379 of record CM053561.1, on the reverse strand, counting down.
AAAAAGAAGAGTTTGACATGTGAGAAACTTAGACCTTCAACAGTGGTGCTGAAAGTCATTACATTTAAGAAGAATATTGAAGCCATAGTGGAAAAACCATTAAGGATATACAAAGGATATACATTAAGGATATACAAAAACACTAAGGTCATACAAACAAATGTTCCAGATTTCTAATACGGAAGATCTGGATTGCTGTCCCCATGAACTCCTTCCTGTTCTGAATCAAAGCCTTTTCCCATACCACTTAATGCCCTCCCCCTCAACAAAATCTTAGTGCCATGCTTCCTACCACAAACTGTCTTCCTCACCCACATAGCAAAAGATTTTATGCAAAGGCTACCATTCACCCAAGGATCCATACTCCTCTTCCCCAGAATCCTACTAAATCTGGAGTGGAAGACAGCACTGGGCCTTTCTGGTTCTTTCCCCACAACAGAGAGACTCTACTCTGCTTTGGTACCTGCCAAATCCCTCTAGATGGCCATATCTGTTAATCCATTTATACGCTAAGGAAAGGGCTATGCCATAACTTCTTCAAAGGAATCCCTTTGGTTCAGACTTTTCTCCAGGTAAAACCCTTGGGTTCTTATATCATCTGATATGTTTTGGGAATGATGAGCAGGAAATTAAATGATACAGCATTTTCCAGTTGTCTGTTGCTACATGATAAACCACATCAATTGACATACAATAATAACAACTGTACAATGCTCACGAATTCTATGAGTCCAGAATCTGAAAAGGACTCATAGGGCAAACTCTTCTCAGGTCCATGATGCTTGGGCCTTCACCTTGGATGACTCAGATAGCCAGAGGACTCTGGAACAGGTAAGTCTAGAACAGTTGGAACAGGAAGAGTCCCCTCCATGTTGGCTTTTTCAATCACATGTCTGGAACCTAGGCTGGGATGGTGGAAGGACCAAGAATACCTACATGTATCCTTGCCAGCATGGCCAGACATCCCAGGGCGGTTGGAAGTTTTACATGGAAATTGAAGGCCCCAAGAGCAAATGTTCCCAGCAGCACAAGGAGGAAATTGCATGCATGTTTATGATCTGGTCACTGAAGCCATCACTTCCACTATACTCTATTTTTCAAAGTTGTCACAAGCACATCACAAGTCAGAGGAAGGGACAAAGATATCACCTCTTGATGGGAGAAATTACAAAAAACTATGCAGCCATATATAAAAATCACTGCAGTCCTTGCTCCAGTCAAAAATCAGGTTTATCCTTGGGAACATACTTGCCTCCTCCCAAGACCCCTAAGAATTTCATCGTATCACAACATCAGGCTCAGGTTCAAAGTTCAGAGTATCATCTTCTAAATCAGGGCCACATGCAAATGAGGTTCTTCAAGTTCAGTACCTCATCCAAAATCCTATCAATTATTTATCTGCACTCCCACTCCCAACACACCATAATGGTGGAACGGGCATGAGATAATGAATATAGACACTCTTGTTCAAAGAGAGAGACAACTAGAGGCACACAACAGTCACTGGGTTTTGGCGATTCTACAATCCATCTGAGCATGTATTGCCAGTTCCCTTTCTAGGGCTCAGTTCCGCTCTTGGGGAGTGACCTTCCCAAGCTCTTGGCTCCCTCAGAGTCATCGTTATCATCCATTAAATCCACTCTTGTCTGTTACTAAGTAGTTTCTTACCGGCCTCCTGCCCATAAACTTGGGGGGAGGGGGGGAAGTGGTCCAAAGTCCTCTTTCCATTTTGTGTTTTCTCTTTTCCTTTCCATCAGATATGGCATCATTCCTTTAAAAACTTGGTGGGTCTCTTATGATCAATTTAAAACCTACTCCATTAGGCAGAAGCCACATCCACATATCTCTTCTAGATAAATCCTTCTATTTCCTGGGCGGGATCCTTATGAGGCCACTGTGAGACAGAACCACTAAGATTCTTAGGACTTATGAAGTGTATTCTTAAGATCCTTAGGAGATTTTTGTCTATTTCAAAGTGTCTATGAGGCATCATTTTAAACCATTCTGAAGTATTTTCCCAAAAAAGGGAGAGATTCTTAGCTTCATCTTTACCCTGAGACCACATTTTCCTGACTGTGCCCTGGATTTAATTTTTCTGCTGGGGTTCTTCGTTGGTTTGAGAACATTTTTCTGAGTGGAAAGACTGTCCAGGAGCTTTTATATTTGCTCCAAATTCCATTAAAAATCTGAATGGTTATTGTTTCATTCATCTGTCTCCACCCACGTTTGATCAGAGATGGAACAAGGAAGCCAAGTGGCCATTCCAACACTCTGCCTGGGATTCTCCCTAGTTGTATCATTAAGTACACTCTTGATCTCTACATTACCACAGGTCACAGCACTGACCAACTCTCAGCCATTACAAAGCAAGCTTTCCCTTTCCTTCAGCTTCCAAAACATTGTCCTCATTTCCCTTCCAGCTCTTGCAACAGCCTCCTCAAGGTCTGTCAAGCTTCTGTTAACCATCCCCTCAAGGCCCTTCCAGTGTCCACCTACCGTGGAGTTCCAAACCAATGCTACTTGTTTTTAAGTTTTTATTACACTGCTGGCACTTCACTTCCAGGGGGAGGAAAGTCATGCAAGTATTGACATGCTGTGAGTCTACAACTGTAAAGAGGAAAAAAAATCACACAGAAAAGTCTGTCTGGGGTTTTTGTTTAGTTGGTTTTTGTTTTATTTTGTGGTTCTATGGAAGGAAGGTTTCATTCTATACTACTAGAGGAACATTATAATTAGATTATAATATTCTATTATAATTATCTATTTTTATGTAATAAACTACCCCCAAATTAGTGCATAATACAACACTACTTTTCTATGCTCAGGATGTTCTGGGTCAGAAATTCAGAAATGGCACCACAGGGTTGGCCCTTCTCTAGTCCACAGTGTCTGCGTCTCAGCCAAGATGACTCATAAGATGAGGTAAGACTCCACAGCTGGAGGAAAAAATGGCTGGACTTGGAGGATTCGTTCCAAAAGAGCTTCTTCCCTTCTGTGACTGGAGCTTAGGCTGGAATAGTGGAAGGAAGGCAGGCTTGGCTGGGACTGTTCTAGAAAGGTTGAGTGTGGCCTCTCTAGCATGACAATCTCAGGAATAGACTTTTTCAATAGCACCCCATGACTCCAAACCCAAGTATTCCCAACAGCCTGAAGCTTTTCATGACATAGTCTTGGAAGCCACATAACTGTACTTCCGGTGTATACTAGTGTCAGAGCAGGCACAAGTATGTCCAGACTGGAGAAGGATGGACATGGACCCCATCCCTCAGTGACAGAAGTGTCGAAGAATTTGTGGCCATATTTTAAAATGTCCGGGGTGCCTGAGTGGCTCAGTTGGTTAAGCAGCCATCTTCGGCTCAAGTCGTGATCTCGTGGTCTATGGGTTTAAGCCCCGTGTCAGGCTCTGTGCTGACAGCTCAGAGCCTGGAGCCTACTTCAGAGTCTGTGTCTCCCTCTCTCTCTGCCCCCCCTCCACTCACACTCAGTCTCTCTCTCTCTCTCTCTCTCTCTCTCAAAAATAAACATTAAAATAAAACTTCCAACAGCATTTATTGCCAAATGTGTAGTCAGCAATAAAGATGAAAAAATTGGAGGGGCACTTGGGTGGCTCAGTCAATTAAGCATCCAGCTCTTGGTTTCAGCTCAGGTCATGACCTCACAATTTGTGAGTTTGAGCCCTGCATCAGGCTCTGTGCTGGTGGTGCAGAGCCTGCTTGGGATTCAGTCTCCCTCTCTCCCTGCCCCACCCCCACTCACACTGTCTCTGTCTCTCTCAAAACAGATAAATAAATTTAAAAAAAAAGATGAAAGTGTTGGAATGAAGAAGCTACTTAGTTTATAACTAAAAAGTTCATTATCAGCCATCTGAAGAACAACTATGGTACCAAATCCAGGGAATCAAAAGGGTTGAAATAAATCTTCATCTCACAGAGACAGAAGTCATAAGGAAACATTCAGAGAGAATAAAATCACAAAATAAAGATGGATTTTCAAAAAAAATTAAGACTACTTCTTGTCAAAAGAGGTGCCACCAAAAGAGAGAGGGCGGGGAAGATTATGGAGAAAGGGAGCAGGGGTGGAGGTGGGGGGGGGGCGGGAAGTCATGCAAGTATTCATATGCTGTGAGTCTACATCTTTACAGAGAAAAGAAATCACACACCAAAAAAGTCTGTCTTGGTTTTTTTGTTTGTTTGGCTTTTTGTTTTATTTTGTGGTTCTATGGAAGGAAGATTTCATCCTATACTACTAGAGGCACAAGCAAGAAAACGTTTGCTAAGATTGAGACCTTGAAAGAGACTTGCTATCAGGAAGAGAGATGGAGAGAGGTAGGGGCATCTTCTCAGGTCAGGCAGGGTGGTGATGTACAAACAATACTCCACCTCGAGTTGCAGAACCTGGGTCCTAATCCTGGCTGCATCCTGATATAAATGAGGACACTAGAGCCTGGAAAGAAGTGATTCACCTTAGGTGATCCCAGGAATCAGAATTTCTCAAACTAAGGGCCTATGAACAATCAATATTCCATGAGTATATAGTGGCATTCCACTAGTAAAATCAAACAGTGATTTCCTAGTCACATAAGATTTAGTTAATGTCTGATATTTTCTGAATTTAAAAGCTTTATCCCATAAATTTCTCTTAAGCCATGGGTTTATTTTACTACTTTACTCTGGGATATCTGATTTATTAAACTCAATATATTGCAAATAATATATTGCAGGATGTCCCAAAAAGCACCATGCATTCCAGATACTTCATTGCTGGGCCAAGCTGAAGAATGATCTCGGCACTGATACTGTAGGTTTGAAATTCTTTTATCATTCCAGAAGTGTGACCTGGCACAGTATCTCATAAACTGGCACTAGCAAGAGAATAATAGATGTAAAAGATACTCTAGGTGAAGGCAGGGGACTGGCTTGGATGACCTCTCAGGGAGGATTTTAGGTATCTGTTTTGGATAAAGTTATCTATTTAGTACTTCTAACTGTCAGCTCCCATTATTCCATATCTCAGAATCATATATATATAAACTCAATTTAATCTTCTATAATAAAAATTCCACAGACAAGGTGGCTTAAAAACACTTATTTTTCACAGTTCTGTGGGCTAGGAAGTCCATGATCAAGGCTCTCGCACACTTGATCTGGTGAGGGCCTACTTCCTGGTTCACAGATGACTGTATTCTCACAGTGCCCCTCACATAGCAGAAGATTCAGGAAAGCTCTCTGAGGTCTCTATTCTCATTCATGAGAGCTTCATCCTCATGACCTAATCACCTCTCAAAGGCCACACCTTCTAATACCATCACATTAGGGGTTATGGTTTCAACCATGAATTTTGGAGGGCCCCAGATATTCAATCCATAACATATACCTATAACTGCTAATTTCACACTTTGAACCAAAATGCTCCTATTAGCTGACAGACAGAATGTTGGGAGACAATTCACCGTGGGTCTGTGGGTCTCTCACATTTCTAAACATCTGATGAATCTGGCCCTCTCCATATGGCACAGTGGTAACCGGGATTCAGGAAACTGGTATAAATGCTAATACTTAGACTACTCTCTTTGCTGTGAGTAATAAATTATTCTTTGTTTCTGATCCAGGAGTCTCCTATCTTCTGCCAGCCTCCATAAAACTATAGCAGGCTTACTTGTTATCTTGCAAATGGAGTGAAATTTCAGACCCTTTGCAGTCCTTAACACAGAATGCTCAGTGGCAGAGCTTGCTGCCAAGGAAAAATTCCTCACTGAACATTCAGTGCCAAAGTTTCTACTTTATTATCAATGTTCTCTATATTTCTGTTTAGGGTCTTAGCTATGCAAAGGTATTGAACAATTCTTCTACCTCAAGAAAGATAGGAGGCACATGCAAAGTGATGTTCACTGCAGCACTGTTCATAAATTTAAAATTTTAGAAACAGGTGAGCTTCCCAGGGCACCTGGGTGGCTCATTCGGTTAAGTGTCTGACTCTTTGGCTCAGGTCATAAGCTCACGGTTTATGGAATTGAGCCCCTCATGGGGGTCCCTGCTGACAGTGCAGAGCCTGCTTGGGATTCTCTTTCTTCCTCTCTCTCTGCTCCTCCTCTGCTTGTGCGTGCTCTCTCTCTCTCTCTCTCTCTCTCTCTCTCAAAAGAAATAAATAAACTTGAACCTACCAACAACAAGATATTGGTAAAATTGTGGTCTGGCCATATAATAAAGGCTTTGCTTCAAACTATCTGTATCCATAGATGTGTGTCTGTTTATATGGTATAACGCAATATGTCGTGTGGTAAAAAGCAGGTTATGAAATAGAAGTGGTCCCATTTTAGTACCAGGAAGCATGTCTTTACACAGAAAAAGAATTCCAGAATGATGTACACTAAGAGATTAATGGCAGAAATTCTGGATGGGGAAATTTCAGAGTGTTTTATCTCCCTTTTGCCTTACTCATATTTTCTTATTTTTTGCAATGAATGTGTATTTCTTATTGTTCAGAGATGCAGAAAAATAACCTGATCAATAGCTCTGTTCCCTCAACACCTTTTTCAAAAGTATTTAAAGTCCAGAGGGAATGGTGCTGGCACCAACACAAGTAGCAGCAGAAGCAAGGAGACCCCTGGGGGTAAACATTAGGAGCCAAGGCCCTTGGGAAAGGATTCTACATCCTGAGCAGAAGCACAAAACTCTCCAGACACAGTCTGCTGGGTCTTTTCTGGTTTTTGACTGCTTGATCTCTAACCAGCCAGGCTGCTTTTGTGAGAAGACCCATGTGCTATCTTTCTCTTTATTGCTATAACATTTCAAGATTGCCAGGATTTTAATGTGCTCAAGGAGCAGAGCTATAGATATATCAAGCAATAGCCCCATTCCCTACCCTCCTTTTCTTCAGCAAAATAGCTGTACTATCATGAGTCCAAAGCGAGATCTCTGCTCGCTGGCTTCTCTGACACATGACAGTTATTGTCAGTAGTTGCTGCCTGACCCAAATATGAAGTTCATTTCTATTCTAGTCAAAAGTCTCTAAATTGCCTCTCTAATATGACTGCTTCCTAGCTGATTCAACAATATGGATCTCCCAAATTAGCAGTATATAAGATCTTTGGTAGCATGGCTCCTGACCCTGATGTACAAGATATACTAAATTTTGAGTCCTAACACTTGGGGTTAAATTCTGATGCTGTTATTTACCAGCTGTTGCTCCTTGGGTAAATCAGTGAACTAGTTGACTTCTTCCTCTGTAGAGTGGGTATTATAACACTGCCTACTTCACAAGTAAATGGGGCACTATGAACACAGTTGCCCAAAGACCAAGAAAGTCCTAAATGTACCCTTAGGGACATTTTAAACACTTTAGAAGACCTAAGCACCTTCACCTCTAAAGGACACATCCCAATGTGCCATCAAACCTAGTAAATTACAGTTACATCCTATAATAAATTACATAAATATACATGTGCATATAAATAAGTATTTGCCATAAAAAATATTTTGAAGATTTTTACAATTTTGCCTTTGAAGTCTGGTTACGAGTCATTTATCATTGACTATGGCTTCTTAACGATTGTCATGTATATTCAGAAGAAAAAAAATCTAGTCCACAAATCATTCTCAAATGTAGTGAAAATCTTATAAATACTGAACTTAATAATAGATACAGTTGGTGTGTTATGTTTGGTAGACAACTTTGATTTTGTAATTGTCTTCTCTTAATATGGAGCCAACATAATTTTTTCCAATCTCAAACATTTGTCAGCCCCAGAAAAGCTTTTAGGCCCCAGACAGTGAGTCTAGAATGTCCAATAGATAAATGACTCCGTGTCCCCAAGAGGGTCCCAGAGGTATGGTAGGGCAGTGGTCCACCAGCGATACAATGCATACTCTCCACCCCCTCCCTACGCCAGTGAACTAAAATTTCTGAAATCTACATTTTTAATTAGATTTCCAGGGGATTATTTGCCTACCAACATTTGGGAACCAATGATCTGAATCCATGTACAGGGAAGGTAAGAAGGGCCAAGAGAAGATGGGTATCTTGGCTGCCAATGGAGCCCCACTCAACAACCTCTCTGCAGGCAGCCCGCGGGGCAGAGCAACCTCAAGTTCAGGGAAAACAGTAACATATGCACCTCAATGGAAACTGAATTCCATTTTTATAGAAATAGCGTAAGGAAACAATATGCTGCATTCAGCCCCCAGATGTTGAGTTGAGTTCCTTTTTTTCAACTGGGAATGAATAATTTATAATCCCATTGTGTTAAATCCAAAATAATAAGCCTGTCTGTTGAAGCAGTGCCGAAGTCCACACTTTGAGGACACACTCATAAATCCTTAAGCACTTTTCTAACTAGCTGAAAAAAAATTATGAAGTGGCTTTGGAGAACCACTGAGCTGGGGTTCTGCAACAGTGGCATCAGGATCACGCTTGCAACAGATCACCTTGCACTTGTTAAATACAGATTCCTGGATCCCACCTCAGACTGTGCAAACCAAAATGCTAGCGGGTGAGCCCAGAAACCTTCTTTTTTTCAAGTATACTTATTTATTTTGAGAGAGACAGAGAAAGAGTGCAAGCAGGGAAGGGACAGAGAGAGGGAGGACAGGATCTGAAGTGGGCTCCACACTGAGAGCAGAGAGCCCAACACGGGGCTCGAACTCACAAACCGTGAGCTCATGACCTGAACAGAAGTCAGATGCTTAACCGACTGAGCCACCCAGGTGCTCCAGAAAGCTTCATTTTTCAATAAGGGCCCCAGCTGACCCTTCTGCTTCTAGACTGGCTGACAGCTTTGCCTTCTGGGTCTAGATTTGACCTCTGAGGGCTGATTTCCACCCTGACTTGATTCCCTTTTCTGGGTATTGCTAAGGTCTACACTGAGAGGTCAAACCTATTCCCGGGGTTGCAAGTAAAACTTTTCCTTTCCCAGAAAACACTAAAGGTTCAAAGAACACCAGCTACTCTCCAAGAGACCAGAAAAATGACCAACTATCCCCTAGAGAATCCCTCTCTGTTCCCAGGAGCCACTTCCTAGCCCTTCCAAAGACAGAGGCCACATCGTGGACTGCCTGATGCGTGCAGAGATTGCATGGGAGGTGGGGAGGCTGAAGCAGGGCAAGGAACACACTAGCACCCAGCCCTCTTCTTTCTGACCTATACTTTTTGGCTTAGAAATAGCCTAGGTTTGGGTCCCCAGTTGGGTCAGCTTCACCTCATTTGTCTGGGTCACCTCACCACAAGTGAGGCAATTTTCACTTCATCAGTCAAGGTAGTGACTCCTGGGGTTTGTGTCTTCTCAAGAGGGGGCTACGTGGACCCAGACCAGTGATCTATTTTTCAAGAGTAGCTGCCAAAATATCAGGTTTGGTACCATGGGAGCAAAAAGCAACTGGTTCTTTTTAGAAGAACATTCTAGAAGGCATTCTTTGGGCCACTTACTGTTGCCTTCACTCTACAGGGCTACACCTTTTGACTCAGGGATGTAGATGCAGGTAGGGAAGGGTTAGAGAGAGAACAGAGAAGAGCCAGTATGACAGTTATTAGCAACAAGGACAAAGTTTCACTATCTGAGTCATTTCTTTTAAGAATGTCCTCCTAAAGAGGAAGGGAATCAAAGAGATCTTTAAAATGGAGGTACTTCCCCACAAGTCCATTTGCATGTATAGAAAACTGACCATTCTGCCCTGCAGCCAAAAAAACTACAAGTGAGATTGGGTTGATTAGTCTTTTGATAGAAACGTGGATATAGAGAAATATTCCCCTATTATTAAAAAAAATAGTGTAAGCAGAGTAGCAAAGAGTAAGAGGCCCTTGGCTCAGTGTTGAGGAGCAGTGGGGGACTGGGGCTAGCAGGAGGGTGCAGATCCTGGCTGGGAAGGGGGCAGCTCCCTCCATGTCCGTAGGCTGTTGGCATATAGGAATATGGACTGGGCCTCACCAGATCTTCCCAAATTGCAGAAGACACTAAATATTCAGATTTTCAAGTTACTTCTCCCAATTCTTAATTATCAGCTGTATCACACTAGGGGCTGAAATAGTAGACCCCATGTTCTCTGCAGACCTCAGGGTTTGAAGGAAAAAGGAGCTATCACTGTCCAGCTCCTTCAAGATTCATCCTTGGACTGCAGACTCTGTCCTATCTGAAGTCCCGAAGCCAGTGTTGATTTTGAGCCATCTGAGGACATGGGGGGTTAGTGCTCAAGCAGTTAATGCCCAGCCTCCTGCAGCCAATCCCAGAAGTGAGCCCCTTTCACCTCTGGCCGGGTGAGCTATAATTACCCAGGACAATGCCCACAGTGTCTGTCTTCATTCTTCCTTGTCTTAGTGAAATCCTAATCACTCTTTAAGACCCAGCTCGTATGTCACCTTCCCTGGGATATCTTGCCTGATGCTCCCCATTGAACCTAATCCCTGCCGCCCTCCCTCTTTTGTGTCCTACAACAGCCCAGATAGATCCACCAACTAGAGAGCAAGGTGACAGATGCTACAACATGCTGGGAACCCTATGAGGGCTGGGGTGGAGGTCAGGGTGGAGACCACTATTACTAAACAATTATCATGAACCGGGTGTTTGCAGCCATTGTCTTATTTGTGTCTCATGTGCTCTGAGGTGGGTAGGCTTTCTACAGAGAAGAAAAAGTGATGCTAAGGAAGCTGAGGAAATGTGTCCAAGGTCACACAGGTGGGAAGAGACAGCTGAACTCTGGCTCACCCAGAGCCAGGGCCATAAGTGTTTGTAATTCAAGAAACAACAATAACAACTACAACAAAGAAGTTTTGTTCCATTTAAGACTGGGTTAGAAAATGAAATGTAAAGTTCCGTGGAGATTGAGCGTACGGGTACCCTACAATGAAACTCTAGATAAAGACATCTCAGCCCTGAACAAGCATCACGACATGTTGTCAATGAGGAAAAGGAGGATATAGAGGAGCAGGTGCAGTGTGCTGCCCTCTGTTTAAGGATCTGTAGGCTTAAGTTAGTTTCCCCAAAATAGCAGAGCCCAAAACCAGGATTTGGGAACAAGGAGTTCATTTGGAAAGAAATTCCACGAAGCCCCATAAGAGGAGATGGGAAATGAGTGAGGAAAGGGAATAAAGCGAATGAAGGGTATGTTTGACTGGCAGCAGAGACTGGATCCATGTGGGGACTTCTGGAAGACATGTGAACACGTGTCAGCAGCCAGGAGAAAGGTTTGAGTTTCTTTTCTAAGAGTAGGAGAGGGGAAGGAGAAGATGTGGTTGGGGCAAGAAGGAGGAAAGGTGGGAAGGGGAACAAGATGGACGGAGGAGGAGGAGGAGTGAGAAGGGGACCCTTGTGTTTCCCTGGGCACACACACCCTAGAGACCATTCCAAACCAAATGGTCATTTTAGGAAATCCAGGGTTCCAGCTAGTTGAGGCTCTACTCACTTCTGAAAGAGAAACTCCCCACAACAGGCACAAATACTTGTATATTTCAGTTAAGGAAAGCTCATGTCTACTGTTAATACCTAGCATGGTCAGCTGCTCCATCTTTCATACCATCCCAGCTCTGGGATTTCTGCCCCCTAGACTCCAGGAGCTATTGATGGGGACAGGTTCAAGGTCCCACAGAAAGTTAGTGCCAAAGTCAAGGTCAAAAGGCACAAGAAATCAATACCATTGACGGTAGCGAAGCTTCACCTTAGCAGCTTAAATACTAATATCATGGTTGGCCTCCTTTCGTAGCTATTCCTAACAGTCTGTTTAAAAAGCAACAACATCAAGCCAGTATAAAGCTGAGGATAACTTTGCCTAAATTATGTTTGTGCTTGTTTATTTTTAAGGAAGATCTGTAATAATGCAGTATTATAAGCCATTGCTCATCTCTTCCCCTGCGTGGGCTTATCTCTTCTCTCTTACGTGGCTCAACAGTCAAATCCTTTACAAATTGATCATTTCCTTCTTTCCTTTCCAATCTCTCAGTTCATATACAAAAACATGGATTTGCTGTATCTGCTTTGGTTACTTTGATCTGCCCTCTGGGGAATCCCAGGCAATATGGTTATGGTGTCATGAGAAGGAACAATCTAGAGAGTAAAAACCAGCCAGAAGATAAAGGAATTGTAGGGAGACTTCAGCACCCCCATAAGCTATCTCCATAATGGCTGGGGCCTTTTTCCATTCACCACTGCACACCGGTACCTAGAATGATTCCTGGCACATTGTAGACCTTCACTCAATATTTGTTGTAGGAATAATCTTTGTCAGCAGTATGCCCTGCCCCCAAATAAACTTGAAGTCCAAGTAAAAAAGAGTGAGCTTGCTCTGCAGACAAAGAGTGGGGACAAGATCCTTGGAACCCAACACCTTTCCCACTTCCAATCAGACCACTCTTTCTCCTACTGAGCCACACACACATGCTCACCCCTGTCCCAGACACCCTCCCATCCCCGTTCACACACTTCACCCTCCAGCTGGGCATCCAATGTGAAAAGAGCAAATGGAAGTTTTTGAAATGTCTGGGCTGTTAGATTCCTAGAGCTGGAAGTTCCCCCCTGGACCTGACTTCTCTTGCATCCTCCAGATCAAAAGATGCTAACCAGTCTTGTACCACCATACCCTAGAGCCTGACACGTAGCATTAGGTAAGACAAGGTATCCAAGTATTCACAGATTCCAAAGGTTCAACATGTGTGGAAAATTCTAGACTTAAAACTCATTTTTAAAAATCATCAGTTTAGATTAACGATTAAGTATCTGGGGTGACTGGACACTTATGACCATTGTCTTTCATACCTTAGAAAACTCTGAGCCATCTGCCCCCAAGACTCTAGAGGCTGTAGACGGGAAAATGGTTTATGCTAGTTCCCACAGCAAAGACAATGACAAAATCAAGACCAGAGGCACTGACTAGAGAGGAAGTTAAACTGGCTTTTAAACAGTGCCTCGCTTCTCCAGTAATCAGGCTCCACACAGGGCTAAACTCCTCAGGAGGGGTGGAAGTTTTGCAACAGTTCTATTGTGTTTTATTAGTGCTACAAGACTCCAGAGAGCAGGGGCCACATCTTATCTGTAGCTGTATTTCCAGGACCCCACTCAGTGTCTGGCATATAGCAGACACTCAATAAGCAGGCGTGAATTGACCAAAATCCAACTAAATCAAGAAAGGAAAGTGGTTGAGGGCCTTTTAGGTACCAGACACCAACTGATAGGATTCTTTTTGTTATTTCAGCCAACCTTTGTGTCACTCATAGGAAAAATATCATCCCCCTTTGGCAGATGAGAAAACAGATTCAACAGAATTGGTGTGTTGCAGAGGCAGAACTCAAACCCAGATCTGAGTGACAGCGAAACCACTTCTCTTGCAAATATTCACTGTCACTTTTAAATGTTCCGATCCCATGGAGCATTGCATCCTACAAGGTGCTTCTAGCTCTAAATGCATTTGGGGCACTATGTAATTTGGAACATTAGATAATTAGATGCTGTGGCGGTTCATCAAAACGTGAGGGCACCTGGCCCAGAGAGAGATGATGGAAAGAGTGTTTTTGCTGGCTCTAGTTTGGGTGATAGATGGGCAGTTCACCCAGTGGGACCAGGGCTGGGAGAGAGCTTTCATGCACACTTGCATTTTGAATAAGGATCTGAGCGTGATGCTGGACACCCCTCCACATGAGTTATGGCTGAGGAGAGAAACACAACAAAGCAATTTGCCTCCATAACTAATTCCTCTTGTCTGTAGCGCTGAAAGAGCAATACTTTAGCAGCCAGTGAGTTGGATAATTGGAAATAAGGGCAACTCTCTGAGTGGGCTGAGGAAGGCTGAGGAAGGCTGGTTTTTATCAACCTTGGAGCTATCTTTTATAATCAGCGTCTATGTGCAAAAAATAAAATAAATAAATACAGAGGAGAAATAAGCAAGCCTTCCTCGTCCACCAATACAGACAATTTTTTTTTTAAATATACTATCTTGAAACTCCATTAAATAGCAGTGAAACTCAACTTTTAGGCTTTGGCAGGAATCTTGGAGGTAGGTCATCGAACTAACACTTCTGCAGATTGAGCAAAATTTTGCCAGAATCAATGTTCTTTCCACTATAGACAGAGAGGCGACAAGGCCAAGACTTCTCTGTAAGGATTTTTGTCTTCTGATTGCTAAGCAAGATTCCAGCTCCTCTTTGCTTTTGCAGTCACTTGCTGACTGGAAATCCTGGCAGATTTGTGCCCTGTGCATGCAGCAATTCAAAAAATTGTACACACACACACACACACACATACACACCTGCTACACTCAGCCCTCTCCTCCACATGCTATCCCATATTTTTGCACCCCAAACTAAGCCAACATCCAACCCACCATTTAATAAGTGTCATAGAGCTCCACCAGAAGGATCTCCATTTATATCTGTGACAATTTTCCATTCCCTATCAAGTCATTTCTGATTTATGTGGGCACAGATTTATAAGTGTAAAAGCCCTGGGCAAAATTATAGGCTGGAAACTTCCCTTGGGTAAATAATGAAGGAAAACCAGTCCTGGGGCGGGAGTCTCTTTCCAATTAGAAATTTTACAAATAATATAACAACTCAGGCATAATGTTTGGTACTGCATATGATATACAGAGAAAGATGGAGAATATCCCATTCACCAAAAAAAAATCTCTTTGCAGTCAACACTGCATTTACTCTGAAGACATTGCTTGTGAAACTGCTTAAGGTCAAGGTAAGACTCCCAGAGCAAGCCCAAGACAGGAGGTGATGAAGAAACCACTCTGCATAAGAAAGGAGTAGGAAACTCGACTTTCTGGGAGAAATCTTGGAGAAGGGGAGAGGAGGAGAGACAGTTGATGCTGCTTGGCAACAAGGAAGGAGGAAGAAAAGGAAACCCCAGGTGACAGTGTAACCATGGAGTAGGCTGGACACAGAAAATGTCTAATGGGGAATTTTCAACACCTCCTTGCGCATTATTCTGAATAAAATATCAATATTATAACATGGCTCCCTGATAAGAAACCCTCAGTGGATTTCTGTTGCTTCCAGGATACAGAAAGCCCTAGCCTGCTCTCCGAGGCCTTCCCATTCCAGAGCCAGCACGCCATCACTGAGGATGCTGCGGCTCCAGCCCTGGTCCAGCTCCCCCCACCTTGGGCAACCCGAGGCACCTCATCCTGCTCCAGTGTCAGTGAGAAGGTTATGCCAGCTGACCCGTGATGGCCCCCTCCTCTCTACCCTCCAGAAGGGTATGTGACTTCCCACAGACCTCCACTCCCACCAGCCTCCACTGCTCTCACTCTCCTTCTTTGTCCCGAAATCACACTACCTGTCACTCAAATGACCTTTTCCTAGTTGCCCCTCCCACCTTGAGAACAACCCATCCTTTGAATGCTAGCAAGTTCACACCAACTTGAAAATCCCCAAATGCCACCTTGCAGAGATGTCAGGCCAGGCCCTGCTGGGGACCTGCTTTGGCTCTCACTGTGCAGGTGGTCACGGTTTTGCTCTGCCACCGCTTTGTGTCATCATTCAATGCTTCCACATGGCCATGTCCCGCTCATCTGGATCCTGAACCCTCTGAAGGCTTGGACGATTGGACTTTATTATCACTACGACTCTGGTATCACCAACACACTCGTGTACAGTTCTGAGCACCAAATAGATACTAAATGAACAAATGAATAAAGTCAATGAATTGGCTTCTCTGTACTGAGTTCAGCTGTTTTGGCTCAGATCCACAGTCTCCCTGTACCGTAGAACTTTCCCTTTAACTTTCTGGAACTCCACCTGCTGGAGAAAAAGTTGGTTGCTTTTTCACTCAGCCTGTTTACACCAGATCTGGGACAGCAGAAGACTTGTTTTCACCCAGGGCATGTATTTTTATGTGTATGTGCAAAGTGAAGGAGCAGCCCATTCACTGACAAACTACTGAATAAATAGCTCATTAAAGATAAACAGTGGATTCCTGCAAGAGCTGGAGTCTGATGCCTTTCCTATTTTGGGGGTCATAGTGAACAGTGAGGGGGTGTCTTTCTTCCATCCCTTCATTTGGTGAAGCCATGTTCTGCCAGTGTAAGCTCCTTGGGAACAGAAGCCTTGTCTTTCTACCTCATTCACCACCGTGTCCCCAGCACAGATGGGCACTTGATCTGTGGGGTGAAGGACTGAATTAATGAATGAACACAAGCACACTGAGAACCCTGGAGGATGTCCACAGCCTTCTCATTGACAGCCCCCATCAGATGGTGGCTTTCATGGGGCTTCTCTCGAGCAGCAGCTGGGGGATAGTAGATGCTGAGCATGTGGGGATGTTTAACATTTGCTTGTTCATTTGCTCATTAGCAAAATGCTGCTGCTGATTCTCAGCTCACCTTGCAGGAACCAGAGGATATACGGCAATACCTCATGCATGGTCCATGCCACGCTGTAGCCAGTATGGTGGGCTCTGAGCTCCCAACATCCAAATACATTAAAAACAATGCCTGGTGACCTTGCAACTCCCCTGCAGTGTCAAGTGGGGTCTCAGGAGACCTCCATGAGGTCCCCATGTATGAGGATGAGATACGGCTTCCTTCACACCTGGAAAAAGGTCGGAAGCACACAGTCCTTCAGGTGTAAGAAGGCCACGCCCTGCCAGGCACGGTTTCTGAATGGTCTGTCCAGTGGTAGGGTTTGTTCACATGAGACACTCACTCCCACCTGTTCCTCCCCTGCCTTGCAACACAATAGCTATGGGATGGCTGGCCAGAGTGAGCAAAGTATAGACTTGGTTCAGGCCACACCCAATCAGGACCATGATACTATAAGCTCTAAGCATCTCTGTCAGGCCAGAAAAAGCACAATCACATTCAAGGATCTAGGAGAATCTGGGTAGTAGAGCTACATAGTAGAACTAATAGTGGTTAGTTCAAGCATGGATGCTGGAACCAGACGGCCTGGGTTTGAAACCCACCTCCACCACTGACAGATTTGTGACCTGAGGCAAGTTATCCAGCCTCCCTGCATTTGTTTCCTCACCTGTAAAGCCCTTAGCTTTCTGAATGTTAGGCCAGGTTATGTATAAAAGGGTAAATTTACCGTACTTACCCAGTGGGGCTGGGTCCTACAAAGGTTCTCATGAGAAGTAAATATGGTAATACATAGCACGCTTGCCTTCATTAACCTGTCACTGTGTAACAAACCACCCCAAAAGTTAGTGACTTAAAACAACAGTCATTTATTTGCCCATAATTTTGCAACTTGGGCAATGCTCAGCAGGGATGGTTTGTCCTTCCTCTGCGTAGCATCTGCTGGGTGTCTCTTTTGTGCCAGAGAATCAAAGGTGGCTTCACCCACACATCTGGCGCCTTATCTGGGAAAGGCTGGAATAGTGTGGGGCCACTTGACTCTCCCCCTTTCTTCATAGTCTCACCCTCCTGAGTTGTCAGACTCCTTTGCACAGCTTCCAAGAAAATAAAATCAGAAGCTGCCAGGTCTCTTATGGACCAGACTGGAAACTGGCACTGCAGCAAGTCCATCGCATGCTCTTGGTCAAAGCAAGTCACAAGGCCAGTGCCAAAAAAGAGGGAGGAGAAAGGCCCCATCCCTCTATGTAAGGAGTGGCTTGTGTATTCAAGGAGGGCTGGAATGGCGGCCACTGTATTTGCAAACAGTGCACCTGAGCACTCATTATTCCTACATTAGCAGGAGGAAAACCCAAGTCGAGACACTTAGATGGGGTAGAGAAGTAATAATGCTCTTGACCTGAACTATCTCAAGTGACTACCAGCGAAACATAAAACACCAGACTACGGCAAAGTGACGTGCAAATCCCAGCACAACCATTTACCAGCTGTGTCCTGTTGAACGCATCACCTTGTACTTGAAATACCCCAACATTCCCCTGCTCTCATGTG
Organism: Cryptoprocta ferox; assembly: GCA_028646485.1. NCBI lineage: Eukaryota > Metazoa > Chordata > Mammalia > Carnivora > Eupleridae > Cryptoprocta > Cryptoprocta ferox. The sequence goes on along the minus strand of CM053561.1, from coordinate 63,961,551 downwards.
GGGTAATCTCACTGCACCAGGAAGCACATAGTAGACACCTTGCCATTTGTAGGCACTCAGCATTTCTGGATTGAATACATTCTAACACGGTTTGTTGAATGAATGAACAAATAACCCAATCAATAAATCAGTGAATTGAATTAGTGAATAAATGGAGAGAAGCTCCAACAAACAGCCCCTCTCCAGGGGTGATGAACTTTATCAGAGGAACAGTTTGTACCAAGGATCCTCTAGTGGCTAAAGCCGAACATCTCTCAATCCCAAGACCCTTTTATTAACTGGGTGACCTTGGGCAAGTTAAATGTCTTGCACATAGATGTTCAATAAATATCTGTGAAATGTGTGAATTCTATAATGTGTGTTATATAGTTGAACGAATCAGTGAATGAACAACAACAACAAAAAATGATGCCAACAACAGACACCACCACCCTCCCCCACTATGCAGGTGAACTCTATCCCTTAAGATCCCTCCTTTTTAGGCATACTATTTGGTGGAAATTTCCCCTATTCACTTCCTGCTCCTTCCCTAATATAGCAGCTGTCATACTTAGCCAGACATTGTCAGCCCGACTGGGTAAGTGGAGTTTTTACTTTTTACAGGTATAGGATACACCCTAACTGATGCTTCATTTTTGAGTATCCTTGTCCCAGCCCAACATCGAGAAAAGCTGAAGTTCTGAGTTTTGTGTGAGGGCTCTCCAGACCTCATTGGCTATGTTAGGTTGGGCATCCCTTCTGCATCCACCCTAATAAGCACTCCCTTGGGCTGCCTCCACCAACAGCAAGAACAGCAACAAAAACACCAGTTAATTGTGTCCCCTAACATATAACTAAATTGTTAGTTCCCTGAGAGGTGTTCTATGCACTTGGGGCAACATGTGTCTAATGCAATCACATCAACTACTACAAGCACCACTAATAGGACTTCTACTACCAATACTAGTAACAATAGCAATAGTAAATCTTAGCTACTATTATTATGGTTATAACGTATCAAAAATTATACTCCTTATTTTCTTTAGTCCTCTTAATAACTCCATGAAATAGTCATAATTATAATCCCAAATTTATAGATTATAGTCCTAAAGCTCAGAGAGGTTAGGTAACTTACCCACATCCCACAACGTCTCAAGGGCCAAGCAAAGATCTTTCACACAGGTGAACTGACCTCAGGGCTGCTTGGTCACATCGTGGCCATTACCACACTGTTCTCATCTATTTGTCTGCCTCTCCCTTTGGAGTGGGAGTTCCTCGAGGGCTGGGGCCACTTGTTCCTCATCCCTGAGGACTCAGTGTTCAGCACAAAGCCTAGCACAGAGAAGGTGTCCGTTGGAACATGCTAGTTGGATGAATGAGGACTCTGTGACCTGACACACAAGCCATTCATTCAATGGCATTAACCATTTGAGGAAACATCCCATCTATCTGTCAGGCTTCGTTGCTCCAGTGGAAAAGGCATTATAAAACCTGGCCCAGAGACATAATTATCTTTTGGCTCTAGGAGATACTCAATTCATCACTCTTGGCCAACACAGGAGTTGGACTGAGTTGGGCTGAGATGCAACAAGACAGATTAGATTCCCAAAAATCGCCTTCACTTTTTTAAGTTTCTCTTGCTTTCCCCCTTCTCTCTCCCTCTCTCTTCCCCCCCTCTCCTCTGAGCACACACATTCCAAGTAGTTAAGTTTGACACATTGGAGTAAACAATGACTACTTTAATTTACACCCCTCGGGCATTTCTGCCAGAAGCACTCTAGTGCCTCTCCTTCATTAATCTACTGTTTCCACATACAACCTGATGAGGCTAGGGGAAACCCTCAGAGGAAACCCAGGCACCTCAGTGAAACTCAGCCACTCAGGATGGATCCCACAGGAGGTAGTCTAGGATGGTGTCTGAACACCTAGAACATGGCAGGTGAGCCCCTCGATGTGCTGCAGATGTTGGCACACAGCATTTCCTGTAAACCCCAGATCGGCCAGGGTACTGTCGACCCTTTGTGTACAGGTGTGAAAGCTGAGGCCAGGGGCTCACAAATCCTAAGACACTAGTGCTTAGACTCTACTGAAGTAGCCCACATCCCAGCCTCATCTTGCAGAGTGTGTGATGAAGCGGAGGCCATTTCTGAGTATGTGAAAGTACCAACGGGACAAGGCCCAAGTGACCACGAGTACAACAAGGTAATCAGCTTGAGAAATTGGCCTTACTCTGGCACAATTAGCCCACATGGGGAATGATGGAATTTTTTCAGTGGGAGAAATCTTCCGAGAACACTAAATGTGACCTATGAATCACCAAGGGAGCTGGTTAAAATGCAGATCCCTGTGTCCCACCTCAGCTAGACTGAATCAAAACGTCCAGGGGCCTGGAAATCTACATTGGCAACATACCTTTCCCACTCCCAGGGAAAATTCCAATACTCAAGTTTGAGAGCTTCTGTCCTAGAGGCAAAGTATGAGGTCCACTGCCCGGAAAGATAACAGGCACTGGGGGAGATTGGGGGTGTGGGGAGCACCACATACGTGGCCCCATGGCTGTTCCCAGGTCCTGCAGGAGTTTCTGGAGTGACTGGCCCAGAGAACCTGTCTCTCAACCATTCTTGGCCTCTCTCTTTGAGGAACTGGTGAGCTGAAGTTTTCTCAAGGCCAGGGCCACTGAATGAGTATGTGCACCTGCCAGCTCGGGCACATGAAGCAGAAGGTCAGAATCGCTAGAAAACTTGACCTTAAATTAGAAGTATCTTGTAAACAGCATTTTGTAGGGCTGGCTCCTCTCTACTCATCTTGTTTGCTGTGTGGTGGGGGAGCTAATAAGGAAAAGAAAAAGTGTCAATACATGAACTACTGCTCAAAGTCTCAAGTGTTTACAGTCTGGTACCCTCTGCCAAAGAAGTTTCTTGGGGAGTCTCAGTATCTGTGCATCAGCACAGAGTAACCTTTCATTAGAACTTCTATGGATGCACAACTGAAATTTTAGCAAACAGTGGAATAATAGCTTAAGACATTTTTTAACTCAAAAATTAATTTCTCAGGGCACCTGGGTGACTCAGTTGGTTAAGCATCCAGCTTTGGTTCAGGTCATGATCTTGTGGTCCATGGGTTCGAGCCCCATGTCAGGCTCTGTGCTGACAGCTCAATGCCTGGAGCCAGTTACAGATTCTGTGTCTAAAAACATTAACAAAATTGTTTTAATTCATTTCTCTGGGTGCCTGGGTGGCTTAGTCAGTTGAGTGTGCAACTTCGGCTCGGGTAGTGATCTCGCATTCGTGGGTTCCAGCCCTGCATCAGAGCCTGGAACCTGCTTTTGGATTCTGTGTCTCCCCCCTCTCTCTGCCCCTCCCCTACTCACACTCTGTCTCTCTCTGCTTCTCAAAAAATAAAATAAAACATTAAAAAATTTCATTTCTCTACTTAGGCCTCAATCCTCTCATTGGTAACGTTTCCACTCCCTGCCATCCCAGCCTGCCACCAGCCCACGTGATGTCAAACCTGGTCAGGAAGCACTTTGGTCAAAAGCATTTCTCCTTCTTCCTTTGTCAGAAGGATGGTAAGGCTTGGCTTTTAAAATGTTCCCCAAGTTGAAAAAAAAATTACATATAAGCTCAGTACCCAGGGAAATGAAGCTTACTTTAGTGTAGACTTAGCCTTTTTTTTAATTTGTGGGAAAGACAAAAAAAAATATTGAATTTCATACAACTTTTATCATGTCTTACAGTGAAAAGCCACTTGCCATTTATAAATGAGGAACTCTGATGGGCTCCTGGATCCCCAGGAAGAAGACGGAAGCCAGAGAGCCAAGAACAGAGCTGGGTGTTCCCAGAGCTGTATCGACATTTCCCAGAAAAAGGAGACTAGAGAAAATGCTTCAGAGCAAGGCACTACGTAATGTAAAAAGCACAGGCCACTTCCTTTGTTTGGAAAATTATGTCTTATAGGTTGTCAACTGATCTGAGATGGTGACGTGTGGATTTATTTTTTCAGTTGCATGTTGACCATTTTAGAGATGTGAATGCTCTCATGGCCGGATTTGTTGGCCCAGTCTCCCCTCTGGGATGGGACTCCTATGGCTTCACAAATTGAGCTGATTCAACTCTCTGCCTTGTGCCAGGACCTCTACTCAAGGATAAAGACCAATTCTCTCACCTCTGGAGCCGTGCTCTGTTGGCATGGGCTAAAAGCTCTGAGGAACAAACTCCTGCTGTGCACACGTGCTGGTTTCTATGGCAACAATCATCTAGGTTTGGGCCAAGGTTATCAGATTTAGTGAGTCCCTACAGAGGCGAAAGACAACTCTCTGTCTGGGGCCTTCTCAAGAACAATTTTTTCTCTTCCCTACCTGGCTTCTGATAGTCACTGACAACTCATTGTAACACCCGTGCTTCTGCTTCCCAAATACATCCCACAAATTCCAGCTTCTATCAAGCTATTTTGCTGCCTTCAGATAAGTCTACATCAACATTAAGCAAGTCACAAAGATGGTGTGCTTTATTTAACTCCTGGCTTTCTTGCAGTGGAAGGCGATTTACAACTGGTATTATCATTAACTATGATGTAGTAAGTACCCGTGATGTGCCAAGCACTGTCCAAGGCACTCAACGTACATAATTTCATTCTTTAAAATAGTCCCATGAATACAGTGTCATAATCCCCATTTCACAGATGGTAAAACTGAGGGACAAAGAAGTCAAGTAGCATGCCTGATGTTCCAAAGTTATGTGTGGTGGATCCAAGATAGGAACCAGGTCTTTGTGATTTCACCAAACCTCCAAATCCTACCTTTCCATCACTTAGTGCTGCCTACCTCGAATGACAGGTTACCTTTATCTTTCTTCTTGGAAGACCTCATAACTTTTCCAAAGTCTTACATCATTTCCAAGCTTCTCCTCTGTGCTTTTTTAAAACTTTAGAGATATTTAGAAAACTTAGAAACATTTTTAGAGAGAATGCAAGCAGGGGAGGGGCAGAGAGAGAGAAGGAGAGAGAAGGAGAGACAGGGAGAGAGAGGGAGGGGCAGAGAGAGAGAGAGAGAGAGAGAGAGAGAATCCCAAGCAGGCTCAGTGATGTCAGTGCAGACCCTGACTCGGGTGCTCAAACTCATGAACTGTGAGATATTGACCTGAGCTGAAATCAAGAGTCAGATGCTTAACCAACTGAGCCACCCAGGTTTCCCTCCTCTATGCTTTCAACTATCATATCTCCTTTGAACATTTCCATTCAGCTGTCTATTTTAGTTCTTTTTTTTATCACCCTTTTCTGAACCATCCTAACTATCTGACCTTTCTTGGTGAAGCCCTAAATTGGAAATATGGTCTTAAAAAGACTAACAGAAGTTTTCAAATTTGTGTTTTTAAATGCCACAACATGCCAAGATCACGACCTTCAAGATGTCTCATACAGACTTCTTTGGGTTATATTTATTCTGACAGTTATCTTCTGGGTGCCAGTCTTCTGAAGGAAACAGTCGTTGGGGTAGGACTGAGGAAAAATGGGCAAAAGAACAGAGATAACTTGTCTGGAAGAATTAAACAATCCAATGTATTAACACGTAGTGGAAATAATCGGAGCTCATCTTTTAAAATACTCTATGGCAATGAATGAAGAATGCTCACTGAATATCATAATTCAATGCTCATCTATCGTTTGGGATGAAGGCTGGCATCTTTACCCACTTGCAAAATTTTCCCAAGTGCCAGCATCCCAAGCCAATGATCACAACAAATAGGCTGCCTCCTAAATAAATTTCATATCGGCAAACTCGATTATTGCATTTTTCAGGCATTAACGTGCAAAAAGGCTGAGAATATTGCAGCCACTTCTCAGTGCAGTGGTTATAATGACAAGGTTAGAGCTGGTTTCAAGGGTTTTCTCAATTTTAAAATGTCTTTATAGAGTTTACCCTTATCTAGGCTGTGTGTTTATTTACTGGTCCACCCTCTTTTTATTGGGCTTTTGGTTTTTGCTTTCGCTGACAGCTCTCCATTTACTGGGCCTCAGAGAAGGTCATCCTCCAAGCCTCCCAAAGGTACAATATACACCTGGATACAAAATCAGGAACATAAAAATTATCTGTAGCATGGGATAGTCAAGTTCTTTCTACAAGGGGCAAACTTTTCAATTCACAGTAAGTAAAGAATGACACCAAATCAGCAACAATTTAATCCTTGTTAGAGTCACTAAATTTTTTTTAAGTTTATTTATTTTGAGGGGTGGGGGAGGGGCAGAGAGAGAGAATCCCAAGCGGGCTCCATACTGTCAGTGCAGAGCCCAACATGGGGCTCAATCTCAGGAACTGTGAGATCATGACCTGAGCCAAGATCAAGAATCAGACACTTAACCGACTGAGCCACCCAGGTGCCCCAGAGTCACTAAACTTTTTAAAGCAGAAAGTAAAATTCAGATTCCTTACTCTGGTTTCCAGGCACAGAGCATTTGGATCCATCCAATTTCCCTACTCTTCTTTCTACTCCCAAGTGAAAGAAGTGCTTCGCTCTGACTTACTAATGAGTCATTGCCCCAGTATGGTTATAAATATCGCTGTATTCAAGAATCCCTACTCATAGCCCTATAATCAAGTCACACACATGGACCACTGTCGAAAGGCACTTGACTGGAATCAGGAATCATGGCTCCATCAGGAACTTGCTGCATATCCTGACTGGGTGAGTCCTACTTCTTTCTCTTTTCTCTTCTCTTCTCTTCTCTTCTCTTCTCTTTTTTCTCTTCTCTCTCCCTCCCTCCCTCCCTCCCTCCCTCCCTCCATCCCTCTCTCCCTCCCTCCCTCCCTGTTATTTCCAATTTGGTGAGCAGAAAGTGACACTCATCAGGGCACTTGACTGTCTCAGTGGGAAGAGCATATGACTTTTGATCTCAGAGTTGTGAATTTGAGCCCCATTTTGTGTGTAGAGATTACTTAACTAAATGAAATTAAAAAGAGAAGGGAAAGGAAGGGAAGGAAAGGGAAGGGAAGGGAAGGGAAGGGAAGAAGGAAGGAAGGAAAGAAAGGAAAGGAAAGGAGAGGAGAAGAGAGGAAAGGAAAGGAAAGGAAAGGAAAGGAAAGGAAAGGAGACACTCATGAAGACCATCACAGTCGTGGGGCTCCTGTGGTTTCTAGTAAGCAAAAGTTGATTGCAGCTAGTTGGGTGTTCTTGCAGTAGTCCAGATCTGCTCCTGCTTATGTGTAAAGCTAGACTAGAACCCAAAGTCTTGGGGCTGATTCAACTGGATTAGCCATAAGAGCTCCTCAAGTCATCTCTTGGTTGATATGGTTCAAACTTTTGATTCCAAAGGAAGAAGGCTTTCCAAGCCCCAAACAGTAACCATCTAATTCACTCATAAACTCCACGCCCCCTCAAAGTCACCCTTCCATGATAAAGCCATTTGTTGTAGCCACAGATAAAGAGCTTAGAGGTTAAGAACATGGCTGCCTAGTTCCCTTGCTTAGATTTCAGGTCAACATTATTCTACTTGGGAACTAAGACACCCATGACCCCATGCCCACCCACCCCAAGGCTGGTCATCTCACGGCACATGTGGCTGGTCCCTACGAAAATAGGGAGAAAAAGAGGATTCATTTTAAACTCATTCCCACCACCAGCCAATGTGCTGTGCTGGTGGTAACTCATCTTCATTTGTAATGTCATAATGAAAAAACTTAAGCAGGGATACAGATTTGATCCAGTCCCTGACTTGCTCAAAGGCTGCCAATTATCCAGAGGACAAGTTCCCAGTTCCTTCACTTGCAGGACCTATCTTTTCTCATCTGGCTCCTGACTTCCTTTCCAGGCGAATTCTTGCCAGCTCCTATCCCCTCACATTCTGCACCCCAACCCCACATCCAGTCAAACATCTTACCACTTCCCAAATACAGGATACTGCTTTCTCCCACATGCCTTTGTTGTTCTTCTCTCTCTGCTTATCTTCACCTTGCCCACCTGCTAAATTCCTTCTTGGTTCAGGCTAACCTCAGAAGTAAAGCCATCCCCAATAGTGTTGACCACTCCCCTCCTTGGTTCACGTGGTCCTGTCCTAACCCTCTGTAATGGCTCCTACTACTCTGCAGGACATTTACATGAGAAAGAGAGCAGGTGCCCCAAGGTACATGAGTGCCTATCATGTACCTAACATAACAATGGGCACCTTGTGTAAACTCATTCGGTCATTTGCCTAATATTCTTCCCAAGCAATAAGAAAGTTGAAGGCAGGAATCGCTTCTTTTTTATCACAGCATCCCTAATGCCCGACACTTTATAAGTGCCCAAGGATGTTTATAAATTTAAATTCAACTCACACAACAGTTGACAACTGAATGACCAATGACTACTATAAAAGTGTCCAAGTGGTTAAGGTTTCATGTAGTAAGACCAGGAACACAGAGGTTTCTATGGCTTAATCATTAGGCTGAACCCAGGAGGCCCACTTTCAAGCTCAGCTTTCAGGCTGGAAATAATAGAAAGAAGAGGGAGGGGGAAAAAAAAAAAAGCTCTCACTTAGCGAAGTAAACAAACATCAACCGCAAAAAGAAGGCAAGAGATAAGAAAGGGATATAAAGATTATAGCGATACCCTGGAGAATTCTAGCCAAGCAAGCTCGCCACTCTGCTCTTCTAGCTGGATGGGCGAAGGTATAATTTATATGCCCAGACTTCATCATCTTGAATTTTTTTAAGGTGATAAGTTGTTTTAATCAACCTGGCTTATTCTTTTTGCCTCGTGTCTGATACAGTCGTAAGCTAGAAGGCAGTTTCATGCAATTCTTCCTTCTATTTGGTTGATATATTATGCTCTCTTCCAAGTTTTTCTCTTGAGAACATCCCTTCTTTATTACTTTTCTTCTCAGTTCCTATAATGAAAGTTTTGCAAAGCATGACTACCGTTTTTTATTCCTGATTGAAAAGGGAGATGGTACAAATAGGAAGAATATGAGTACATCTGGAATGATTTTTGACCACAACATTGTGTTTTTAATGGATGAACATCATTCCAAGTATAGAAGCTGGGGGTCTTTGCAGTTAGGGCCCAAACCTCTCCGTTGTCAGAAGTTCCTAAAGAGAAACAAAATGAAACCAGGAAGCAACTTGCCTTTCCTTACATAGGTGATCTGTCTTCTCCTGCTGCTCTATAGATTACCGTCTTTTTGTTTTTATGGAGACTGCATCCATAACTATGTTTGGCGTTATGCTAGCCACACTGTCAGCACACAATAAAGTTTTATCTTGATTAATGGTAATAATAATCACGCAAAGTAAAAATGTTGCCATCAATTTCCCATGCTTCATTTACCAGTTCCTTTGTACCTTTCCTGAAATTACTGAAAAGAAAAAGCCTTCATGTGCACACATACCCCATGTGCTTCAACCATTCCATCTTCATTATATGCCCAAAGAAATTTCCAGGAAGGCAAGGTGACCAGAGAAAAGCCCTGAAATCCTGAAGCTCTATGCAGAACACTTCTCTAATTTGGCTGCATGTCCTGGAGCAAACCACCCACATTTCTAAGGTGATCTGCTCTCTTGCCTGAAAAGACTGGGGTGCCCCACCTCTGGTTGTCTGCCTTATCAGATGGCACTGCTCTGGGACCAATTACACTGAAATAATGCTTCTCCTCATGGTCTTCCAAGGGGTTTCTTGTATTTGTCTTCTCTCTCACAGGGAAAGAGTTTGAAATAATGCAAGTCAAATATCTGCTACCTGAATGACTGAAACAAACTGAATTGATCATCTGGTTAATCTACTACTCAGTCCTAAGGGCTCAGCCCAATAGTTTTTTCTTCCATGAAGCCTTTCTCATAAGACCACTATGCCACACACACACACAAACACACACACACACACACACACACACACGCCTTCTGTGCCCCCATAGCCCAGTGTTTATACCTCAATTTAACACTTGCTTCCTGTCTGTTTCCCTCTTGAGGGCATAAACCATGTCTTATTCATCTCTGGGGCCTCCATAGCAATTTCACACAGGAAGGACACATAGCAACCTTCAGGAAAGGGTGGTTACAAGTGTTCAAATAGAGATCAACTGTAGAAGCCAAAAACATTATATACATGGAGTGTCTGACTAGGCAATGAGATGGTACCTCCCATCTCAGGGAAGTTCGCCTCAGCCAAGCTCTGGAACAGAAACCAGAAACAACAATGTAAAACCAGATGGGACCAGAAGACAGAAGCAGATGAACTGGTGTTTTCTGTAGTTCCTTAATTCTCTGGCTCTGAGGGCTCATGGGCAATAACAGACCTGAAGGTGGGATAATGGTTCATGACTGTCCTCAGGAGAGGATGGGAAGGTATCACAGCAGGACTGAGACAAGAAGGCTGAAACAGAGGTGAGGTCACCAGAATCAAGAATATTGTTCAAAGTAAAGAAAGATCTATGAACACTATGGAAATCCTAGTAAACCTGTCCAGGTCTGTAGCATTGGATACTTAATAAAGAGATCTCACCAGTGTACCTGGCTCATAAGTTCTAGTAATAATGAATACAATTATTACTTGATCAATTAGGACTTTATTTGTAAGGAATGAAAACTTCCACTCAAACTACTTTAAGTTAAAAAAAAGACACTTATTGTGCATGTAAAGGCCTTTAGACCTAAAGCTTCAGGTATAGCTACATTCTGGTGCTCAAATCAAACCACCAGAAATCTGTCTCTCTCCAGTTGTTTTCCTGTATTAGTTTTCTCTAAGTGGAAGCAAGGATAGATGGACATCAAGAGTACAAGGTTTACAGACCCAAGGGAAAGAGAGAATGCTTCTTTCCATTAGCTTCAGCAAAAATTCTGAGATTGACCCTCATTGACTGGCTTAGATCACATGTCAATCCCTGAGCTAGACAGTGACATGGAAGAAATGTCTTCATTGAGCAAGTCTCAATTATACATCAGAGGAAGGAAGAATGGATGCAACCAGATTAGAAGAAGGAAGATGAGGTGAACAGCCAAACCTATCCATCTACCTCATCAGTATTTAGCATTTATTAGGCACCTTGGGATTCCTGGTCATAGCCAAGAAATAGCAGTCTATGTTGTGTTGGCTTTTTCTAAGCCCTCAGCAAAGAGGACCATAAAGAATACTACCCCCTCTTCCAAAGTTTCTGTAAAAATGGAGAGTAGTTTATTCCAAGAGCAGTGTGACTTAGACTTCCCAGTCATTATATTTGAGACATTTGAGACATAAAAACTGGGTGGCTGGGGAAGAGGTAAAAAGATCTCTACTTACAAATTATATAATCATAAAGCCCAAAAGAATCATGGGTGACACTACTACAAACAATAAAAGAATTTAGTAAAATGGCCAAGTAGAAAATTCACATGCTATTCCAGCTATTAAGCTATTGTCCTTCAGCTCCAGATGCATCTGTCTATACTCAGCTTTGTGATACAGAAATGAGACTCTGCAAACCCAATTTCAGTTTCAATGGCTGAATGAATAATGTATTCATCATGACTAGAACTTACGGGCCATGTAAACCTGTGAGATCTCTTTATTAAGTGTCTGTACTGTAGATCTGGACAGATCTTTCTCCCTGTGTGGTTCTAACAGCACAGGATCCTGAAAGGAGACTGCAAGGCTGAAGGGAAAGGAGGACTTGTTTCTTCCTGTTGGCTTTCTGCCAACTTCCTGTTCCTGTGACTCTCTCCAAGCAATAACCCCTCACTCTAGTAGTAGCAGTGGGATCTAGTTTTCAGTTTCTCTAATTGCAGAATCAGCCTCATTGTGTACCCTTCAGAGACACTAGCTCCAGCCAGCCAAAGTCCTCCCCTTAGAGGTCTGCCTCCATGGACTCTTCCTTTGAGCTGAGAGAGGCCAGCACCAGCTGGGCAGTTCCTTCCCGAAAGTCTGAGGGTTGGCTCTGCAGGCCACCTCCCAAACTTTTAGATTTAATAACAACATCCTCTTCCCTTTTAATCCAGCCCCAGGGCTGGTGGCTGCTGCCTATAGTTTCTTCTCCTGTGATAACTTGGTGCTCTCTTTTCCCCTCTTCAGTTACCCACTTAACACCTTTATACCCAGTAACAATTATTTGTATTAAATAATCTCTGTTAAAGTAATTGGTACTATTTCTATCTCCTGACTGGACTTTGATTGATATCAGTGCAGAAAGCGATAGACGTCACATACACAAAATAATCAATCAGAAGATGGGAAGAGGGGCTCCTGGGTGGCTCAGTCAGTTAAGCGGCCAACTTCGGCTCATGTCATGATCTGGTAGTCCGTGGGTTCGAGCCCTGTGTCGGGCTCTGTGCTGACAGCTCAGAGTCTGGATCCTGCTTCAGATTCTGTGTCTCCCTCTCTCTCTGCCCCTCTCCCGGTCACTCTCTGTCTCTCTCTCAAAATAAAATAAAGACATATAAAAAAATTTTAAAAAAAGAAGATGGGAAGAGAAGATAAAGCCCCCTTCACAAAAGCAAAAGGGGAAAAAGGCAATGTAAGCATTTAACTAACAAGAAATGTGAATAACCTCTATGAGGAAACCCATTAAATTCTCCTGAAAACACAAAAATAGTTTGAACCAATAGAAAGACACCTGCTCTTAGATGGGAAAACTCAGCAACACAGGGATGCTTAGTGTGATCCAATAAGGCTTCATTTTTTTTTTCTGAAGCTAAACAAGCTGATAATAAAATTCATACAGAAGAATAAAAAAACAAGAATATCCAAGAAGGTTCTGAAAAACAAAGAATAAAGGGAGGTGGGGCTAGATCTGTGGGTATTATAACATATATTAGAATAAAATAGTGTGCTCTGACATCACTTTGAAGGGAAGCTAACTAACGATCAGAATAAAAAACCCCAAAGGAGACCTAAGCATGGATCATAAAGACAGTATCTCAAATAAACTTGAAAAGATAGGGGCACCTGGGTGGCTCAGTCAGTTAAGTCTCTGACTCTTGATTTAGGTCAGGTCATGATCTCATTGTGATGAGATTGAGCCCATGTTGGGGTTTGTTTAGCACGGAGCCTGCTTGGGGTTCTCTCCCTCCCTCTCTCTTTCTCTGCCCTTCCCCTACTCACTCTTTTGCACACACTCTCTCTCTCAAAATGAATAAATAAATATTTTTTAATTAGAAAAAATAGTTTTAATAAATGATGTTGAAACTACTGGGTGACCATATGGAAGAAAAAGTATTCATTTTTCATATCATACCTCAGGATAAATTCTAAGTGGAGTAGAGATTTAAAATTTTTTAAGGCCTCCGCGCCGTCTCCCTCCACGGTTACCTCGGCTCTCCACCCCTCCTTCCCGCGGCGCTCGAGGGATCATGGCCAATCCTCGCGTGAGACAGATCAAGATCAAAACTGGCGTAGTGAAGCGGGACCAAGTGAGTGTTTGGGAAACAGGAAGTTGTGTGAGTTGCAAAGTGAAAAGCATACGGCTCATGTGAAAAAAAACAGTAGCCGCTACCTAGCTCCCATCCAGTAGAGGGAAAGCAGCCCCAATGTTCCCTGATGAAAAACATTCAAGAGAAATCCAGACTTATATATTGGTCAAAGAAAAAATGATGTATGAAAAAGAAGCAAAACAACAAGAAGAAAAGATTGAAAAAATGAAAGCTGAAGATGGTGAAAATTATGCCATTAAAAAGCAGGCAGAGATCCTGCAGGAGTCCCGGATGATGATCCCAGATTGCCAGCGCAGGTTGGAAGCTGCATATTCTGATCTTCTGCAGTTATTAGAGAGTGAAAAAGACTTGGAAGAAGCTGAGGAATATAAGGAAGCACGCTTAGTATTGGATTCAATGAAGTTAGAAGCCTGAAGTTTTTCTTTACAGGGTGTTTTTTGCATTAAATCCTGGGATCCATTCCACAATTCATTATTTTTGACCACTGCTGTATGTTCAAGTAGTAGGAGAATGTGATTCTTTTTATGCAGTTGCATATATTTTTCTTTGCCTAATTTAACGTGTCAAATAAATGAATTCGTCTAAAAAAATAAATAAATAAAATAAAATAAAATAAAATAAAATTTTTTAAAAATAAGTGAGGAAAATCTGTCCTAATTATGACTCAAAAAAAGCAATAAAACAAAAGATATAGAAATTTTAAGACATGAAAAAAAACTCTTGCACAGCAAAAAGAAAAAGAGACCATAAAGTAAACAAAATGGCAATCAAGGAAAACTAACACAGTGAATATGATAGACAAAAGACAAATATTTCAGTATATGAAAATCTCCTAAAACTAAGAAGAGAAAGACTAACAACAAAATTTAAAGTAGGCAAAATTTATAAACTGGAAATTTAAAAAATTCAACAGCCCTTAATTAAATAAGAAGAAACTCAACATTTTTCAAAATTAGAGCAAACAAAACTGCATATGTGGCAAAAAGAGTCGTATCTTGAATATAAAAAGAATTCTAAAATTATTCAGAAAGAAATAACCTATCTAATATAAGATGGACAAAAAAAATCTGTCACGAGTATTTCACAAAAGAAGATATTCAAATGACTATGGGAAGGTAGTTAACATAATTAGTCATGAAGGAAACGCAAATATGAATCATCATGAAACATCACGACACATTCACCAGAATGGCCAATATAAGACTAAGAATAATTGTTGACAGGAGTACAGATCACTGAGAGCTCTCCTTGACTGCTGGTGAGCTGTAAATTGGTACAACTATGTTGGAAAACTATTTAGTGGTGTCAGCTAGAGCTAAACCCATGCCTATCTCATGCTCCAGGGATTTTCCTTTTAAATAAATAGCCAAGAGAAGTAAGTGAGTATGTCCAAAAATGTTCATATCAGTCTTATTAAAAATTTTTTTAATCCAAATGTTCCTCAATGGAGTAAATATGTCATCATTTATTTATCCATATAGTGAAATACTACATTGCAATAGGAAATAATTAATGTGCTACATATAAACCACATGGATAAATCCCACAGATGTAATATTGAGTGAAAACAAGCAGAAATAAAACAATACATGCTGTGTGATTCATTTATTTGAGGTAAAGATTTTTTGTTGTTGTTGTTAGAAATCAGAATACTAGCTACTTCTGGCAGCTATGTTGATTGAAAAATGGCAGAAAGGAGTTTTCTGGGTTCTAAAAATGTCTTATATCTTGATAATAATGATAGTTACCCAAATGTGTTTGTAAATAGAAATATATCAAACTTTACATTTAAAATTAGTTCACTATACACATTTTGCATGTTAGACCTCAATAAATTTCAAAAATACAATAAAAGTAAACTGAAATACCACTTATGACCTAGTAAATTGGCAAAAATCAATAAATTTGACAACACTCTAAGTTGGTAGGGTTTGGTGAAATGGGCGTTCATACATGCTGATGTTGATGCATACAACTTTTATGGAGGGGAATTTGGCAATGTCTAGCAAAATCATTTACGTAGCTATCCTTTCACATAGTAATTGTACTCTTAGGAATCGTAACTGTCATAAAACAATGTATATACAAAGACATTCATTGGGGCACTTTTTATAATGACAAGAGATTAGAAAGAAGACCAATGTCCATCAAATGGGGCTTATTGAATAAATAATGAAGCTTCCATGCAGTATAAAAAAGGACATAGAACACTCTCCTGGTTATATCCTTCAGTGACAAAAGGTGAGTGACTTGAAGGGCAGGAGTGTGGTGATTCAAAGATATCTATGTATTCTTTAACACTCCTTTTGTCCAGAGTTGGAACTACTTTTCTTCCTTTTGAATCGGGGCTGCTTGTGACTACTTTGACCAATAAAACATGGTGGGAATAAAACTAACTCAATCAGAGCCTAGGCTTTGAAAGGACTGGCAGCTTCCACTTTACTTTCTTAGAGCCCTAAGCCACCGTGAAAGAAGTCCTGTTACCTGCTAGTGAGAACACCCCATAAGAAAGCCCTGAAACTACTTGGAAAAGAAGAGGATGCTAACTGAACCCAGAGTCCCAGCTGTCCTTGTGAAGGCATCCAGTACGTACATGAGCTGTCTTAGATCCTCTTGGCCAGCCCAACCAAGGCCAGCCACCACGCGAATGTCATTGCCACCACACAGAGCAAAAGATTCACATACAGTAGTAACATACATATTGTTATGTTCAAATTGTTATGTGTATTTTGTGCCAAATTATCAATTTGACATTACTAGGAATCTAAATGTTGAACATAAAATAGTATAAATCAAAGAAGTTAAAGGAAGACCCTATAAAGTTAAATATGAATGGAAAATATCAGTTATGTGTTCATATTTTTTCTGTTTCTAAAATATGTATTTCCTACAAATCAAAACCACACTGAGATACCACCTCACGCCAGTCAGAGTGGCTAAAATGAACAACTCAAGAGACTATAGATGCTGGCGAGGATGTGGAGAAACGGGTACCCTCCTACACTGTTGGTGGGAATGTAAACTGGTGCAGCCGCTCTGGAAAACAGTGTGGAGGTTCCTCAAAAAACTATCAATAAAACTCCCATATGACCCAGCAATAGCACTTCTGGGGATTTACCCAAGGGATACAGAAGTGCTGATGCATAGGGGCACTTGTACCCCAATGTTCGTAGCGGCACTTTCAACAATAGCCAAATCATGGAAAGAGCC
>CM053561.1:63895627-63944493 GCA_028646485.1 Cryptoprocta ferox | reverse complement strand
CTGAGGGGGGAAGGGGAAGGGGAAAAGGTAAAGCGGGGTGATGGTCTTGGTGGAGGTCACTTGTGGGGAAGAGCACTGGGTGTTATATGGAAACTAACCTGACAATAAACTATAAAGTTAAAAAAAATAATAATAAAAAATAAAATATGTATTTCCTAGTTCTAACTACTAAAAAGGTCTAGAAGCAATTGCACTACTAGGTATTTACCCAACGAATACAAAAATACTAATTTAAAGGGATACATGCACCTTGATATTTATAGCAGCATTATCTATCCATCTACTGATGAATGGATAAAAAAGATGTAATATATATATGTAATATATAGTAATATATATATATACACATATATATATACACACACACACATACAAAGGAATATTACTCAGCCATAAAAAGGAATGAAATCTTGCAATTTGCAATGACATGGATGGAGCTACAGAGTATTATGCTAAGCAAAATAAGTCAGTCAGAGAAAGACAAATACCATAGGATTTCACTCACATAGAATTTGAGAAACAAACAAACAAGCAAAGGGATAAAAAGAGAGAGAGGGAGGCAAACCAAGAAACAGACTCTTCACTATAGAGAACAAGCTGCTGGTTACCTGAAAGGAGGTGGCGCAGGATGTGTGAAATAGGTGATGGGGATTAAGGAGCGCACTTGTCTTGATGAGCACCAGGTGATGTATGAAAGTGTTGAATCACTATATGGTACCTGAAACATCACACTGTATGTTAACTAATTGGAATATAAATAAAAATATTCAAAGTAATAAGTAAATGAATAAATAAATCTAGAAGCAACGACAAGCTTAGAATTGAGCTACCCTAGTGTCCAGACTGGGCTATCTTAATATCATTCCCCACATAAAGGCACCAAGACTCTTCCTAGGAACGACTGATTCCAAGTTTGGGATTGGAAATACACAAGAGAAGCCTAAGACAGCTTACACCAGGAAGGAAGGAAGCCACTGAAGATAGACAGAGTCACGCCAAAAGGTCACAGGAGCCGAATCATAGGCACACGCTGGCCTAAGATGATATGTGAGAAAAACAAAAATGCAGTGAAGCAAAACATATCAAATATATAAAAACTCATGAGTTCATTATGACACTAAAAAAAATTTAAAATCTCATTCATCACCACTGGAGGTTGCTAAGGCACCAACTTATTGCTCTAAAATTTGATAAAGTGAAAAGTTCTAGAATAGGCAAAACTAATTAATGGCAATAAAGGTAAGAAAAGTGATTGTCTCTGAAAGGGAGGTTGACTACAAAAGGGCAGGAGAGTGCCTTCTAAGGTGATGGAAATGTTCTACATCTTGATAGGGATGTGAATTACAAGAGAGAACTTATGCAAATGTACACTTAAGATCTGCACATGTCACTCTAAGTAAATTTAACCTTAAGAAAAAAGAACTATAAATAAATACTGAACTCTAGCCAACAGGTTTTTTCACAGTGGTAGGTACTAACAATTCTGAAAGCACTTTCTGTGTATTATAGGTTTGAGCAATATAAGTAAATACATTGAGGACAACAGGGCCAGTGTTCTCAGTATTGAAGGATGGAGATACAAATGTGAAACAGGAAATAACTAGAATGTTCTGATTGGGACTAGAAGCATCCGTATCAATTTAGAGTTTTTTATTACAGCTTTTAACAACGTAGAGTTTTATAAATAAAATAAATATGTGTATACATGTATTTCCTGTCTCTGTCCACTGAGACAGCAAAGAAGCAGTCATATAACAGTGGCAGTCAGGAGAGCTAGTACCCAGAGCTTGGTTTCTAAATACTATCCTCCACTAAAAAGACCAAGAACTTGAAAAAGCTGATTCCAGAGCTGACACAGGGAAAATACAGGGGATCCTGGAAGACCTCATTGCACCAGAAACAAAGAAGTTCTCGAAGAACCAAGACCTCTTCACTAATAACTTATTAACTGTACGGTGAAGATACCTGGTGACACTGTCCTTTTTTTTGTAGTTTTTAATTTTTTTAATGTTTATTTATTTTTGAGAGAGAGAGAGAGTGTAAACAGGGGAGGGGCAGAGAGAGAGAGGGAGACCCCGAATCTGAAGCAGGCTCCAGGCTCTAAGCTGTCAGTGCAGAGCCCGACACGGGGCTCAAACTCAAGGGCCACAAGACCATGACCTGAGCCAAAGTCGGATTCTTAACCAACTGATCCACCCAGGAGCCCCAACACTATCTTAACCAAATGATACAAGTTGACATGACCAAGACCCTCCTGATAGGATGCACTGAGACCAACACAACATCACAGCTTCGGTATTACTGTTAAAGAGCCATAACTTAAATCAAATCATAAGGAAACTTTAGACAAACCCAAATGGAGAGAGACATCTACACTATCACTGACCTGTACCCTTAAAAATAAAGACAAGGTCAAGAAAGACAAAAAAAGATTAAGGAACTTTTCCGTATGAAAAAGACTGCAGAGGCATAATTCAATGGGTGATCTGGGATCGGATCTGGACTGAGAAAGAGCTACTAGGAAAATTGCCATATTTTGTATGTGGGTTGAGGATAGATAATAGTACTATATCAGTGGTAAATTTCTGATTCTTGGTAATTATACTGTGGTTATATAAGAAAATGTCCTTGCCCATAGGAAATGCATGCTGAAGTGTTTATGAGCAAAAGGATATGATCTCTAAAATACTCTCACATAATTCAGAAAATATGTATGTAAATAGTAAATCAAATATAATGTAAGCCTTTGGTGAATTCAGGCAAAGGGTATATGAGAGTTCCTTGTTCTGTTCTTGTAACTTGTCAGTCTTCAATTACACATTTTTTTTTAAATAACAGACCAAAAAATAATTGATAAATCATAAAAATGAATGTGGACAGGATTAGATGATATTAAGCAATTCCTGATAATTCTGCATGGTGTGATAATGACATGCTGATTATGTTCTTTGTTTTTTAAGCCTTTGCTAGTTAGAAATACATACTGAATTTTTTGTGGGTGATATGATGTGATGTCTGAAATTTGCTTTAAAATATTCCAGTAAAAACAAAAGGTGTGGGGATAGATAAAAGAATAGTTGTTTGAATGCTGATAACTGATAAATCTGGGTGATGGGAACAAGGAACTTCAATATATCTTTCTCTTTCTTGTTTCTATAATTGAAATTTTCCATTAAAAAAACAAATAGGCTGCCAGATACATAGGGAAAGAATTCTCCAAGTAATGGAAAAAGAATGTTATGCCCCAGGTCCCAGTTCCCACATGGTGGTGGCCTCAGCAGGAGCCTGGACAAGGCGACAACTATCTGATCACCTCTGCCTGGTCATCTGCAAAATGAGTCTTCCCGCCAGGGCTCTTCTGAGGTGCAGAGTGAGGTTGGTTCGCGAAGTCTCCTCGGTGGTGGCCACATGTGAGAAGGTGAAGCTCTTGTGAACTGAGCAAGCAGTGCCTGGCCGCCCAGTTCCCTGCCCTTTAGCCCAGCCAGGGGGACCCCGCCGGCCGCCAAGCCATGGTCTTCACAGGCCCTGTAGGAGTGCTGCGTCCCGCACACACACCTCATACTTTCCAAATACTTGACAGCAACAGATGTGGGATGGGAAGCAGGAAGGGAGCTTGGGAAGCCTGCCTTCTTGTGGAGAAAAGAAATCTATCAAGAGTGATTTTTCTCTCTCAGGAAGAAAGGAATTTCTAAGTGAAATGATGAATTTCCTGATAGTCATTTGCAAGACATGGGACCTGTCCCTCAGCTCATGACTTCCACAGGCTGGTTAACTTGCTCTGTCGTGTCTATGGATTAATGCAACTCTCCACCTCTTTCCCTGGTGGAGCTGCCCTGGACGTCTGTGAGCCCTTCTATGTGCTTCTCTGTGGGGGAAATGGGATAAGACATCCAATTAAAGTGAGGTTCCAGGACAACTGGCTCCGGACACATGACTGGCTTGCAAGAAAGGCCTTCCAACCGGTGTTAGGATAAAGGGCAGATCATTCTGTGGACCACTGACTTTTCTGTGCCCAATGGGTCATTTTCAGGGCAGCTCTGGATGCGTACAGCTGTGAGACAAATAAAATGGGGCTCGCTGGCCTCTGGCAGGGGAGGGAGGGGCCCTCAGAAGGCCTCCTTGGATAACTAGACTCATTTGGGTGACTAGATGTCTTACTGTTGTGTGTCCCATTACCAGCTTCCTTCAGACTGCTTCTGGCCCAGCCTCTAAGGCCACACTAGCAGGGATTGGGGCGGGCAGGGAGCTAGGTGGCTCTCAGGCAGAAGGAGCACCCCACCACAGAAACATAGGTGGGACAAAAGAGCTGTGTCCATAATAATACTGATGATCATGTATCATTCATTAAGGGTTAAGAGTCTGAAATGAATTGTCCACTTAACTCTTCTTTAAAAAGTCATTTATTATCTCTAATTTTGTTATATTTATTTTTCAAGTATTTAGATGTGTTTATTATCGCCACAGGAGAACTGAAACTGAAGATCAAGTGAGTTCCAGAGGCCACAAAATAAGTGAGGAAGTGAGATTTGAACCTAGAAGAAGTTGGAGTCTTGAGTCCCCACTCTTAACCCCTGGGCTATAGTGCTATATCAATTCTCAGGAACTGAAGGTCAAAGTAAATGGCACTTGCCCAGGGGACCACCAGCTCCAGGAACTGAGGACTCAGTCAAGGGGTGTCAGGAATTCTGGGGCAGGAAATGTACCCCTGGGCCTGGGGCACAAGGCTGACAACTAGTCACTTAGAAGGCCACCAGACAAGAAGCTAGGGAGGTAGAGATGAAAAAGTCTGACCTTGGGGGACAGACATCCAGGGCAGTCTTTGAACCAGAAAGTTGCTTTTTCTGAAGCTGAGGAGAGAAGAAATAGAAAACACTCTGGAAAACACTATGAGGGTTCCTCAAACAATTAAAAATCAGACTACCCTACAACCCAGCAACTGCACTACTAGGAATTTATCAAAAGGATACAAAAATGCTGATTTGAAGGGGCACGTGTACCCCAAGGTTTATAGCAGTATTATCAGCAATAGCCAAACTATGGAGAGAGCCCCAATGTCCATCAACTGATGAATGGATAAAGAAGATGTGGTATATATACACAATGGAATATTACTCAATGATGAAAAAGAATGAACCCTTGCCATTTGTAACATGGATAGAACTAGAGTGGATTATACTAAGTGAAATAAGTCAGAGAAAGACAGATATCATATGATATCACTCATATGATGGATTTGAGAAACCCAACAGATGAACATAGGGGAAGGGAAGGAAAAATAAGATAAAAACAGAAGGGAAGGCAAACCATAAGAGACTCTTAAATACAGAGAACAAACTGACGGTTGCTGGAGGTAGGGGGTAGGGAGTGTGATTTAGAGGGACTGGCATTAAGGAGGGCACTTTTCAGGATGAGCATTGGGTCACTTATGTTAGAGATGAATCACTGGTTCTGCTCCTGAAGCTAAGACAATGCTGTAATGTTAACTAACTTGAAAATAAATTAATTTTAAAAAATCATGGGGCTCCTGGGTGGCTCAGTTCTTTAAGTGTCCAAATTCAGGTCATGATCTCAGGGTTTGCGAGTTTGAGCCCCGTGTCAGGCTCTGTGCTGACAGAAAAGAACTTGGAGCCTGCTTCGGTTTCTGTGTCTCCTTCTCTCTCTGCTTCTCCCTTGTTCACTCACTCTCTCTCTCTCTCTTTCTCTCTCTCTCTCAAAAATAAATAAAACTTTTTTTACAAATCCTTATAAAAATCAATTAGGGGCCACTCTGGGTGGGGCTAGTGAATTCAGTCGACAATTGGTAAAGGGAATAATCTCTGAGGGCTGAGGCAGTCACAGAAGGCTTCCTGGAGGAGGGGGGCCATCCAGTTCACCCCTGAGAGCAGATACGTTTACACCAGGAGGAGGTGCCTCCAACTGGTCACCAGGATGAACAGAGAAGATGTGCTTAGTATGTCCTCTTCTGGCACCAAGTGGGTTTCTGATTTTTCTTCTCTCTCAAAATAAAACCTCTGCCACTGGTCTTTCTTGAGGGAACAGCACTCTACAAAGTACCCAGCATTTTACAGAGGAGGGATCTTAAGCTGATGGAGAGCAATTCTGTGAGTGTGAGCAATTTGCTTAAGAAAAAAAAACAGTTCAAAATCCAGCTTTCAGAGACATTAACCCCTTTTAATGCCTTTTCAGGCACAAGGTAGGAGAAGGCTACTCGTTGATGGATTTGAACAGGCTTGTCATGGCAGAAGACAGCATTCCAAATACTGCAGTTTTATCTCACTTGTTGATGTCACCAAGCATAAGATCAGCATTTCTGCTATTGGGTGGGGGCTGGGTCCCAGGTAAGGCGGCAGTGATAGAAGAGAAGGAGTCATTCATTAACGCATCCACTCACTCATCAAATATGATGGAGCATCTACTTTGTGCCAGGCTTTGTGTTAGGTTCACTTGCAGTCCAGTTCCCAGCACACACGGTCCCTGTGTCAGGACATGTGGCCTTAGGAGAGGGGTGACAGCTATTGATGAAATAACAGCACAAACACAGAATCACATTCTGGAGTAAGTGCTATGGGGCGGGGGGAGTACAGGGAGACAGGGAGGTTACCAGAGTTCTAAGGGGGGCTCCGACCTAATCTGGGAAGTAACAATAGACTTTACCAGGAAGTGACATGTAAGCTCTAAAAGATGAATAGGAATTAACCAGAGAAAGAGTAACTTCAGGAGCATTCCAGGAAAGGCAGGCAACCAGGGTCAAGGCCAGGAAGCAGGAGGGAGCTATGTGAGGCCAGTGGAGCAGGGGAGAGAGTAGCCTTGAGGTGACATTGGGGTGGTAGAGCCAGGCAGTGGTGGGCCTACATGGATGGGGGCCTTCATCCCAAGAGCATGAGAAACTACTGACGGGTTTGAAGTTTGGGGTTGCTTGAATAGAACCATGTTTTTAAGGGGCACCTGGGTGGCTTAGTCGGTTAAGTGTCTGACTTTGGCTCAGGTCATGATCTCACCCTTTTGGGTTCGAGCCCCGCATCAGACTCTGTGCTGACAGTTGGGAACCTGGAGCCTGCTTCAGATTCTGCGTCTCCCTGTCTCCCTGCTCCTCCCCTGCTCGCTCGCTCTCTCTCGCTCTCTCTCGCTCTCTCTCTCTCAAAAATAAATAAACATAAAAAAATTTTTTTAAAAAGAACCATGTTTTTAAATGTCAGTTCAACAGCTATACACATAATGAATGAGATGGGGACAAACGTAGAAACAAAATAGAAAATTAGTGCAGTACAACAGGTGGGAAGTGAAAGCGACTTCTACTCGGGTGATGGCCATGGACACAGATACTGATGGATTCAAGAGACACAAGGGAGGCGTTAGCAACAGAACATTCCCCACCGGGAGGACAGATTCCACATGACACTCTTGGTCACCCAATCCCCACTGGGGGTTTCTTGGTTCATGGAGGAGGAACTCTGAGCCCAATAGGTGACCTGAACCATCCAAGATGACCCAGCCAGGCACAGAACCTGTTTCCAGAAATCCCCTCACCCCTCCCTTCCCAACAGACCTCTTACCAGGAGGGCAGCGAGGGAAAGCACCATCACCAAATGCCACAGTCTAGTCCCGTATTTCACACTCCATACTCAAAACCAGTAGTAAACATGGCGCATTCACGAGCAGTCCTTGTAAATCTGGTTTCCTTGGATTCCCATGGGGGGGATAATTCAGGAAGTCCACATAGTTGTTTCCTATTGCTGCCGTAACAAATTACCATAAACTTAGTGGTCTAAAATAGTGCATATTTATCATCTTAATTTCTAGAGGTCAGAAGTCTGAAGTTCATTTCAGTGGGCTAAAGTCAGGAGGCTGGCAGGGCTGGGTCCTTCTGGAGGGTCTAGGGGAGAATCTGTTTCCCGCTTCCGGAGGCAGCCTACATTTCTTGGCTCGTGGCTCGTGGCTCCTTCCTCCACCTTCACAGCAAGCAGCACAGTATCTTGCTTCCAGTTTCACTTTGTCTTCTTCTGTGTTTAAATCTCCCTCTTTTCAGAACATTTGCAATTAGGGGCACCTGGGTGGCTCAGTCAATTAAGCACTTGGCTCTTGATTTCAGCTCAGGTCAGGATCTCACCGTTTGTGGGGTAGAGCTCTGTGTGGGGCTCTGCACTGATAGCACGGAGCCTGCTTGAGATTCTCTTCCTCCCTCTCTCTCTCTGCCCACCCCCTGTGCTTGCTCGCTCTCACTCTCTCTTGCTCGCTCTCTCTCAAAATATAAGCTTTAAAAAAAAACAATTTGCAATTATATTTGGGGTCAACCTGGATAACCTCATCATCAAAAGATGCCCAACTTAATTATATCTGCAAAGTCCCCTTTTCCCATGTAAAGTAACATCCATAGATTCTATGGATTGGGACCCAGATGCCTTTTTGAGCCATTGAGCCTACCATAGTTTATCCACAATGAAGCGAAGACAGGGCTCAAAACCCTCCAGGCAACCTTAGGGAAATTGGGTTAATATTAAAATTACTGCACTCACAGAAGCCCATCAAGGCTAAACATTTGCAATCCAATGTACAATCAAAGCAAACCTAGTAGATCTGACTGTACTGTCTTCACATCCCTAACTCACTCTTGCTTAGCTCACTTGGTCTCTGTTGAATCTATCCTGGGTAGCTGCACACTAACCAGAACCAGCATTAAGCAAGCAATGTCTTACAGCCTCTGCTGGTAAAAACGCAAGCTACAGTAGACCCCTCCCCCTCCCCCCACTACACAACACAAAGAAATTCTGGAAAATCTATAGGTTTAATTTTCATAAACTGCACAGTGAGAATGTATACATTCAACTGGCTGGGACCATGTCATTTTCTGAGTCCATCACATTAGATATAGTCAGACACTTACCTCAAATAGTTATATATACAATCAATCAACCAATCAATAAAATACAATGAATAAAAGAAAAGAAACAATAACCCAATAGAAAAAAAAATGAGCAAAGACCTGAGCAGACCTCAAAAAAGAGAATAAACAGGGCTCTATATCACTAGTCATCAGGGAAAGGCAAATTAAATCCATGAGGTACTAAGACACACCACCCAAATGGTCTAAGCGAAAAAGGGAGGTAAGTAGGATAAAGTGATAATTAGGAAAGTTGCACAAGAGGAACTTTCACATGACTTTGCAGGGGACACTCGTCCTAGTAACATATTGGAAAACTGATGGCAGCATCAACTAAAGCTGAATATCTCCACACTGTGTAACCCAGTAAGTCACACAGAAATATGTATGTTTATCAAAAAGACATGTATTAGAACGTTCGTAACAGCACCATTATTTTTTACTTTTCTTAAATTGTGGTAGAATATACATAAAATTGACTTGTGTTATCCGTTTTTAAATGCACAGTTCAATGGCTTTAAGCATATTCACATTATCATGCAACTATTACCACCATTCATCTCTAGAACATTTCTCCATCTGCCCAACCTGAAATTCCAAAGCCATTCCACAAGAAATCCTCATGCCACCCTCCCTTAGTCTCCGGCAACCACCATTCTACTTTCTAGATCCATGAACTTGACTACTGTTGGTAGTTCACATGAACGGAACCACACCATATTTACCCTTTTGTGACCCAATTACTTCATTCAGCACAGTCTTAAAGGTTAATCCATGTCATCCATGTTATGTGTCAGATTTTTCTTCCTTTTTAAGGCTGAATAATATTCCATCATGTGTATAGACCACATTTTCTTTTTCCATTCACCCATCAATGACACCTGGGCTGCTTTCACCTCTCCATCAACAACAGGTTTCCAATTTCTCCACATTCCAGTCAATACTTGTTATTTTCATTTTTATTATTATTTACTATTATTATCATCTTCCTAATGAGTGTGAAGTGGTATCTCACTGCAGTTTTGATTCGCATTTCCCTAATGATTAGTGAATGTTGAAACATCTTTTACGTGCTTATGGGTCATCTATATTTCTTCTTTGAGGAAATGTCTATTCAAGCCCTTTTCCCATTTTTTAATTGAGCTCTTTGGTTTTTTATTGGAGCTGTAGGCATTCTTTACATATTCTGGATATTTGGATATTAACCCCTTATCAGATATATAATTCGCAAATATTTTCTCCCATCCACGTGTTGCTTTTTCACGTTGTTGATGTGTCCTTTGATACACAAAAGTTTTAATTTGCTCCAGATTATCTGGTTTTTCTTTTCTCCTGTTGCCTGTGCTTTTGGTGTCCTATCCAGGAAATCATGGCCAAATCCACTGTTCTGAAGCTTTTCCCTCCATATTTTCTTCAAAGAGTTCTATAGTTTTAGCTCTTATATTTAGGTCTTTAATCCATTTTGAATTAATTTTTGCATATGATGTAAAGTTAAAGTCCAACTCTGTTCTTTTCAACATAGATATCTAGCGCTCCCAACACCATTTGTTGAAAAGACTATCCTTTCCCCATTGAATAATCTTGGCACTCCTGATTAAAATCATTTGACCACATGTGGAAAAGTTTGTTTCTGGGCTTCTTATTCTATTCCATTGCTCTATATGTCTGTCAGCAGCTCCATTTTTAATAGCCTAAAAGTAGAAGCTAACCAAGCATCCATCAGTAGCAGAATAAATACACAAGTCATGAGATAGTTGTACTGTGGAATTCTACACAGTAATGAGAATAAAAGATTTACAATTAATAAGAACAACATGGATGATTCCCACAAGCATATGTTGAACAAAACAAGCCAGACACAAAAGAATATTTACTTTAGGATTTCACTTGCGTAAAATACAAAAACTAGCAAATTTAGTTTATACTTCTGGAAGTCAAGGTAGTCATTACTCTTAGAGGAGGGAAGCAATAGTGACAGGAAGGAGTATGCCCGGGGCAGGTGGGGCTTCTGAGATGCCAGTATTGCTACATTTCTTGATCTGAATGCTAGTTTCCTGAGCATGTTGAATTAGTAAAATTCATCAAACTATACATCTGTAATTTGTCCATTTTTCCAAATGGGTATACGATGTTGCAACAAGTATTCTATAAATATAAAGTCTAAAAAAATGACTTCCCTGCAAGAGCCATTCTCACAGCCTGCAAGTCTATCACTACCAGCTGACCTGTCATAAAGCTCAGCCAATCCAAACTCAGCAATGCCAGAGTGTCCCAATCACATAATGGAGGGGTGGGTCCGCTAAAAACAGCTTATAAAGTTCCCAGCATCATCTACTATAGTTCATGTTCAGAGTTCATAAAGCTGATATAAATAAAGTGCATTATCCATGATCAGTGTCTAATAATAAAACAATAAGATTATACCTGTTGCTAATATATTGGGAGACAGCATGACAAGGGCAGACAATTAAATCAAGATATGCAATAAGTTAGTCCTGGGAGACTCTGCAAGAATGAAACGTGCCTCATCTAGGACTGGCATCAGGAGCCTTATGAGTCACTGCAAAGCACCTCTGGCTACAGGAGCCTCAGGAAAGATGCCTTCCAACCTTTTTTGTCCCTTTATATTGCTTCACACAAGGCTGTCTCTCCTTGGCTCCCCTCAAGCCTTTCAGATAACTCCATTCAACACCTAATACTTGTCACTCAGCATAGAGGACCAGGAACAGAGCAAGCACTATAGGATAGGTGCTCTGTAAGTGTGTGTTGACTGAGAGGGAGGTAGGGAGAAACTGTTGCTCTGACCATGGAACATGCAGGAGACCATGGAACATTCTGGAAGCCCTCATTGCTCTCTGAACTCCAAATGGCTAGAAAGACAGTTCCATTCCACCTAAATATAGGAATTCAAAGGCTGAGTTTTGGGGGTAGCTTGGTGCTTTCAGATTTTATATTTACTTAAAATTAATACTTTATCACAGATCCTTTTTCATTAATTTTATTTTAAAAACTATATCATCAAAATATTTATCTTATACAACACCCAAACAATAATAGTCATTCTTTTTAAAAATGGGCAGGAGGCATGAATAGACATTTTCCCAAAGAAGACATATGGATGGCCAACAGACACGAGAAAAGATGCTCAACATCACTCATCCTCAGGGAAATACAAATCAAAACCACAAGGAGATATCACCTCACATCTGTCAGAATGGCTAAAGTAAAAGACACAAGAAATAACAAATGTTGATGAGGATGTGGAGAAAAAGGATCCCTCCTGCATTGTTGGTGGGAATGCAAGCTGGTTTACCTACTGTGAAAAATAGTATGGAGGTTCCTCCAAAAATTAAAAATAGAATTACCATATGATCCAATAATTCCACAATGAAGTATTTACCCAAAGAAAACAAAAACATTAGTTTGAAAAGATACATATATCCCTGCTTATTGTAGCATTATTTTCAATAGCCAAGATATGGAAACAACCCAAGTGTCCATCAATAGACGAATGGATAAAGAATGTGGTATGTACACACACACACACACACACACACACACACACACACACACAGTGGAATATTACTCAGCCATAAAAAAGAATGAGATCGTGCCATTTGCAACAACATGGATGAACCCAGAGGGTGTAATGCTAAGAGACAAACACAAAAACAGACTCTTAGATATAGAGAACAAACTGATAGTAATGGGGGGGGTAGTGGAGGGGGGATGGATGAAACAGGTCAAGGGGATTAAGAGGACACTTATCATGATGGACATTGAGTAATGTATAGAATTGTCGAATCATTATATTGTACACCTAAAACTAATATAACACTGTATGTTTATACAGGAATAAAATAAATAATTAATTTAAAAATGTCTTATGTAGGGGCACCTGGGTGGCTCAGTCTGTTAAGCATCCAACTTTGGCTCAGGTCATGATCTCACAACTCGTGCGTTTGAGCCATGTGTCATGCTCTGTGCTGACAGCTCAGAGCCTGGAGCCTGCTTCAGATTTTGTGTCTCCCTCTCTTTCTGCCCCTCCCCAGTGCTCGCTCGCTCTCTCTCTTTCTCTCTCTCTCAAAAAAATAATCAGTAAAAATTTTTATGTTATTTATCTTGATCTTCGGGTGTTGGCCCCCCCTTACATTTGGCTGGACATTTGTACTCACCTCTGAGTGCCTGGTTCTCCTCACCCTAATCCTGGGGCTGCACTATTTTCACACCTGAAGCAAAAGTCACATTCAGGATACAGAAAGCTTGTGAGTTCAAGCAGAGTGCTCTTAGGTTACAACCACAGCTTGTGCCTGGAACTTTCCAGCTCTGATGTCCCCAAGCAGTGCAAATACATTTGTTGGCAACTCCTCACCAGATTTGTACAGTGTTTCGGTGTTTAATTAAATTCCAAGAACACCTGTTTCATCAGCTTATAAATTCCAACTAAATTTTAAGAGGCTTCTGTTTGGCACACAGAGTTTTTATTTCCCAGGCTGTAACCACAGCAACATTATTTCCTTGAACATCCATCCTTGGCTCTTGCCACACACACGCCACACCCTCACCTCCTGCCCTTGGCGGCGTGGAGAGCTCGCGGTGGCTTTGCACGCTCCCATTCAGCTCAATAGCACAACAACATTCTGGGCCGTTGGTTTTCCTTTTCTTGATGGTTCACCTAAAGTGAACCAGCTCAACAGCACAATAGCATTCTGGGCTGTTGGTTTTCCTTTTCTTGATGGTTCACCTAGAGTGTGGACATTTGTACCAGAAAGCACAGCCTGTAGACTGAACGTCCTTCACTGCCTCTAACCCAGTAACTGAAACTGCCGCCCTTTGGTTCAGCCTCTTCATTCGGGAGCCCCAGGCTGGGGGCCTCCCATGCATCTGCTTCTCTCTGAGCTTCAGCCCCCGCTCTGTGAAAGGAAATAATGACGCTCGTCCCACAACACTGTAAGGATCAGGCGACTGTCCCTGGGGCCCCACAGCTAGGAAAGGGTAGATAGAGTAGGGACTGGAAGCCAGGCCTCTCAGATTCCAAAATCTGCCCACCTCACCAACTTCTTGGGCCCCAAAAGTGATTCTAGTAAGGGTCACCTGAGAATATGGTAATGAACAAATATCAAAAATGGCAGTGGTTAAGATAAAAAAAAAAAAACTTAAAGGAACAACATCACCCACATGAGGGGCTTGATTGGGAGGACAGGAGAGGTCTTTAAATAGAGGGCATTAAATAGAGCCCACCTGGGGCTCCTGGGTGGCTCAGTCAGTTAAAATTTGACTTCTGCTCAGGTCATGATCTTGCGGTTCCTAAGTTCGAGTCCTGCATTGGTCTCTCTACTGTCAGCATGGAGCCTGCTTCAGATCTTCTGTCTCCCTCTCTCAGTGCCTCTCCCCTGCTCATTCTCTCTCTCTCTCACAAAAAAAAAAAAAAATAGAGCCCACCTAAATTATGAGAAGGGAGATAGATTATATAACCACAATGGTATTGGGTCTGAAGTCAAGTAGACTCTGCACAGACTGGCCTAATTTCTCTGTACCTCAGTTTCATCTTTTAGAAAAGTGGGAGTGGGAGTAATCGTTTCTAACTCACAGGCTTCATCTATGAGTTAGAAGGATGAATTAAGGTATAATGTTTAGACTAGTGGCTGATGTCTAGTAAGAGCTCAGTAAGTGTTAATTATTATTACTACATCATTGTTGTTGTGTACCATTAAAATGCTTTTGTCATGCCTTCCTCAGGAACTTTCCATCACCTCCAAGACAAGTTTCAAACTTGTGGTAGTTGGGGCCAGCATCCCCCTGGGGTGCCCTCCCGTAACCTGGACTTTAAAAGCATGCTTAAGCCTGTCACCTCCACGGAGCCTTCCCTAACCACTCCAGTCCTCAGGGACCTCCCTCTCTTGCACTCCAGCCAGCACATGCTTCCTCATTTTCCCCTTCATGTGACACATCCGAAGGCCTCCTTGCCTTTCCTATCCTTCTGTGGAAGGAAACAGACTGGGGATGACCCCATGGCCTGTTCTCAGTGCCCAACTCAGCCCCACCCAGGTCAGATGCTCATTCATTCCTGCCTTCCCTGAATCATCTATCGTGTGCTTTGTGCTAGAACCTGGGAATACAGCACTCAGCAAAGCAGATGCAGAATATATCCTCGTGGAAGATGATAATAAGCAGGTTACTAGAGAAATAACTATATAATTTGAAATTGTGATGAATGCAATGAAGAAAAATAAGAGAAAAAGAACTGTTTGGGGAGTGATAAGCGTCCTGTCCCTTAACACCAATTTAAAGAGCACCGTGTACAACCTCGCCCCTATTTCTAAGATCACTTCCCTTGGCACATCAGAAGCTACCATTCTAAGCACAAAACCCTCCAATCATCGAGGAAGGAAAAGACCAAATGGGCCTCCCCCATCTTTCTTTGCCTTGACAAACGGCTGGCTTGCTCGGTGGCACCCAAGTTCCTGGGTCCAGGCTCTGAAGCTCTCTTGCTTTGGCACTGGCCTCTGGGTTGCAAATGGAGCCTCAGGGAAAGAGCAGCTCTCTTGGAATCCCAGCGAGGCCTGCAGGAAAGAACAGCATTCAGATTCCCTTCAACTAATTTTTTTCTTTAAAGAAAACAGTGGTTGGGTTTTTAAAAACCACCAAACTAAGAGAGCAGTGGTGGGGGAAGGGGGGGAAGATGCTGCAAGCAGCAAATGGAAGCTCAGACCATACTTGGGACCTGAACTGTGAGATCTCCCAGTGAGCGGTCTGTTCCAAATCTGCATGGAGTCTTCCAGGGGCTTTCAGGAGATGGAGGATTATATTTTTCTATGCCAAGCAGAGCACTCTCTGAAGGCATTTTCGGATAAGGCTAGCAATTCTCCCTTTCTTCCCTGGGATAGAAGGCAGCCAACTTTCTCACACCTCTATTTACTGGTAGGCTGAACTCAGGGTCCACATATTCATTCTGGTTGCTTTGCCCCCTGACTGCAATTACTGTGTGTGGCCACAGCTGACCTTCCTCTCGCAAGCCAGCCTTGCTACCGCTGGAAAGGGCTCTTTCCCCCACACAGCCTGTCCATCTGCAGTGATTCCTGGTGGGCTTGGGCTTTTTCTGCAGGCCTCTGATCTCTGTAGTCTCTCCTCCCAGGGAAGGATGCAGCCAAAGCAAACACAGGGCTTCAGCCTCACCTGCTTCCTGGCCCCACCCCGGTAGACTATTCTGACACCTGGCCTCCAGAAATGTTTTCCTCTGTCTATGATACTTGCGGCTTGCCCTGCCTTAGCTGACTGTCTTTACCCTCCTCCATTCCTGTTTTTTGAATGCTAGTGCCATTCAACAGGCAGGTCAAACTCTTGGCTGTGGAGTGCATCTCAGAGAAGTTGGCCTTTGAAATCGGGCAAACCTGGATTTCAATCCAGCAACCCCATTACCAGCTGAACTCTATCTTTCTGCAAATATAGAGTTTCATATAGTTAGAAGAAGAACTAGAAGAAGAAGAAGAAGAAGAAGAAGAAGAAGAAGAAGAAGAAGAAGAAGGAGATTTTATTATTTTGCAGATTGAAGATGTCCTTCATGACATTATACACAGTGACCCAGAGTCCCAGACTTAATGGACATCCTGTAGTGATGATAATACTAGTCCCCTGGGACTCTATAGAGGATTAAAGGGGTTAATATATGTGAAATGCCTGAATTCCTGCCAGATCCTTAGAAAAGACTCAGTAAATATTTTATCCCCTCCTCCTCTAACCCAAACCACTGCTTTTCCCACCTATATGATTATAACATGTATGGGACCACAGCTGCCTATTACATGCCTTCCAGCCCCAAGACAGGTGGTTTTAATTACAGTACTTTCCATCTTTCTATGCACCTGTCGATCAGAAACATCCACTTGCTCAGAGGGAAGCAAAACCAGGGCTGGCTTCTGTCACTGTCACCTTGTCTTTAAAGTCCCATGCAGCTCAGGACTTTCACAAAAGTATATCTTGGCAGTTGGGTGGAACTGTCTCATGCTAAAATTAAGAAGTCAAGATGCTGATTTCATAGAAGCTCAAATTTCTGGCAACAACCTGTACCTTGTCTATTAGGAGAAATGAGTGGGTCTCTATATGATTCGGAGCCTCTGCGGAGGTTCGGTTTAGATTGTCTCCAGTTACACGAGAAGGTACATTTTCCAAACCCAAGAATTTATCAGCATCACCTACATCTGCAAACCTGTCATTTACATATGCTGTACATTCCTTTGGAAAACAAAACAAAACAAAACTCTACTTTGTAACTAGAATTTTCTTTTACTTGATAGCGGCTGTGGGCTGACTTGATGTGGCAAATGGGGTTGCTGGAGAGACCCTATTATAAAGGTATGGTAATGATTGCTTTCCAGAGGAAGTAACTGAATACATTCCTGTCTTGTTGAAAAGTATACATCTGATGAAATATACATGTGATTTCAATGGAAGAACAGCTCAAATTTGCTCAGGTTTTTAAGCAACAAATTCAATTTCGTTCAACTCTTCTCCCTACCCCCATAATAAGAAGCTCATAGACTATTTCAGTGTCTTGCATCCAAAAGACAAGACGTATATACATCTGTGCATAAGTTTGTCTACATGTGCATGCACTGCCCACACTGTTCCATTTTAAATCTCTACTTTTCTCTGCCTGGGAGCAAGATAAACTACCAGGTAATAGCTCCTAGGCAAGGCATGAGAACATGGCACTTATTTTATAAACATCAGTAAGTCCCTAGGAAGCTGCTTTACAGGGAAGGCACAGAAACACTTCTCCTACCCCTTTCAAATCTAACTTTCTTGGGCCCAGGGAAGACACAGCAAAATGGCAAAGACCATACAATTCTGTCCCCTGAACCAGCCCCCCACCACCAAAGTGATGCACAACTAGCTACTGCAAGGAAAAATAGCAAACATCAACATTTCCCAAATGGGTTGATCTCAGGATCTCTTTTGATGAATCACAGGATTAATATCTTGTGAATCGGTTTGGGAATCACTGCTTCACTAAAGATGCCTTGGCTAAGAGAATAATTGAGAAAAGAAAGAGAGGCCATCCCAATATACGCTTACCTCTCATCATCTGGCAATCTCGATTGGTTCCTGGTTTCTCCCTAAGGACAGAGGCATAGAGATTTTAAAGAGCTTAAGCAAGCTGTCCTAGGGAATTCAAATTCTCTAAGAAATAATCTAAAACCAAATGGTCTCTCAGAGATAGAGGCTGGAATGCTTCTTCATTTGGGGTCCCAATAGCTAGGACGAACTACTCTACAACAGTAGATGCCCAAGTGTGTGTTGGATTTCTTGATAGTAGATAATTCATTTATGAGAGAGGACACCCATAAGCCATCTTTCTCCTTCCAGAGCTCAACAGGCACTCATCTCTGCGCCTGAAACCTAAGTACTAACTTCCTTTTCGTTGCCCAAATGTCACCCAGGGTGGGCCAAGGAGAGCCTCTAAACTTTTGCTTCTGGTCATTCATGGGGGGACAGCCTCTGGGAGAAATCTTGTCTACACTGGGAGAACCCTTATCAGGATTCTTATGACAGGAACTTAACACCTTTCTTAACCTTGGAGAATTAAATGGGAAAACACCAAATAGGAGCTTGCCTTCTTTCCACTGGGTTCTCCTGGACCAGATACTATGTGCTCCAACTCCTCTGCCATTCACACCAATTCTTTGGTAAACTTAAATTCTGATTCCACATCTCCCTAGGTCCCAAATTCCAGGAACAATAACTGAAGGTTAGGACGTCTCAAGGCTAACGCCAATTGAATCCATTCATTCCCTTGCCGCTTCAGGGACAGGATCAGTGCTAAATGTAGAGATTAGGGGATTACCATTCAGTTCAAAGCTGGTCTGCCCTGATTAAACTGAGTTAACAAAGGCACTTAACAAAAGAAAAGTTCGCTGAATTTGGAGCCTAGAGAAATGTCTCTGTTAAATTGGTGGTTAAATTTTAAAATAAAAGAAAAAAACATCAACCTGGAGGGATAAAAGTTCCCCGAAGCAAGTACATTCAATTAACTGATACAGCTATATCATATTTTCCCTCTTTCTGTGAGGCTAAGCTAACCCAGAACAGAACATAGCCATTTAAGTAATGATTACAAAATAACAGTATTAAAAAGTTAAATTTGAGGGCTCTTACTTTGGGCAAAGCATTCTGCAAAGCCATCTATATGAACAATTTTATTTAATTTTTTAAAATTCAGGGATGCCCATGGTATTTTATCCTACTCTACAGATGAAAAACTGAGGCTCTCAGAGATTAAGAGACTTGCTGAAGATCACCCAGCTACTAAGTAATGAAGCTGGGATTTGAACCCAAATATATTTGAATCCAGAGTCAAAACTCCCAACCAGTACACTCAGTAAGACACAGGCTACAACTTCCTCCTGAAGCTGCAGCATTCAGGGGAGACCAAACCAAAATTCCAGCCTCCTTCTCACACAGCTAGTGATTATTATGTGCCTGCCATGTTCCCAGCACTACCTTGGGGACCCTACCTGCATCATCACTGAATCCTTACAGTGGTACATTGAGGTGGACCACACCTCCATTTTCCATAGAGATAACTGGGGCTCAGAGAGGTTACATGTCCTATGTCACCCTGTCAGGAAGTGGCAAAGCCAGTACCCCACCCCAAGCCACATCACTCCTAAGTTCATAACTCTCACTTCCAGGTTAGCTAACCTTGTGCTAAAAGTCTCCTTTACAAATTTGGGAAAATGTGAGATGCATGGAACTATCAGGGTGTACTGAGAATCATGACAAACTTTCCTCTGCAAATCTCCAGAGTAATCTCTGTCCCCCAATTTTGAAAACCAAGCAGCTGGCCCCAAACAACCAGCATCAACTCAATATGCCATCCATCATGCTGAAATTTTTCAAGAGAACATTGGTGGCAATGTTCCTCAAGCTATAAAAATTCCCACGAGTGGTGTCACAAAACATGGAGGGTTTTGTGCAAGTCTGGGCCTTTCTCCAGCTCATTCTAGGGTTCCTGCTTGAATTCCTTCACTTATGAATTGCTAGCTTTTAAAGCAGGGGTAGGGGAGCCCTGCAGAAAGTTGAGATAGCAGGTGCCAGTTGTTTTAGCAACTAATAGATGCCCCCCCCCCCACTTGCCTCCCCTCAGCACCCAACACACATGGATTGAAAACCCTTCTCTCTGGTTCCCACCAGTAAGAGCACAGGGTAGCTCCAGATCCAAGCTTGAGGCCCAGGTGGACGCCTTGCAAAGACTTTGGCTAGTTTTCTAAGAACAACTTCTTCTCTCCCAAGCTGGCATCATCTGCCTGCTGGAAAAGCATCAGCAACTCTTGCACAGTTCCTGGGCTTTCGTCTCAGAGGACAGCTTCGCGGTAAGTTTGATCCAGCTCACTTTCCACCCTGTGCATTTGCCATCATCAAATATTCGAGTGGAACTAATGAATGCCTTTTACTTCCCTTGAACAAAAAGAGTCTTCAAGAAATCGAACCACCAGAGCCTGTCAATTTAAAGGAATTAGTCTGGTCTTTGAGAAAATGAGTTTGCTATCCCCACCCCCCAAAACAGTTCTGGGTTTTTTTTGTGCCCACCTAAAAGGATAATAATATCTTCACCATTACTATGCCAGCAAGAAAATGTTTCTTTCCCCAGGAGACAGAAACACATTTTCTGACTGAGCCTAGGAGACAAAATGCTAAATTTGAATTTATTTTCCTTAGAATATCTTTAAAATATCTGGGATCTGCCCCTGAGTTCTGTGCAATCTGCAGTCCCCCCTCCTTGCCCAATAAACTCATTTATCTTTCATGCTGACTAGAATTGGAGATTGATTTTCCCCAGTCCCATTCCTATCTCCCCTGGAAACTTCCAAAATAAGTACCCAGATATCTAGGAGAAGAGCAGCTTGGAAGAGAAGTATGGAAGGGCTGGCCTTGAACAGAGCCCACAGTGGTTTCCTGAGGAAGGTAACAGTGACTGTTCTTCATTTCCTTTCCTGATGTTCCCCAGATACACCAAGTCCCTGTGAGGGTTCTGAGGAGAGAGCTCTGAGTATCTGCTTGTAATTCTTCATCACACCATTTCACAACTGTATGAGGAAGAAACCCAGTGTGGTGCAGGATGGAACTGACATACTTTCTGCCTTTGGAAGCAGGGTAGTCTGCTATTGAGGGGAATCAAAGGGAGCCCTAACAAGGCTCTAGTCAGAACTATGAAAGCATCAGAGTGCCACACCAAAAAGATTCTCATGAGATGAGCTCTAAGGACATCTCATGAGAATGGGAGAACATCTCCCATATTTCTTTACCTTAGCCTCAAACCACCGCTGCACCAGAATTATAGGGTTACTTTCTCTCAAATTTTGGAGAGTTCTGAAAGGACAAGGATAGAGCCTCTGTGAGGATCATAATTCAATCCACCAACATCTAAGGTCCCACATGGTTTAACAAAGTATGAAACTGCTCTCAGATTAAATAGGGTGTCAGTAGTTACAGCTGAACCAAGGCATTGGAGCTGTACCAAGTCTGCCTCAATGGTTTCTGTGGCCTGGGCCCCCAGAGAATCTTTCCTATTGACCTGTCCATGTGCAACTCCTTCTCATTGCTTTTCTGGTTATATAGACCCAATTTATGCTTCACATCCACACCCATTCATAATCTGTGCATGTTCTGCAACACTTCCCAACCTCAGGGGACCGAGCTTTATCTATTGTTTGAGATCCTCTGACAACAACCCAGCCCATCAATACCTCAGATCATTGAACACAAACACATATGGGGGCCACTAAAGGGGTTTAAACAGAGGAGTAATACCAACACATTGGACCTTTAGGAAGGTCACACTGACCTCAATGCAAGGGATGGAAAAGGAAACAGGAAACTAGTTAGAGGCTGATGTATTAACCTAGGCAAAATATAATAGACTAGATAAGGGTAATGAAAGAAGAACTAGGGAGAAGGTTGTGGTTTTAAAAAATATTTAGGCATGAGAATAAGCAAGACGTGGGTGAGGAAGATATGTCTTATATGGAGAGAAAAAGAAGTGAATGTCAAAGACAACCTGAAAGTTTCTGGTTGTACAATAATACATAGGACAGTGCTGCCAGATAATGAGTTTGGATACCAGAGAAGAAGCAAATTTGAAAGGAAAGGATGTCAAATTCGATTTTGTATGTATAGAGTTTGGGGAATTTGTGGGAAATTATCTGGAAACACTAAGTGGAGAGTTGGATCTGGAACTTCAGAGACATATCTGAACTCAATATAAAAATGTTAAGTTTTTAGACACAGGTGGGATCAAAGGTGTGTGGCTAAGTATGAATGCTTCAAGTCAGGGGAGATCCAAGGAAAGACCTCCAATACACCCAAGACTTGCAACTTTGGAATATGGCTTCTGAAACTTATTAATAAGTAGTGAGGAGACAGAAAGGAGGTATAGACAGGGGACTGTGTGTCAGGAAAGCCAAATGAAGAGTGGCCCATAGTGTCACATAACACAGAGATCACATAAGCTTAGACTTTGAAAACTGTCTACAGGATTTAATGACAAAGAGATCTTAGATGACCTTCATCTGGATAGTTTTTTGCTTCAGAGAGTAAGTGAGAGTGAAGTCAGTTTCGAGTGGGCTGAGAAGAGACTGGTAGCTGAGAAATTGGAAGAATGAATGGATGCAACTCTTTCAGGAGTTTGGCTACAAAGGGAAAGAAAAACCAGGGCAGATGGGCTGAGGACACCATGGAGAGATATATCTTTATTTTTATTGTTAAGATGGAAATATATAGGGGCGCCTGGGTGACTCAGTCGGTTAAGCGTCCGACTTTGGCTCAGGTCATGATCTCGTGGTTCATGGGTTCGAGCCCTACGTCAGGCTCTGTGCTGACAGCTAGCTCAGAACCTGGAGCCTGTCTTCAGATTCTGTGTCTACCTCTCTCTCTGACCCTCCCCTGCTCATGCTGTCTCTCTCTCTCTCTCTCTCTCTCTCTCTCTCAAAAATAAATAAAAAACATTTTTAAAAAAGATGGAAATATATATATATATTTAAATACTGACTGCATTGAGCCCAATGAGAAGGAGAGGTTAAAGAAGATGAAGGAGATGACTGGTAAAGATCCCTGAGGAAGCAGGTGGAGGGGATCTGGGATCCAAGGCATGAGCAACTCTTCCCTGGAAAGAGGTACAGAGAACAAAACCTGCAAGCTCTAAGTAAGTAGGTTGAATGAGTGACTGGAAGTTAGGGAGTTCCTGACAACCTTGCATCAGATGCCAGCAATAGCACACTCTCGCCCCACCATTTTATCATCCAAAAGAAGAAATAAATTTGTTCTATCAGGAAAACTGGAACATATTGGTGGGTGTTAGGAGGCGGCAGATTTTGAGTTAAGAGTGGAAAAAATTTTCTAACAACTGGAGCTGTCCAGCAACAGCGCAGCGGCTATGGTGAGCTGTCTGTCAGAGGCAGTGTGTAAGCAGAGAACAGAATGCTGTAGCCTTCCTGGCCAATCTCGGTGAATCTTGTACTGGAAAGAAGTTTGAGCTACAGAGTGTCTAAAGATGCCTTTCAATTATAAACTACTTCTGCTTTCAAGGTAGCCCCTGACTCTTTCCCAGGAATCCAGGAATTGGCTACTATTTTGCCTATGAGGGATCCTTGAAGTTCTTGGACCACCAGTGCTAGAGCTGCTATTTGCAGAGGTGCCCCCAGGGTGTGTTCAGGAGAAAAACTTGGCTGTTAATAATCAACCCCATATCCTGTCATTTCACCTTTGGAACTTTATCCCATGAAGTTTGCTTACCCTCAAGAATCCCTTGTGAAAATAAGAACATTCTTAAGAGAGTTTCTATCTTCCATTGGCATCAGGCAACTTCTGGGAGCAGACTTTTGTAGGAATGGGCAATCCATTGTCATGGCTGAGATCTAGATTCTAGCATCCAAATCCATCCATGTCAGTAGGTTGACCGTTGGTGAGTTAGGTAACCTTTCTATGCCTATTGTAGAGGGTCAAAAATCTAATACTTAGAAAAGTGCCCAATGCATAGTAATCACTCAACAAGTAGTCATTAAGTGCACAAATGGAGCAACACTGCCAGAAATCTGGGGCAGAGTAAAGTCATGGTTGGTGAGAAAATACTGAAGAAATAACATTTGCTTCATTGTCCTCCATTGGAATTTATAATTTGAGATTTGCCCAAAACCCAGCCTTTTATAAGATCTTCTTTCATGTTATAATTATTAACTGTCCAAGAAACACAAATGCATTTGTATTTCCAATGGAAAAATGCCCTAAGATACAATGATTGACTGAGAAAATAGGTTCAGATCCCTCTTCACCATGCTCTAGGGGGGGTCATTCCAGCTCTGCTAAGGTTGCTGTACTGATTCTTACTAATAATCATATTAGTAACTGACATTTATTTAATACTTACTATGAGTCAGGCAACTCAATTACATATGTTATCTGTAATCTTTACCAAAACTCTGCAGAGCCGGTGTTAGTCCCATTTTACAGATAAAGAAATGTGGTTTAGGGAAGTTGTAGCACCTGTCCAAGGTCACACAGCTAATAGCAAGGTCAGGATTCAAAGTCAGGTGTGTCTGACCACCAAGCCCACATTTGCTACTGTGCCCCATTTCTTCTCCATGAAAGATCCTACTAGATGGTAAGCTTTTTACAGCCAGCATAATACCTTTGTTTCCCCTGAACTGCCCAGCTCCATCACACAGGAAGTGCTTAATGAATGATTGTTAAACTCCCAAGTGCATAACCATTGCTTGGTATTTTCCATATTGTCAGCTACTGTTGCTGTGTCTTGTGCCTTCCTAACTTCCAACAAACAACAGTCCACTACTAAGTTTGAGTCCTAAATCTCTTCACTTCCATCCCTAAGAAATAAATCTTGGACATTCCTGAGGCCATAGGAAGTCATTTTATTGCCTTGTCTTTAACTTCATAGAGCATCAACACTTCCCATAGTCTATAGTAACCAGCACTGGACACTTACATAATATTTGGTACAAGTGGAATCAAGGAAGGTCAAGATCAGAGGAATCCAGAACAAAGATAAAGCCTCTAATATGGCTGAGTTACGAAGGTAATCTTACACTTTTGGCTCAGGCCAGCACATTCCAAGTTCTATATCACCCAATCTTCCCCCACTCCATGCCTCTGCCTTCCACCAGGATGCTTTGCAACCTGGCCTCTAAACACAAGCATTTCTTCCAATTCCTACCCATGCTTCAAAGACCACCTCCAGGAAGTCTTCCTTGATGTCCAATCCCTCTCTAATCTTTGTCTCTTCATTTCTAACTCAAACTATAGTTTGTATATAGCCATGTATAGCTTCTCATTGGTCACTAATGCTTCATGCCTCTTTTCCAAGTCTCCACAAGTAGACTGAGCATTATTTGCAAATAAGAATGGTGTTTTCCATTCTTCCCTCCCCCATCCCAGTGCTGGGATTCTTGCTCAATGAGCCCAAAGACACAGGATATCCCCAAACCAACTTTCTCATGCTACAATACTCAGAATACTCCACCCTGGCAAGCATAGGAGGTGCCCTTTTCAACAAACCCAAGCGCCATCCTCATCCCATTGGCTTTCCTAAATTATCTCTAACCTGATTATCCTTCTTCCCACAGAACACAGAATCCTCCAAGGAGGCCTGGATGGATGCCGGCCCCAGTTCTTCAGCTAATTGCTCTCATCCTCTTCCGATACAAGTAAGGAATTATCCCTCCCAAAGCAGTATAGTCCTGGAAAGACATGAGTGGTGATTCATGCACGGATAGGGGCAGGGGTGGGGGCAGGAGAGAAATGGCAGAAAGAATAGAGAGAGCATACAGGCTGGTTATGGAGCCACAGAATGAGACACATTAACCAATTTAGTCAATTATGCAGCTGAAGCAATTAAATAACCTCGCAATGGTAAGAGGAAGTGTAAACAGAGCCCACAACACTACCCTGTAGGCCAACAGAAAAACAAGCTTGGCTGCTGTGGTGGAAAGTCATTGCGTTCATGTCTTCAGCATCATTTTCCTTCTTTCATAGATAATAGAACTCCTCCTCCACGTGGGAAACCTATTCTATGCATTTGAAGTAGGGCTCACCTCTAAATGAAATGGGCATTATACCAGGATTAGTTGAGTTTGCCTTCCCCCAACTTCAGTGGTTAATTCTAAGATGGGCATAGCATCCTAACAGAGATTATTAGAATCATGCCTGAGAACAGAAATATAGATACTGAAGGAAGTTGGTCTCTCTTCCTTTTGGATTGTGAACCTTGAAGATGCCAGATTTGGAATATCAGTAGCCATTTCTCCTTCCAAATGGAAAAATCTTGCCGAGAATAAAGGCAATATGATAAGGGGAGCAGATCCAAGAGGTGGAGAGAAAAGGGAGCTTTGATGCTTCATTTGAGCCCTAGATCCAGCCATGCCTGAAGCCCGTGGACTTAGCCTTTACTACTTTTCCCTCAAACTAGTTATATATGGGTCTCTGGGTCTTTGTTTGGTTTGGTTTGGTTTGGTTTGTTTTTATGAAACAGAAACCCAACTAATATAACCACTGAGACAAGGAGTGGATATTCCAGGGGAAAAGGATGCCAAAAATCAGACAGAGATCTTTGAAAGAATATCATCCCCAAATTTTATTGAAACTGTAATTTACCTCTGGAAGAAAAAAAAAGAAAGAAACTGCAATTTAGCAGGACTTTCAGCCTCCTGCACGCTGAAAGCAGCCTACCAAACTATACTTCAACCAACAAAAGAGTGCCTTAAGTATAAAGTTCAGAGAACAAGGCTGGAAAGGGAATTATCTCAGTCTTCACTTAAAATCCAATCTAATCCAAGACATCTTCCAAAAGGCTCTCACCTAAACCCTGATGCTGGACGCTGACTACCATGTGAGAATTCCCACAACCACCTTGGGTGGTGGGAGGTACAGTCAGAGATGTTGTTAAGTCACTCTCCTGATGGCCTCCCAGTGTGTTGTCTTCTCTTATTTCCCAGGAAGAATGTCAAGGAGGCATCCATAGCTCCCTGAAGAGTAGAGAAGCAAGTTATTAATTAAAGGAGTGATGTATACCTTCGAGGTGACTTATGCCGGGACCTAATCTTCCTGTGGTGGGCACGCACATAGACACTCGCTCCGGAGAGGTGCTCTGGGAAGAGCTGGCATTTGATGCAAAACTGCTCCAGTTCACTAAATTGCCTTGCATACTCTCCATGAGATGTACCTGAAGGACTGGAGGTGGAGTACAAAGTGTTCTCTGGTGTCACCAGCACACAGTGGAGGCAAAATGTTGACTCTACATGGGACTTTGTGTGGAGTCAGAAAACAGGGAACATGGAAAAGACAAAAAGACACACCATTTTCTCCAAGACCTGATCCTTGGAGCTCAGCCTGGGACCTGGCACTCTCCTTCACAACCACAAACTAATGCCAAGATGGAGGTTCTCAACCATGGCTACACATTAGAATCACCAAGGTATCTTTAAATTTTTTAATGTCTGAATGTTAAATCAAGATTTTTACAGAGAGGGAGGCAAACCATAAAAGACTCTTAAAGACAGAGAACAAACCAAGGGTTGCTGGAGTGGGGAATGGGCTAGATGGGTGATGGGCATTAAGAAGGGCACTTGTCGGGATGAGCACTGAGTGTTGTACGTAAGTGAATCACTGGATTCTACTCTGAAAACCAATACTACACTGTATGTTAACTAACTTGAATTTAAATAAATAAATCTTTTAAAAAAGATTTTTAGAGGTGCCTGGATGGTTCAATTTGTTAAGCATCTGTCTTTGGCTCAGGTCATGATTTTGCAGCTGATGGATTTGAGCCCTGTGCTCTCTGCTGTCAGCACAGAGCCCGCTTCAGATCCTCTCTCTCTCTCTCTCTCTCTCTCTCTCTCTCTCTCTGCCCCTCCCCCAGTTACACTCTGTCTCTGTCTCAAAAATAAACAAGCATTTTCAAAAATAAAAATAAAGAAAGGATTTTCAGAGAAATCACCCAATGGGATAGAGAACCATGGAGTCAAGAGAACACCATTCTGCCATTCACTTCCTGTCACTTCCAAGGCACCCTCAGCACAAGTGGTCCAGAGGACCCATGATGACATCACGGTCTCCCTTCCTCAATCCTCCCCCTTGCTTCTTTGAGACAC
The DNA here is from genome assembly GCA_028646485.1 of Cryptoprocta ferox. Lineage (NCBI taxonomy): Eukaryota > Metazoa > Chordata > Mammalia > Carnivora > Eupleridae > Cryptoprocta > Cryptoprocta ferox. Next base: position 63,916,458 of record CM053561.1, on the reverse strand, counting down.
TCAAGTTTCTAGATGACATTAAGAAGGACTTCGCCAAAGGGCAAGGACCCTAGAAACTAGAAGCAAAAGTGGCAGGGAACAGAACAGACTAGAACACAGCTGGTGAACCACTCTTCCATATCCCTCTTCAGGACAGTGACTACTCGAATGGACATCTTAGAGGGGTGCACAGATGGGCAGAAACACTAACTGAGTGGGAAATGGGCTTAGTCCTTGGTCACTCCATCTCCAGCCATGGTAGACTGGATGGAGTGGACAGGTCAGACTCTCTCCCTGGGGTTGTAACACAGCTCCTGTAGCCAATCTCATTTGGTATTTAAATGGCAAAGATATTTTTTTTAAGTTTTGGGTTTTTTTTAATTTTTTTAATGTTTTATTTATTTTTGAGAGAGAGAGAGAGAGGCAGCATGAGCAGGGGAGGGTCAGAGAGAGAGGTAGACACAGAATCCGAAGACAGGCTCCAGGCTTTGAGCTAGCTGTCAGCACAGAGCCCCATGCGGGGCTCGAACCCACCAACCATGAGATCATGACCTGAGCCGAAGCCGGGCGCTCAACCAACTGAGCCACCCAGGCGCCCCTAAATGGCAAAGATATTTTGACCCATATGCAGAGAGGATTAAGCTGCTGAGAAGAAGAGAGAAGCAGACACGAGAAACAGGAATAAGCCAGAATGAGGCAAATTGCGCCATCTCTTGGTGCCTTCCAGGCTTTTGCTCCACCCTGTCGTGAAGCCCAACAGCCATTGCTGCTTTGGGCTCCAAAAAACCCCCACAGTGGTGGGCAAGGTAACCAACAGCCTCTCTTGGTTGAACACACACCCCATCCCTCCTGTTCTACTCGCCACAGGAGCCTTGTAGCAAGCGGAAAGAGAGAATCTGGCTCAAAAGTCCAGATAAGGCCTTTCCCATAAGAAGCCTTGGGCACATTTCTTCACTTGTCTGTGCCTCAGTTTTCTCATCTAAAAAATGGGGGCCTGGTAAGCATTAAAAAATTAATACATGCCACTGTTCCCAAACAGTATCTGACATGTTTGCTTTCAAATAAATTCCAGTAAAAGTCATATTTTACTTCTCTCTAAAATTAAGTACTTTTTCCTACCAGTCCCAGGAAGGAAATCATATTGTCCCGTAACCTGATGGACAAGGGTACTGGCTTCTCTGAGTGTGTGGTGGTGTTTCACTGTATGTAACTGTGGGAATCACACTGTCTATAACTCGAAGTTTTCAGTGTCTAGAGTGGAGTTGCTTAAGTTATGATCATGCCCCTTAAGAGTCTTGCCTCCTAGTTGGGGAAATCAAGACAAGAATAGTAACAAATGCCCAGCAACTTGGTAGGTGATATTACCAAAGGGGGATGATGGAGAGTGGTCACTGAAAACTTCAGGCCTGACCAGGCTGCACATGGAGTCTTCACAAAGCAGCTGGGATTTGAGTCACCATGCTATGTGATGCCAAGCCCCAAGGTGGCCACAATGCCCCTCCACCAAACTCTCCACCATCCCTCCTGAGAGAAAATGGAAATGCCATCAAAAGTTGTTCTTCACAGTCTAAAGATTTCTAATGATCACATATCCATGGAGGGCCCTGCAGATTCTATTTTTAGATGAGGAAGTTTAGGTTTGCAGTTAATCAGAAACCAATGTCCTTTTTGCTACTAGAGGCAGAGTAGACTTGGCCATGCCCATGCACTGGCCCCAGGACCACCTGCAGATGTTTCCCATAGTGCTGGGTTCCTGTGTCTCTACCTGGGAACATGCTCTACCTTGAGACCTTGCTCAACCATGCTAGGGAAGCTACAAGTGCCAGAGAGTCAACAACCAGTTGCAGATCTCTACCAATGAATGATAGGAGTTTATGGTAAATGTCTCCTTGTTTTCTCCTGTCAGTGTGAGGGGCAAAACCAATTCAGAGATGTGTTGCACACAATTTCTCAGAGAATATCCAGCAGGACTGAGCCCCAGCAGCCCATTGTGGCTCATAGTCATTAGCTCACCCTCTATTGGGTTTCCTCCATTCTCCCCCTCACTTCCCCAACTCCCTCACTGTGATTTCTGAGATCATCTCCCAAATGGACTGCTTATACCAAATCCTCATCTCAGAATCTATTTTTAGAGGAGACTAAACTGAGCCTTACAAGAGACCCGAAGAGCCAGGTGGGATGTGGGCCACTCTGAGAAAACATTGCTCAACTTCCATCATGCCTGTTTCTCCTGGTACAATCTGGAAGTTTGTTCCTGCCTCTCTCCTGGTGGTTCTAATCCTGTTTGTTCCTGTCCTCTACTAATCAACACCATTTGGTGCTGCTTGGTAGGTCTCTGCTCCTATAAGTGAATTAGCAATATTTCCTGGATGTTTTTCTAATGTATGTCTTGGGGGGGGGGTTATGGTGTTCAGCAGCTATACTTGAACCAAATGAGCTGTTAGACGTAGGGAAAGGAAGTCAGCCAAATCCCTGCACAGTCCCCTACTGGCCCCACTCAGTGATGCAGAGGATAAATCAAAGCCCAAGTTAGGCATTTATGTGGATTGAATCTCCTTGCAGATAAATAAACTGGCCAACTTCCCTGCTTGGCATGTGAGCTGGATGTTGGTGAACAGGAGCAAGCCATTAGCCTAGCTGCAGCAACACCCCACCTCCCTAGTGAATGGAAGCCCCACAGCCCAGCCTACTGTGTGGGAAAGGTCAGGATGTTGGCCCATAGGAGATGGGACAGGTGAGATTGTCATGGGGCTGCACATAATTCTCTCAGCAAGACTCTGTTGATAGACTTCAGCCCGTTTTCAGTAAATGCCACCCCTCTTCAAAGACTAGGATGAGATTCGTTCAGAAGGAGCCATGTGGAAATCAAAAATAAGCTGTGCCTCCTAGTTAGTCACCCAGCAGTGTTCAGTGGCGGGATCATTTACCAGAAGGATTTGGGCATCCAAGACAAGAAAAGGGGGGAACATAATCAAGCTGGGGCACAGCAATCACTGGAAAGCCAGGCACTCAGCCCATGAGATGGAATCAATTTCCTTCCTCCTGCTGCATCCACCTATGGGCAGAGGAGGTTAAAACTAGGAGACTTGAGGTGGGAAGCAAAGGACACTCCCCAGTCACACAGGGCTCTCCAACTCGGCCACATTGAAGAAGGAAGTTGGGAAGGAGAAGATAAGAGAGAGAAGAGAAGGAAGAAAGAGACAGGCAGCTGAAGAGGCAATAGAACTAAAGGCATCCCAAGGACAAAATCCATTTTGAGCAGATGCTCATCAGAACTGCTGATACAAATCCCTTCCTTCAACAAACACTCACTGAGCACCTAGTCTGTGCCAGTCATTGAGCTGGATACTGGGGATTTGAGGTAGATGTAGTGTACCTTCTCGAGCTTTTCCCACCAAGCAGAAAAGAAGACTTTGGGAAAAAAATAAGCATTGCTGATGAATGTCAAGGGAATGTTACCTAAGTGAAATCATAGGGGACATTGAAGAAATACAGCTATGAGGCAAGTTCCCCAGAGTCTTAGAGTGAGGTCTATAAAGACGAGGAAGGAGCAGGCATCATCCAGATGGAGGAGGCTGGGGAAGAGGGATTTTTTTCCAGGCAGAAGAAACAGCAGGTGCCAACGTCTCAAGGCCAGAAAGCACGGCTTCTCTGAAGAAGCTGAGAAGAGAAAGCAATCAAGAGGGTGGTGGGAGAGAGTCGTGGAGAGGCAGACAGAGACTTCACCTGGTTAAACTGTACACAGATTCTACATAAGAGGGGATTCATGAACAGACATTTAATCTATAAAACTTACTCAGAACGCACATAAAGAGATACTGACGGGGATGTGAATGAGAAGTTAGGGGGCATGGAAGAAGAGCAGGCAGTGAGGAAAACAGATAATGGAGGAAAGGCTAGATCCAAAGATATGATAAAAGGGAATTTTCCAGGATTGAAGAGAGATTCCTCAGATTGAAAAAGCATTAGTCATGAGCAGGATATATTTAAGTAATTTCAGAACTGCTAACCAATACCCTTGTGAGAGATAAATTTACCAGTTATTGTGTTTATGCACAATTCTTTTCGCTTTTTTTTTAAACTAGATACTGTAAGTGTGCACTGTTTTCCCAAGATCACTTCTGTCCACTCCTCCCTTCCCCATACGCCTCAGTGTGATACCGTGATTTGTTTTAAACACAGACTCATGTGTTCTAGCCTGCATTCCAACCCCCTCCCCACAAACCCATCCCCCTCCACACACACATCTTGGTTGTTTTTCTTTATATACAATAAAATATATTTTTGTAGTTCATTTGCTGTTCTATGCATTTTCATAAGTGCATGATAATGTACCTGCCACAATTCTGTACAGAACAGGTTTACCTATAATCTAGGGACTCTAATGGTTCCCCTATTTTACATATGAGGAAATGGAGGCACAAAGGGATAAGTAACTTTGCCTGAGGTCTCCCAACTAGTACACAAAGAGCTGAGCTTTAGTTTGGGTGGTCTTGGCTCTGGAATACCAGCTAAAATGCCCTATATCACACTGTCGTGGAGTTCCACACACCCAGCCCCAGTCTACACAAACATTTGATTGCCAGGAACCCTGCCATAAAGAAATCCCACATGTGCCTCTGCTGGAATCCTCAGCCAATAACACCACTAGAGGCATGTGGAAAGCCTGGCCCAACTTTATGGAAAAAGAGTCATGAGAACAAAAATAGTACCCCTTTTCAAACTGTCAAATAGGTTAAGGTCAAAAGGGGAGTATAAAAGACACAGATCTTAACCTCTAGCTCAAGATTTCCTGAGAATTATTTTAATGCTCCAACTTGTGACCCTTTGAAGGCACAGATCATTCGTATTCAGTTCTATAGACGTAGTACTTAGCACGTGGCAGGTGTTTAACCAACATTTGTTCAACAAATGAATGCATGTATCAATAAATTAAAGATTACAAATTTAAATATCAAGAGGTACCAGGGAAGAGCCATGGGCCACAGGACATGTGCCCTCTTTCAAGTGACATTCTACACCCTTCCTATCTGATGGGAAGCCTTACACTCCAATTCTCTTAGTTTTACTAATAGGGTCTCAGACATCATCGTCCCCATTGTTGCAGTGCAGCAAAGGCCACAGACATGTCTGACCTATTAGCTAAACTATGGATAATAGCGTGGACCTTGGTGTTTCTCTGTAGCCCTTTTAGCTACATGGAACTATGTGGCAAGGCAAGAGAATATGAGGCAATCCCATGAATGGATGATGGGTGGAGGATGGATGGATGGATGGATGGATGGATGGATGAATGGACCTAAAGCCTACACTAAATTTCAATGAAAGCTACATTTATATACTCCTTGAAGACAAGATTTATTTTGTCCTCCTTTATACCCATAGCCCCATTGCCTAACACTTCCCTATACCTAATAGTTTCTCAGTAAATATTTAATGAATAAAAGAGAAATGGAAAGACATGGCTTACAAGCAGCCTTCCTGTGCCAAATGCCAATAGAGGTATTCTTAGCTTGTCTATATACTCATATATATTTGACTTCTGTGTCTCAGCTTCTGTAACAGGTATTAGTAATGCTGAGAAAGAAAATCTGAAGACCAGCCCCTTCTGGACTGATTTTTATATGCACAGCTCACATAAGTTGGGAATATCTAGAAGTTAAAAAGGCTTTCTAAGGCCCTAATGGAAGAGCACATAGCAGAGAGGACAGGACCTTCCCTAGGGTCCCTGAGAAGAGCTGTTTGCATACCATCCACTTCCTTCACTGCATCCACATCAGCAAGAACCTGATGTCCAAAGGCACAGTGCTCCTGACACAATCAGAAAATAAAGCCTTGCCAGTGACATCCAGGGACACCCTCACCAGAGACTGTTGGCCTTGATGAGCATGGAAAGGCAAAAGCCACCAGCAGTCCATGGTGGCAAATGTTCTGCGTATGACCATAAGAAAGAGAAAGTGATATTTTTTTTAATGCCTCACTTTCCTTTTGTCACGTTGGGTCCTGGGGAGGGGAGGAGGGTCTGTTCTCCATTCCAGCCTTCAGTATAGCCTTCCCTCAGATCATTGCTTATGCGAGATCATGCTTACTGAGTCAATGAGAGCGTCACACTGTCCTTGAAATCAGTGTGAATATGCTTGACTTAAAAATAACTGGAGTGTTGCTTGGTCCCCTGGGCATTCCCCGAACTCCTGCCAAGGAAAGGCTCTGCTCCTTGGGGGCAAGAATTTATAAGAGGAGACTGAGGTTCATAAATCATAAAATTATTTCCACCGAAGCAAGCTTTTCTCCTTAGGATGTGCAAGACCACAATGAATAATAACCCAGCTTCGGAAAAAGTTCTTCATAGAGATAGCATGCCAACACTGACCCTCAGAATCTGCGAATTCACACTTGGGGCAGTCTGTCTATCATGGTGGAGTCGGGCTTTGTTAGCAAGGTTTGTCCAAACCCATCAGGTACACACCTGTGAGTCACTCACACCCACCCTGCAGAGCCCACAGTAGGTACCGTTGTCAGGGGACTCTCTGTCCTGTCACTCATTCACTCACCCTCCACCGGAGCATTCTTCTCTTCCCTGGCCCCTCAGAAAGACAAGCCCCTCTCAGAATAGAGGACTCTGAGGCTGACGGGACACAGGGCATGACCGCAAGCACTAAATTCACCACCAAGTACACAAAGGGCCAGGAAGCCTGCCTTGAAATATGCTAAGGTCTTGCCCTGTCACCATCCCCTACTCTGGGCAGATGGAATGATCATGTGGTTGTGTTGTGTTGGTCATTCTCTGTTTGTCTCGTCAGCTCCATCCTCTGCCCCCTCCGTGTCTAGGAACTGCCTCACCAGGGCAGGGTCGCTGCCTGCCTTCCTGGGGCTCCCCCGAGGGAGACACTGCCAGAAGATTAAAGGGTGGGAGGAGGCGTCAGGTCTGCCTTATGCTACTCCCTCCCTGCTTTGGGCTACACTGCTGGCAGGGCTGCCTCCCTCCACCCTTCACACTCCAGCCTCTGCTGGCAGCCACTTCACACGAAGCTCTTCTTGGGTTCCAGTGATACTGTTCTCTACCCTAGACTCTTCAAGCCTATGGATGGTGGGCGCTTCCTGATCCTGCTTTTCTCTGAGTGTCTCAACATCCCTGGTTGATCCTTATAACTCTGCCATTTCTCTATGTTTTCCCCTTCATCGAACCACCCAAGAGAAATTGTGCTTCCTGGTGGGCGGGGCTCTGGCTGGCCAGAGGTACAAGGGAAAGGGTGTTCATCTTGGATTAAGGAAAGCCAAGGCCTAGATGCTGCTCTGCTTCTGACCAGCCATGTAACCTTGAACAAGTCACTTCACCTCTCCAGGCCACAGCTCCCTTGCCTCATCAGCAGAACAGGGAGGCTGGATCCTGCAGGGAAGCCCACCCACCCTCTGGGCCTCGTCTTTTCCACCAAACACCAGACGTCCCAGGGGCGATCCTCTAGAACCCTGGGGCTCTGAAGAGAAGCGTTTGAAAGCCACCCTAGATCTTTTAGCAACTTTGATATTTGATACACGGAGGTTAGATGATCTTCTCTGGAGAATTAGCACAATGATTAGAATACCAACTCACTGAAAAGGGGCAACTTGGGGTTCATAAAGTGTCCTGGAGGGGTGTCTAGCACCCACTGCACCACAGACTGGGCCCTCCTGAAACGAGGAGGCCAGCCTTTCCTTCGTGCCCTCCTGTCGTTGGCCACATCCATGGGCAGCAGGAGGCCCAGAGGGCAGTGGGCTCTCTGTGAAGCAGGACACACCCTCATGGCCATGGCCGAACTCACAGCGCTGACTCCAGGGGGTCTGAACAGGGCACCCAGCACCCAACGCATGGCCCACCTGTGTCCACGCACCTCCCGGTCTTCTTTCCCATAAACCATTACCCATTCTCGAAGCCTCTGAACTGGGCAGAGCAAGGACGTTTGACAATTACATTTGATAAGTAACAGACAAGCACATTCATGGGAACAGAGTCAGGGAGGCATTTCCCCAAGTGGTACACACGGCTAGCAAGGAAGGAGCCCTGACCAAAATCCAGGCCTTAAGTGTCTTTTCCAGAACCATATATTCAATTTATGTAGATGATTAAACTAAATTACTGGCTTTAAGGACTTCGTATTTGGAATGAGGCCAACTTTTACATGTTTCTATTTGTGATTAAAAGCATGTCCTCTGGCTGTTCTCCATAACGTCACAGGATTACCAGGAAATGAAGACAACTCTCTGGGAACCTTGGCTTCTTATCTGTACTTTCCCACGTGTTCTTCTGAACGCTACTTACCTCACACAGGTGGGGCTGTCTGGGCTAGGTCACACAGCTGTTTGGCCCCCTCCAGTCTCCTCTAGCACGCATGTCCCTCAGTTGTCAGCCTGATACTATTTCTACCTTCTTGTGATCGTTTAGCCATTCAGCAAACATCCGCTGAGTCCTACTGCAGGCCATGCCCATGCTGGGAGCAGTGAAGGAACTGCAGTGAACAAGGCCCAGCCTTTGTCTTCGGAGGAATTTAGGCTATGGTGGGAAAATTAGTGTAACAAGCCACAGTGCAGGCCCAGGGGGAATGCCCTGAGTATGGTGTGTTTCCCGGGGGGGCTGGGAGCACTGCAGGAGGAGCATCTCAGTCTCCCTTGCGGACCCTGCACAGAGGACTAAGGGAAGAGCTGAGACTGACGTCGGTGGAAGAGCAGGCCTGGGCCAGGCTAGAGCACTGCGTGAGGAATCTTCCAGAAGATGCATGCTACCCTAGGGAGCTCCTAGCTACCGTAGCATGGCACCCCTAGGGAGCTCCGCGGGGCAGAAGCATCAGGGGCAAGGGACACACCCATGATGAACCAGGACAGGTCTGCAGGGGCCCAGGGACAAGGGCGCTCTCCAAGTCCATACATAGAGCAGCGACTTCCGGGAATTGTCACAGGACATCCGAGTGAGACACGGCAGGCCCCGGGCAATGGCGGACATGCCCGAGAGCGCGCAATCTGATGATTTTCAAGCGCCTCTCACTAAAATGGATGGAAAGCAAGGAAAAGAACTGTATTTACTAGAGCAGCTGCCTCTCATGGCTGGTGCCAGAACGAGCCCCTCCTGGTGTTAAGAATAGAGTTGGAGTTTTGCTGCAACAATTGCTTGACTCGCCTCACTCTGTGATGAAGATGTGAACATGTTTCAAAAAATAGAACATGTTTCAAAAAATAGCCTTAAGGCCGGTCAGGCCCCGCTCCAGCAGGAAGCCACTCTGAGCCGAGGTGGTGAACTCAACTCCATGGGGGTCCCCGCACCCAGGCAGGGTCCCGCCCCCCCCCCCAAGTCTGGAGTGGCAGGCTGTCTCCTGCACGGGTCTGGGGCTCCTGGGGCCAGAGACCACAGCTGTTCCCTCACAGCCACAAGAGCCACACTGCACATGTTAAGGATTTGGAGTAAACAGAGATTTATGGGGGCTGCTCCCTCCTCCCCCTGAACGGGGTGGCACTAGGCGCTGTGCGTGCCCTTCCTGTCAGCTTGTGTCTCTGTGCATGTCCCGGAGAGGGACAGCAGTGGGTTCCCTGGCACCTTCCCTTCCCTGTGAGCAACTTCTTCTGGCATCTGCCAGATTCTAACACCTCCTCTGTGGCCCTCCAAGGGGGGCTTCTGTTCACGGAAACTGTGAACACATCCCATCTGAAGGGAGAGTCCTTTTTTTCTTCCACTTTTCAGTGGAGAAAAATCCAGGCAGAGGAGACCAGAGAGAAGAGGAGCATAAAGTATAGGAAAGACCCAAGAATGCTGGTGCAGGGTCTCGAGTGACAGGCATTGTCAGAGATCACAGGAAACTGGCCCAGGAAGAGGCCAGTGTTAGCCGCTCCCTACGCAGTGACCCACGTTTGATAAAAAGCTGTGACTTTCTCCCCTGCCCCTGACAGAACATGTCAGGCAAACAGACCCATGGATTCTGAATGTGTTTTCATCTCCAAGTGTCCCCTTTCTTCTACCAATAGCCAAGGAAGGAGTTATTAAACTGTAACGCTTAGTAGCCAAGATCTCAGAACGAAGTTAATTTAGCAGATACTGCTGATAATCGGATCCCAGGGAAGTGCGACCAAGGCATGACCTACAGGAAGAGTGACGCTCCAAGCCAGCGGAAGTATCAGGAGAGATGTTCAACTCACCTTAAGTACCTATCCCATATTAAATGCATAACATACACCATCCATTTCCACTGCAATCCTTGCAAGAGCAGGTGTTACTATCCCTATGGACAGATTTGGTATCTGAGGCTCAACAAGGTCAATTTACTTGGCCACGGTGTTAGAGCCGGGGCAGGTATGGATTTGATTTCTGCGAGTGAGCATACTGTCCCGTGGGGAGCCTGTGAAAAGCAGATCTCCTGGCCCCACCTTTAGAGATCCTGCTGCATCAGGGTGGGTGGGAGCTCAGGGATCTGCATTTCTAATCAGCACCCCAAAGTGACTCCCATGCTTGTGGACCCCAGGTGGTGGGTTACAACATAAGCTTTGGAAAGACGCTTGGGTGACAAGCCCAGCTCTGTGACCTTGAACAAGGTACTTCAACTTTCTAAGCTTCAGCTTCCCCATCTGCAAGATCTAGAAAATACACCACATGGGTTTGTTACGAGGTTTAATGGGGATAATGCAGCATTATGCATGAGGCATAGATTCACCTCGAACATTTGGGGGGCCTGGAACAAGAGTACAAGCAGAGGCCCCCTGGCCTGCAGCCCATCCCTCCACACTTCCGCCCCCCCCCCCAAGCTGTCATTCTACGACACCAGGCTCTCACACTGTCCAGCGTGGACATCCCAGGCCACACCGCACGCTTCGTTCACAGCCCTGGAAAACAGTGCCTCCTCCTTGCCATGGCCACCCTTTGGGGCTAGGCTTGTGCAAACTGGGAGCACGGTCTGACCTCAGGAATATGGATTCAGGGAAGAGGCCTGCCCACATAGTCAGGGAATTCTAGGGTTCCTGGCACTGGAGGGGATGAAGCCTTTACATGGGCGCATTCGCAAGGTCCACAGACAGGATCGAAGGCACGGAGTATGATTAGATGTAATGATACTGTATCACACACTTGAAAGTTGTTAAGAGAGGAGATCTTCCACTTTCTTACCTCCCCAAAAAAGTAATTATGTGACATGCTGGAGGTGTTAGCTAAGGTGGTAATCATATTGCAATATAGACATACATCAAATCAACACATTGTAGGGATGCCTGGGTGGCTCAGTCGGTTAAGCGTCCAACTTCAGCTCAGGTCATGATCTCATGGTTTATGAGTTTGAGCCCCGCGTCGGGCTCTGTTGTGACAGCTCAGAGCCTGGAGCCCACTTTGGATTCTGTGCCCCCCTCTCTCTCTGCTCCTTCCCTGCTCACACTCTGTCTCTCTCTCTCTCTCCTTCAAAAATAAATGAACATTCAAAAAATTCCAGCCCCGGGACCAGGAAACACAGTGAACTGAGCAGAGAGACCCTCTCCACCTCGTTTCTCCTGTAGAGAATGACATTCAGGGCTTAGTTGGACAGTGAGACTGCAAGTGTGTCACAGTGGCCAAGACTGTAACACGGTGCCCTACGGGAGGCAGGACTCAGAGCCGCCTCTGAGCAAGCAGGCTTTCCCCAACAACATAAGCAGGGTGTCTGTGTCTTAGGACAGGAAAGGTCAAAAGGATTCTCCTCCTCTTTTCTTTCTGGACTCCAACCACAATCCCACCAGAAAACAAATATAAACCACCTGCCTCCCCTGTGGCTATTAAAACACTTCAGCACCCTGTGGGGAGGACGTCAGGGCAATGATTCTTGTTTTATGGATGAAAAACAGAAATGAGAGAATTATCTCTCTTATGGCATTTAGCCCCTTTTCCCTTTTAAGGTTTGGGGTTTGATGGCTCTGAGGTCAGCTCCTGGCTCTGGCACTAGAAACTGAAGCAAGCTATTCACTTCCCCTCACCCTCAGCTTCTTTTATCTGTGAGATGGAGAAATATACACTTCATGTATTATAGAAATGGAAGGCAATAATATATGGAAATTATTTAATACAGGGTCTGGCAAATAGTGAGGGTTCAGTAAGTGTTACCTGCTATTTACCTTGTACTATTTACCTTTCTTGGGAACATAAGTTATCCCTCTAACTGAGCTACAAGATCCCAGATAAGGGCCAATATCCATATTCAACTCCAGGCTCTGCTTCCCTCTAGGACTGGGCATGGGGTCTGGGACATAGCAAGCAACTAATAAATGATGGAAGAGTAAATAAAATAATTTAAAAGCAAATTCAAAGGGGGAGAGGAAAGAGTGGCCCACAAAACTCACCCTACCCTGACCCAAGCACTGTCCAATCAGCCCAGAAGCCCGGTGAAGGGACAGCACCAGCAAACCCTAATTCATGGCCCTAATTGCTTGTAAGACAGACCTCTTGTATATCAGACCTGACTCAGGCCCCAGTAAGGCTGGAGTGTAGGTTTGAGAAGGATCTGGGAACACGGCTGACATTCAATGACTCATTTTCAAAAGCCATCAAGCTAAATTCAAACCATATAGTGGATTACATGAATAATATAAATTTTTATGTGCATATATATATATTTTTTTCCTTGGACAGTTTGACAACTCTCTGGGAACCCACTTTATGACAGGAAAGCTATTTTCAGACAGACATGTTAAGAAACTAAGTTTCTGCTGCGGTCCTTGGCGTGCACCCCTGGGGCTCATTGGACTGGGTGGGTCTTGCCATTGGCTCCTCCAAAGTGATCTGGGCACGGCCTCCCTTTTCCTCATTCAGAGCAGGGCTGGGATTCCAAGCCAGGAAAACGTTCCCAGAAAAGAGATGGGTCATGAAGGATGAGGGCCAGAAAACTGGAGGAAAGATCAAGTATTTAAAGGAATCTGGAGAATGAAGTGACTTTGTTTTCACAATAAATTAATTTAGGCAGTACACACATTTCTTCTCCTTCGAGCCTACTTTAGAAAAACATCCATATTATCCCTGGCATAGAATGATCAGGATAACGCTCACGTGGTTGCAATGCAGTCCACATCCCCAGTGCATTTTCCAGATATAAAGCAAGGCCAAGCAAAGGTGAGAAGTAAGTCATAGCTGAAGGCTTGGGAAAGGAGCAGGAAAAGTCCCACCCACCAAGAAGGGGCCCTATCCCTATCCCAGCTCTCCCAAGCACACAGCCAGGTCTTCTGCCCTTGATAGGTCACATGGCCCCAAATCCTGCTCTAACTCGTCCTGCCGGGGACCCACTGTGTGCTGGCCCCTCTTGCACAGCTCTCTCCCCAGCCAGCCCCAGCCATGATCCATCCATGCTTCTCCTCCAATCCAACTTTCAGGTCCCTCCCCCAAAATATACCAAGACCCATTGTGGTAGGTCCTATCCTCAGAAGAACCTGAGGGAAGAAAGGAGGAAGAGACAGCAGAAAGGAATGGAGGGAGCAAGAGAGAGAAGGAAGGAACGAGAGAAGGAAGGAACGAGAGAAGGAAGGAACAGACCTTTCTTGGACATCTTCATCACAGCAGCATGAAGTGGTTTTATGTCCCGTTTTACAGACAAGGAAGCTAGTGCCTGGAGAGATGAAGTAACCTTCTCAATCACACAGCTGATCCGTGCAAGAGCTGAGAGCTTAACCCAATACTCCCTGGCTCTGAAGTTCACACCCTATACATTCTCCTGAAGGGTCAAAAATGAATCCATTTCTGAAATTTTTTTTAAATCTTTTTTTTTACATCTACTATTTTTGAGAGACAGAGAGAGACAGAGCATGAACAGGGGAGGGGCAGAGAGAGAAAGAGACACAGAATCTGAAGAAGGCTCCAGGCTCTGAGCTAGTGGTCAGCACAGAGCCCGAGGTGGGGCTCAAACCCATGAACCGTGAGATCATGACCTGAGCTGAGGTCGGACGCTCAACTGACTGAGCCACTCAGGTGCCCCAGAAATTTTTTTTTTTAATTAGCAAACTGACTGGGAGTACAAAAATCCTCGGTGGTTTCAAACTCACTATCCTTCTGTCATACCGGCACCCGGCTGGACCCCAGCTGAGGATGTTTGAGGGACCAAGGTCACAGCAACAACAGGCTACATGTCTCTACAGGGAAGCTTTCAGCTATTGTCCCACCACCCTGCTCCTTCCTATATATCTGGAAAAGGCCAAACCTTCCCAGAAAGATTCATTTTCCCCTCCTTATTCCATCATTCCGGGGGAAAAGGAGGCTGAAATATATCTTTGTACATATTCCAGGGTTTGAGTTTTATTAAAGTAGTCAAAGACCCAATTTACTCAAGGTCTAGTTAAAACTCTGAGGCCCCAATTGCCACCCCACATGGCATTTTAGTATATGTATGCATGTAGGAACAGATAGAGTTTGAAACAAAATGCACGAGTATCAGTCTATTTATATCATGTATATATGCATTTTGTTTTGTTTTAACATCTACCTGTATTACATGTTTGTGTTTGTAGATGTATAGATATTCTTATTGGGATGCCTCTGTCTTGTCGACACCTTAAGTATGTATTTAGTCTGCCCACGGACCACAGTATACCATGCTGCATACAATCAGCACGATATGACCTACACTTTCTTCCCAGGAAAATTACAAGAGGAGATGGGAAGAAGGACGGAAGAATGCTGCTTCATCACATAGAAGAATGTGTGGCCCAGAAAAGCCTCTTGTCTCTCCTTCCTTTCCCTTCTGGGTACCCAGGAAGTTCTGTCGATATTTAAATCAAGGCAAGATACACCTGGGTCTTTGCTCAGAAACCATTTTATCATTGCTTATTTTCTGGGCACCAGCTGCCCAGACCCTGGATGCAAAAAGCCCAAGTAAGAGTGCCAGTGTGGACAGACAAACAAAGCCATCACTGCTCCCCCCAACCCCAGAGGAGCCAGGGGCTCCTGTGAAGTCACTCTGACTTGTCACTCCAACTTGTTCTTATAACTGAAAAAAACATTCACGTATGAAGTTCCAGGCCCCTTTGGAGGCAGGCAAACATGGCTTCCCTACAAAAAGACTCTCATATTATGGTCTGGGCATGAACTGCAGAGAAATCATTACAACGGGAGAAGCAAGGTGATGCTATAAACTATTAATAAGCTTGGGATTGCTCTTCATAGGATGTTCATTTTTAATTCAGAGTGTATTACCTGAGTATCACTTTCCTCATAATAAGAACCTTCTTCCCCATCACTCACTTTTCTGGGGTGGATTCAAAGCCAATAAACTCACCTCCTTTGAGGTGTCCTCCCCTCGCCTCTACACCCTCTTTCATACCCATGCACCTGGTGCCTTAGGAAAATACAATGCACGGAAGGAGCATTGGAAGGAGCAAATGTGAAAAAGCAGGTGTGTGACAGTGTATCTAATAGAGTAGGGAAGAAACACGTTAAAATACCCTGACAAAAAACCTGAGAAGTGACAGAGTTAGGAAGCTGACTCCTCACCCAGGCTTGTAATAAGTGGGGATAAGAGATTTGAAAAGTCAACCAGAGTTGAGATGGAAAAAGAACTGAAGAAGAATTGCCTGGTCTAAGACTAGCTAGATTTATGAGGATGCAGGTGGAAGCCTCGCCGTAAGCCACTGTGCTCCCAGGCCAGGCAGCAGAGGCCACCTGGGAGACCCAAATTAATGGAAGCACATTTAATAATGCAAGACTGCACTCCCAGGGTCTCTGAATTTAAATATTGCCTGCTCGAAGCATTCTCAACTTAAAGTCATGTTGAGTTATAGATCAACCAGGTTGTCAGTACTGCCATTTTATGATCAATGCCTGTGTGCCAAGGCACCCTCCGAGGGAGCATAAAGCTCACCATGACCTTCCGCAAAACACTTGACTTCCTTAGACTCCGCAGCTGTCCTGTCCTACCTGGAGACACTGGCAGAATTCACCTTCACAGCTGGACTCCTTGGCCTAATTTGAAGCCACATGTGTCATTATGTGTGCTATCTCTAACCTGGACAATGGTGACAACAGAGGGGTGAGTTTCTGAGGGGAGGAGGCAGGAAATGTTACAGACAGGTCTTGTGCTGAGAGGAGCATGGGGAGCTGGCACTATAGGAAAGGAGATACCATTCTCCCTAATTTTCTCCCTGAAGCAATGATGTCTGCATGAGAAATGAGACCTCTTGGGCAGGGGACACCAGGCCTGCCTCTCTCTCCAGCTTGAAAACTTCTAAGCAGCTCGGGAGCAAACCCTCCCAGATAATGTGCACTTCCAGCTGAGCCAAATAAGGAGAGAGCTGTAAAACAGACACCCCGCAATCAACAGCAGGATGCCTTTCTTCTTGAGGGGCTTCAACCAGAGGCAGCAGACATAAAAACAAGACTTGCAATTTTCCAGAACCACCGAAATGGGTGACAGGTGTGAGTAATGAGCCATTAGGATAATGAAGTCCAGGACAGTTCACTCAACAGACAAAATGAAGATGCATCTTACAAGAGGAGAGACATAGGAAAGACTATCTTCTGGTCCCATGAGAATTAGAAGTGGAAGGTAACAGCTCTCCAGTGTCTATCGTGACTCCAAAAGACATGCTTGGATATGTAGCAAGAACCATGTTGAGATTCATATCCTTTATCCAGAAATACCATCCAAAGGATTTTTCTAAAGGAAATCAGTACGGAAACAACAAGCATGTTATATGAAAAAAAAAGTCATTAATAACAATATAGTTAACCCTTGAACAACACAGGTCCACTTACATGTGGATTTTTTTCTGATAAATACAGCACTATAAATGTATTTTCTCTTCCCTATGATTTTCTTAATAACGTTTTCTCTTCTTTAACTTACTTGATTGTAAGAATACAGTATATAATACCTATAACATACAAACTATGTGTTAATAAGCTATTTGTGCTATCATTAAGGCTTACAGTCAACAGTAGGATGTTAGTAAAGTTTCTGGGGAATCAAAAGTTATATATGGATTTTTGACTGCATGGGAGATTGGTGCCCCTACACCTAAGGTCATCTGAATTATCTAGAATGGCCCCAAACTGGAAATAACCTGTCGAACCAAACAGAAGTTAGTCATAGTGGTTTGTATTCTCATTATAGACTATCATCCAGCCATAAAAATGGCAGTTATAAAGATTACATAGAAATGTGAGATAATGTTTATAATGCAATTTAAGGTTGAAGAAGGGCTTCTAAGTGGTGAGCACTTACCATGAGCTCAGCACTATGTTATACAATGTACATGTTATATGCACATATTATCTCTTCTCATCCTTGCAGAGCCCTTTGGGTAGGGAGGTTGCTACTACTATCCTCATTGTGAAGATGAGAAAATTGATACAAAGTTGCTTAATAATTTTCCTAAGTTCTCAGGATTCAAACATAAGCCTGCTGATATCAAAACCATCTTTCCTTATGCAACATGCCACACAAGCCCTAGATGGCAGAGGATAATAAGCAAAGGCTAGTATAGATATGAAAATAGGAGATATCGCAGATGGGACCAATAGAAAATACATAGAAGATGGTAGATTTAAAACCCCAATCATATCAATAAAAACATTAAATGTAAACAGTCTAAACAGTCCAATCATGAGGCAGAAGCTGTCAAATTAGATAAAACTAAGTAATATCTAACTATATACTGCAAAATTCATTTTAAAAGTAAAGATATACATCAGTTAAAAGGGCAAAAAAAATCGGGTTTATATCTATATGTTAGCAACAAACAATGCGAAATTGAAAATTTTTAAATAGCATTACAATGGCATCAATAAAGAAAGTAAAGTATTTAGGAATAAATCTAACAAAATATTTGCAATATCTGTACACTGAAAACTACAAACTGTATTATGATAAAGAAGACTTAAATACATGAATTAGAAGACTCCATATTAGATAGATGTCATTTCTCAACAAATTAGCCTATAGATTAAATGTCATGCCAGACCAGTAGTATTTTTGTGTAATAAATGGCAAACTGATTAACATTTATATGGAAAAGCAAAGGAGTAAGAAGAAACAAAACAATTTTTAAGAAGAACAACAGAGTAGGAGGATACACATTACCAGATTTCAAGAACTTATATAGAGCCACAGTAATCAAAACAGTATGGTAATGGCATAAGAATAAACATAAAGATGAATAAAACAAAGAGAAGCCAAATGATTTGCAATAGAGATTCCACTGTAATTCAATAAGGAAAGGAAAGTCTTTTCAACAAGTACACTGGAACAGTTGGATATCAATAGGTGGACAGACAGAAAGAATGAAATAAATAAAGACTCCCAATGCTTATCTCATGCTACATACATAAACAATCAAGAGCTAAAACTATAACATTTTTTAACTGCACCATTTTTTTTAAGAAAGCAAGACAAAATTTTATGACTTTAGATCACTCGAGATTTCCTAGATAGGACAAAAAAAACATGATCCATAAAAGAAAAAATATGTTAAATTGGATTTCACCAAAATTTATAACTTCCATTCTTCAAAAGACTGTTAAGAAAATTAAAACAGCAGCAGAATACTGGGCAAACGTGTTTGAAAAAAGCAGATCTAGCCAAAGATATGATTCCAGAACATATAAAGAGCTCTCACAACTCAATAAGAATTTAAAAAGACAATAAAAATGGGTAAAATATTTGAACAGTCTACCAAAAAATATATACAAATAGTCAACAAGCACATGAAATGATGCTCACGGCACTCATTTAGAGCTAAAAGTAAAAAGACTGATACCACCAAGTGTTAATGAGGGTGTGGAGTAACTGGAATTCTCATACACTGCTGGCTGGGAATGCAAAATGGCCTCTTTAGAAAACAATTTGGCAATTTCTTATAAAGTTCAATATACACTTAACCACACAACCCTGCTTCTAAAAATCTTGCTATTATTCACCTAAGAGACGTGAAAATCTATGTCTAAACAAAAGCCTGTGTGTAAATGCTCACAGCAGTTTATTTATAATAGCTGGAAACTGCAAACTGTCCATCTAGGAAATGGATAAACAAATTTTAGTATATCACCACAGTGGAATGAAAAGAACTACTGGGGGTGCCTGGGTGGCTCAGTCAGCTGAGCATCTGACTTCAGCTCAGGTCATTATCTCCAGGTTCAGTTCATGAGTTCGAGCCCCACGCTGGGCTCTGTGCTGACACCTGAAGCCTGCTTCATATTCTGTATTTCCTTCTCTCCCTCTCTGCCCCTCACCTGCTCTTCTCTCTCTCTCTCTCTCTTAAAAGAAATAAATCTCAAGAACATGATGTGAAATGATAGAAGGCTGACACAGAGCTCCATAATGTATGATTTCATGTGTATTGCATTCCACAAAAGGTCAAACTATAGGGACAGAAAATAAATCTGGGGTTATTTGGTCTCAGAATGTGAAGAGCAGACAGATTGTAAAGGGACACAGGGAATAAAAAGGTACTGTATTTTTATTGTTGTCATGGCTACACAACTATATACACTTGTCAAACTTACTAAGTTGTAAACTTTAAAATAATGAACTTTGTTTTAGGTACATTATGCTCCAATAATAAACCTGACGTTTAAAAAAGTGATGAAGTGTGGCATGTATATTAAACATAAATATCACTTTACTTAAAAGCAAATAAAATAAAAATGAGAAGGGGTTTTTTTTGCTTGTTTTTTGTTTGTTTTTGTTTTTGTTTTGTTTTGTTTTGCCTAGCTTGGAACTCTCTTAAACTTTCTGAACTATGATCCTCTGGGCTAACGCTCACTTTTGGGCAAAGTAGTTTGCTGCCTGCAGAAACTTTTCTTTTTTTTTTTTAATTTTTTTTAAAGTTTATTTATTTAAGAAAAAGGAGGAGAGCGGGGTGGCGGGGGCAAAGAGGGGGAGAGAGAATCTGAAGCAGGCTCTGCACTGTCAGCACAGAGTCTGATATGGGGCTTGAACCCACGAACTGTGAGATCATGACCTGAGCTGAAACCAAGAGTCCGACACTTAACCAACTGAGCCACCCAGGTGTCCCATTGCAGAAACCTTCCTGCTCTGCCTCCCTTAAAGAGGCTCAGAAGATCCATATGTCTACAGGACAGCTACTAATCTATGGAGTGATGTGTTAACTATAAATAAATCACCAGCATGTAGACTGAAATGCCCCCTGGAAACAGAGACTAATATTTAAAAGAGAGAAAAGAAAAACATGTGTGTTGAAAAAAAAAATCTATGTAACTTATGTAGCAACTGAACCATGAAATAATGATACCAGAGAACAACTAGACTCGTCCACAGAGCCCCTTGCCCTGTCTCTCACCTCACCCCGTGAGAAGATACCCATCACGTTGAGGGTGGGGATGATGATGGGGATGATGATAATAGCATCCACACAGCACCAGTACACCTTAAAAATTCAGTAAATTTTCATTATGAGTTTGATGTATATTCTCATTTAGATCACAAGAAAACCCTATGAATAAGCACTTTAATTATCCCACTTTACAAAGAAGGAAAATGAAGCACAAAAATGCTAAATAACTTGCTAAAGTTCACAAAGTTCCCAAGTAACAGAGTTGATATGATTGTTGATTTTATAGATCAAGTTGACTGGGCCATAGGCTACCCTGAAATCTGGTCAAACATTATTCCATGTGTGACTATGAGGGTGTTTCTAGATGAGACTAACATTTGAGTCAGTACCGAGTCGGTACCACATCCCCATGATGTGGGTTGGCTCAGCCTGTCAACTGAAGACCTGAATAGAGCAAAAAGCCCAGGTAAGAGGAAACTTCTCCGATCTGACTGCTTGAGCTGGGATATTTCATCTTTTTCAGCCTCTGGACTCAAAGTGAAACACTGGCTCTTCTTGGGTCTCAGGCTACTGGCTTGGGACTAGAACTTACATCATTGGCTCTC
>CM053561.1:63875863-63895127 GCA_028646485.1 Cryptoprocta ferox | reverse complement strand
ATTAGTTCAATAATAAAATATTGAGAAAAAATACTTTTTAAACCTTTGTTGTGCTTCTGTTTAATTTGCTTTTAAAGTAGTCCTGATATAAAAGTTCTTTATTAGAGTTGAAAACATGAGGGAGTTCTCTGTCAAAGCATCCAATACTGGGGGGCAGGGGGAGAGAGAGAGAGAGAGAGAGAGAGAGAGAGAGAGAGAGGAGAGAGGGAAGGAAGAGAGGAGAGAAGAGAGAAGACATTGACCTTGAGAATATAAGAAGAGGGGTCCCTGGGTGGCTCAGTCGGTTAAGTGTCAGACTTTGGCTCAGGTCATGATCTCACAGTCTGTGAGTTTGAGCCCCACATTGGGCTCTGTGCTGACAACTCGGAGCCTGGAGCCTGCTTCGAATTCTGTGTCTCCCTCTCTCCCTGCCCCTCCCCTGCTCATGCTCTGTCTCTCTATATATCAAAAATAAAAAATAAAAATAATAATTAAAAAAAGAGAATATGAGAAGAAATGGATAAAAGTGGATTGGCTGTGTGTCTTTCTCTGACTCCGCAATGGAGTCATGATCTTGACATTCATTCCATTGCATCATCAACATCAACGTTCACTGCAAGCCCACTGGACCAAAAAGCTTCTATGTTCCTGCCAGCACTGACACATTAGTAATGATTCAGGTACCATTGGAGGTAAAACGCCCACCTATGGAATTGCCAGAGGTAAGTAGACTCTAGATAGCTAACAAGAACTCCCATGACCCTGTGAGTTCCGCACAGCCAGACAAAGGAACAGAGCAACTACAGAGTATCTATTCATAGGGTGAATGAGTGAGTGGAATTTTAAAGAGCTTACCATCTAGTTGAACATGGACAATTTTTACCCAATATTTGGATGCAAAGAGTCCCAGATGAGTGGGTCAACGAGCTGTGTCGGCTCAAGAAATTAGAGCCTGGAAGGTGTTTCAGAAAGATGAAGCTAAGAACTTCATTCACAGGCAGTTCCAGACAGACCTTTGTTTGCTTCCTTGTCAGACAGAGAGTAGGGACGAAGAGGGGACATGAGGATTGCGGTGAAGCTGATCTCATTGGTGGCAGTTCTTTATAGATGCCAAACAACTAGCTTTGCAGGTGGGAGTTACCCCAGCATCGTAACTACCTGTTCACCTTTGGTGCCTAAGTATAGAACTGCCTGAACCTCCTAAGGTCCACAAATAACAAAAAAAAAAAAAATCATGATGAAACTGCTCCATTTGTGAAAACCTGGGGAACATACACAACATAGGAAACTGTCTTCAAAACTAGCATTCTGGCAGCACCTGGGTGGCTCAGTCAGTTGAGTATCTGATTTCGGCTCAGGATATGACCTTGCAGTTTGTGAGTTTGAGCCCCGCATCAGGATCTCCGCTTCGATCCTCTGTCTCCCTCTCTCTGCCCCTCCTCCACCTCACACATGCTTTCTCTCTGTCTCAAAGATAAATAAATATGTATATAAAAAGAACTAACCTTCTGATTACCCCACCAATGGTAGAAAGAGGAGGCCAAGAGGAAAGAGCCTTCGCTCCCATCCATGATGGAGGAAAGTCCACTACTACCAGTGAGCCAGACTGTACCAGCGAGCTGGGTTGGTGCCAGCAGCCCGGGAGGGTCTATGAATGGCTGGAGGATGAACTTTTTGGATTGGCTTTTTCTGAGGATGAGCTCCTTGTTCTAACCAGAAAAATTGCCCTGTTCTTCAAAACCACGTAATCGATCTCTGTTTTTATTTTTCCCTCTTTTTGCTTTAGCAGCTAATAAATCATTTTAAATGAAAACTTTAGAAGGCATATGAGGTTGTCATGTTATATCCTAGCTGGGCACCCAGGCAAGCAATCCACTTACCAAAAAATATCTCTGGTTAGAGCCACAATGCCCAGTGCCATCCCTGCTCTCTTAAAAGACTCACCGTGTCAAAACTGGCCTTTACAT
Source organism: Cryptoprocta ferox (assembly GCA_028646485.1). NCBI lineage: Eukaryota > Metazoa > Chordata > Mammalia > Carnivora > Eupleridae > Cryptoprocta > Cryptoprocta ferox. The sequence continues at coordinate 63,893,181 of CM053561.1, read as the reverse complement.
GGGGACATGTAAAATATTCACATGCCAACCCCTCTTTCACACACACACACGCATACACACACACACACACACACACAGGAGTCATTTTATGCCTTGTTCAATTGATTCATTTGTTCACAATAAACAGGATGACATTGGGAAACTGGAGGAAAGACTTAGAACTGGACCATCCTTACCTGCTCCTATCATAGCCCATGAGAACTGAAGTTTGAAAGGCAAGGCTCATTCTAAGAGAAGAAATGTTGGCTCATTCTTTTAAATAGAGATTTAGGAAATCGCTATTTTACAGTCTTGTTTTCCTAATTATCAGGCTTCTCCTTTCTATTTTCTTTACACCAAAATTTGTTGTTTGAATAACATAGGAACAAAGACCAGGAAGTAGGGTAGAGGGTTAAAAAGCCTGATAGTTCAGAAAAAGAAAATTCAATCTCTTCCCATGACATTTTTCCTGTCTAACTGCCACTTACATACACTTGGTTCTGTGTCAGCTCCACCTTCATGAAAATATATGAAATTTCAGTATCTCTAAATACATAAAACCATAGGATTTTAGAATGATAAGAACCTAAGGGATCCTCTAAGCCTGATTATTCACTCTGTTAAAAGGATTAGCCATGGGGGTCCCTTAAAATGATGAGCTTGTTGTGTGCCTTTAGAAGTGGAATTCAATTAGGGCACCTGGGTGGCTCAGTCTGGTAAGCATCCGACTTTGACTCAGGTCATGATCTCGTGGTCTGTGAGTTCGAGCCCCGTGTCGGGCTCTGTGCTGACAGCTCAGAGCCTGGAGCCTCCTTCAGATTCTGTGTCTCCCTCTCTCTCTGCCCCTCACCTGCTCATGCTCTATCTCTCTCTGTCTCTCAAAAATGAATAAATGTTAAAAAAAATCTTTAAAAAAAGTGAAATTCAACTGCAGAAATGAAATCTACACAGACATGCTCACCCTTCCAGGAATATGCACTTCATAATATGTAGTGGACCTATATTATTTGGCTTATCTTGCAAGAGCTAAAATGCCAGAGAATAAACTACGAAATGAGAGTTCTGTGGTCATCTCATTCAGAAAAAATATAGTGGGTATTGCTATCAAGCCTACTCCCACCCAGTGTCTTTTCCCTGCTCTTCCTTGGGCCCAGAACACTTTTTTTCCCCAGATATATGAATCACTGACTCTGCCCTTCATCAAAGGCTCTGTCCAAATGCTCTCAGAGAAAGTTTCCCTGATGTTCCCCCCTTGTCACCTAGTCCCTACTGCTGCTTTATTTCTATTCATCATGCTTATCACCACCTGGCTTATCGAACCTCTTTAGTCACAAGCAGTGGCCCTGACTAAAGTATGTGCTTCATGAAGACGGGCATTTTTTTTCTCTGTTTTGTTCACTAGACCTATTTCTAGTATCCGTAACAGGGTCTGGCACATAGAAGTCAATAAATATTGAATGGATGAGTGACTAAAGGACCACGCCAGCAAATGAGTACTTGACCATGCCTCCAGTACATTCTGGAAAACCTTCAGAATCTTGTGGCTATCTCAGACGGTCCTTGTAATGTGGAGAGCGCTTCCTTTGGCTAGTCTCTCCTAGGTGGCAGTGGGCACTGAAGAGTTTGTGCAATCCCTCTGACCCCTGCTATGTGCCAGACAATGTGCATGAACAAACAGGGAGTGACTCAACAGTATAAGAAGAGCCGGGGTGAGAGCGAACGGCAGACGTGAGCCAACCTGGGGCCATGTTTTAAAGGACAAATCAGGGTAGCCAGACTAGGATGAAGACAGGGCATTCCAAGAGGAGAGAACAAAAGACACAGAGGTAAGAGAACAGCAGAAATGAAGAAAGGGTCAGGAAAGAAACTATCTAAATGGCAAGGCCAAAAGAGGAAGAAGAATAAATGAAATTGCTTGTGCTGCGTGAAAAGCCTTCTGGAAAAGTCTAGCCCCCCCATTGCCTGTGACCCAGACAGACTTCCGTGATGATCCCCCATTGGCATAATCAATGCAGCAACTGTCACAGCCTGTCCCTGTTGTAGCTGCTGGCAGCTCTCATGCAAAGGCTGGAGGGTGGGCCCACGAGGCTGTGTGCAAGGGACAGAAACAGCTGCCTTGTGAAGCCAGTCCTGATATTGTCAGATGGAGATAAGCCCCACCTGGCAGATTCACTAGGTTTTCACAACCATGAATTTGATGATAACCTAGGTAGAGATCATCTGCCTCGTTTCATTTTCTGGTATGTGAGCAAAGAGAGGCAAGAAATGATACAGAGGCTCATCTGGGCATTCAAGTCCCCTGCAGCTCACTTCAGGCCTGGATACATCCAGCCCATAGTTTTATACCTGATTTTTTAAAGAAACCCTAAGGCTACTCAAGAAAACCTACCCTGTATCAGACATGATACGCCATACTCTTGAAGGTAGTATCTCAATTAGACTGAATGATAGCCCTGTGAGGCCATTATACACATTCTCCTTCTTACAGGTGAGCGAATGGAGGCTCTGAAGAGGTACCATGACTCTGCCAAGAGCATGTAACTATTGAGTAAAGCTGAGCTTCAAGCTAAACACGTCTGACCTCCAAAGACCAGACTTATATCCAGCTACCTGGATGTATGAAACTTACCTACCAGCAGAAGTATTTATTAGACAAAATGCGAACTCAAGCCATGATCTGAGAAAATGGATGGAAGTGCTCTTATAATGGAGGACACCACATTAGTCTTTATAAAACTCCAGAGCCCCAGTGTCCTATTTCCCATAGCTCAATACCCCCATCTGCCAATGCCTCATCAAGACCTAGGCCAAATCCCAGGGCCTGAATCTACCCCCGCCTTGTTCTTCAGTCAAAATATACAGGCCGATACAATGGAATAATAGGCATCATCTAAAACAATATTCCTAAGGAGTTTTTAATGATGCGGAAAATGATTTTGAAACAAAGTGAAACAAAGCAGATTCAAAATCTAGATGCTATAGGTCTTCAATATATAAGAATAAATAGGTACCCCATAATAGAATACCTGGAAATGCACATGCCCACTTACTATAAGCAACTAGAAAACTAGAAAAATACACAAACAATGGTTTCTGAATACAGAACAACAGGCATAGTAGGAGTATGATCTCTGAAAAAAAATGGAAACAAGGTAAGCCCTGTTTTTGCCCTAGCTCTTGACTGGCGGAACTTTACAGACCATGTACAGGGAGAGGAATCCTAAGCAAGTGGGTGATCTTGCTGGATTGAGGGTACAGAGATCTGAATTTGAGTAGGCTGAGGCAGCTGGACTCTGTGGGGCAAAATTCCAGAGAAGACAGCGATAGAGAGAAAGAGCTTCAGAAAACCCTTAAGAGTCCCCTTTAGCTTGTTGCCAAATACTAAGGTGCGTGTTAATAGGGTGAAACTCCACAAAGCCAAGAAAACAATGGCTAGGGATCTCTAAGCTAAACACTTTCCAGAACTGAAAGGGCTGAGAGAAATTTAAGTTCTGACCAGCCAGTGTAGAGACACCCAGATCATTCAGTAGAGAGTCTAGAAGGGCCATGCCCTAGTAGTGGGGTGAACCTAAATCCAGAATAAAGACTACTGAAGAATTGCCCTAACAAAACTGAAAACAAGCCCTGAAAGCAGTAGGCTGATCCTCAAGCAACATAAATCCCTGCCAGAACAAAGCCTGGCATCTGTCAAAGGAAAAAAAACAAAACAAAACAACAATGTTATGGACTGAATTGTGTTTCACCCAAATTTATACGTTGAAACCAACCCTAACCTCCAATGTGACTATATGTGGAAATAGAGCATTTTAAAAGGTAATTAAGGTTAGGGGCACCTGGGTGGCTCAGTTGGTTAGACATCCAACTTCGGCTTAGGTCATGATCTCATGGTTTGTGGGTTCAAGCCCTGCGTCTGGAGTCTGCTTTGGATTCTGAGTCTTTCCTCCCAAAAATAAATAAAAAACATTCAAAAATAAATAAATAAAAGGCAATTAAGGTTAAATGAGACCATAAACCCTAATCCAATATTACTAGAGTCCTTATAAGAAAAGGAAGAGACATCAGGGAAGCCTGTACACCAAGGAAAGGCCATGTGAATCAACTGGAGAAAAATCAATCAAATTAAACAGATCCAGAAACGATAGAAATAGCAGATAAGAATTTTAAAACATCTATTATAAACATGCTCAAGAACAAAGAATAACATGAACAGAATGCAGATGTTCAAAAGACATGAAGAAAAGAACCAAATGGAACTTCCACACATGAAAAATATATCAAAAGTGAAAAATTTACCAAACGTAATTGTATTAGTCAGGGTTTTCCAGAGAAACAGAACTAATAAGGTATATATCGAGAGAGAGATTTATTTTAAAGAATTGCTCCCCGTGAGTATGGAGGCTGGCAAGTCCATAATCTGCAAGGTGGGTAAACAGTCCAGACACCCAAGGAAGAGCCAACGTTGCAACTCAAGTTTAAGGCTGTCTGCTGGCAGAATTCCTTTTTGCCCAGGGGAGGTCAGTCTATATTTTATTAAGGTTTTCAGCTGATGGGATGAGGCCCACCTACATTTTTTGAAGGACAATTCGTTTTTCTCAAACTCACCATTTCTTCACCATTTTATCAAGAAGACATAATTCTAATGTATATGTACCAAATAAGAAAGCTTCAAATTACACAAAACTCCAAATAACCTAAACAGACCAAAAGGAAAAATAGAGAAAATCAGTAAGGATATCGAAGATTTGAATAACACTTTGAACCAACATGACCTAATTGACAGTTATAGACACTACCCAACAACAACAAGATACACATTGTTTCCAAGTGCTCATGGAAACTTTACTGAGATAGGTCATCTTCTGGGCCATAAAATAAATTTCAATAAGTTTAAAAGAATTGAAATCATGCAGAGAATGTCTTCTGACCACATTGAAGTTAAGTTAGTAATAAATAAGCAAAAATATCTGGAAAATCTTTAAATGTTTAGAAATTAAACAAAGACACTTCTAAATAATCCATGGGCCAAAGAAGAAATTACCAAGGAAACTAGAAAATATTTTGAACTGAATGAAAAGAAAACCTAACATATCAAAAACTGTAGGATACTGCTAAACCCGTGCTTGGAGAAGAATTTATCATTTTAAATACGTATACAAGAAAAGAAGAACAACTTAAAAATCAAAGATCTAAACTTCTGCATTAAAAGCTAGAAAAGGAAATGATAAACCCAAAATATATGGAAGAAGTAAGATAAAGGATGAAAATTAATGACATAAAAAAGCAGACCAAAAAACAGAGAATAATCAAGGAAACCAAAGGCTAGTTCTTTGAAAAGATACAAATAAATTAATTTTTAAAAAAGAATGCTTAAAAATACTATTATTTGTTTTTCTTGGTTAGATTATAAATGCTTAATTTTATTACTTATATTTCATATTTTCTAAATATTTTTAGTGAGCATAAAATAGAATTCTAATGGGAACCTCAAAGCATGATTTTTAAAATTACCACTCCTGTGTTCATTTCAAAAGCACTGCAGTGCCTTGCTCTCCAAGGAAAGACAATTGTCCTTCTGAAAGTCTATTGATTAGGTGACTATCTGAAAGAGAGCACCTCCCACCTAGGTTTCCTCTGAAGGGAAGAGAGTCCTACTCCACTCCAGATGGCCCAAGTCCCAGAATGAACACTGCTGTTTGTGACCACAATGCACTTTCACCTTCTGGAGAGTCTGAAATCCAATTGGCCCATGTAACCCATGAGCCCTTTGGATTAGAATTGATTTCCTGCTCTGCCCTGTGCCTCTCCTCTCCTCTCACTCCCATACTCTCATACTCTCTAAGTCTGCTTTCTTCCTCATCTACATATGCCCCTCCCCACCCCCCCCACACCCCTTACCCCACCAAAGTGAGATCTGCTGTTTTCTATCTCTACCTCCAAGCACTGGTTAAAGTGCACTTGAGAGAATGCCCCACTGCATTCTGCAGCCCATCTTCATCAGTATCAAATGTGATACTATGATATGATTCCCATCAGGCAACTTGTGTCTATTTCCAGTTGGTTAGATCTTAAGAAAAGGAGATGCCTTACCTACTCTCCCTTTCAGTATATTGCTGGGTCCATAATCGTTTCTATGAGATAACATAAGCCTTTTCCTGATTAAACTGTACACGTGTGACAAATGAATCTAACTGTATGACAAATGCATAACATAACCTCGCTGGTAGGGCCAGGGAAGAAAGGAACAGATCTAAATCACCCTGGAAAACAGTATTTTCTCTAGATGCTGTAAAGTTAAAGACATAAAGACCTGTCAATAGCGCAATATTCTAGCTGGTAAATCTGTTTTTCACAGGCGCACAGGTTAGGATCCCTGTGGATCCTTAGGATTGGACAATAAATATATTGCACATAATGACAGCCAGGTTTTTCACTATCAGAGAAAGGAGAAAGGAAGGAAGAATAAAAAATGTGCCCTGTGGTGCTAGATTTGAGTCAGAGAGATCAGTAGAAACACGTGTTTTATTCAGACATCTATACAAATAGACACATAAATTCTAGATATGGACTATTATGTGTATGTGTATGTGTATATGTGTGTATGCTATATCATTTCTTAGCTCTGTCCAATGAAAAGGCCTAGAAGCAGTGCCATCCCAATAGCAATGAACACAAATAATACACAGATCTTGGTTTCTAAATACCATTTCTCAATAAAAAGAAATGGTTAATTTTAGGTCTAGAATCTAAAAGATCTCCTAGTGCCAGAAAATAAGAAAGTGCTAAAAAAGATGAGGGGAAAGGGGATTAAGATGGTTATAATAAGACAAATACTGCATGATTCCACTTGCATGAAGTATCTAAAATAGTCAAGTTCATGAATTAAGAGTAGAATGGTGGTTTTCAGGGGCCAGGGGAGGAGGAGATGAGGACTTATTAATTACCAGGCATAAAATTTCAGTCAAGCCAGGATAAATAAACTCTAGAGATTTCTTGTACAACACTGTGCCTATAGTCAACAATAATGTATTGTGGACTTAAAACATTTTTTAAATAAATGTTTTAATGTTTTTATTTATTTTTTAGAGAGAGAGAGAGACAGTGTGAGCAGGGGAGGGTCAGAGGGAGAGGGAGACACAGAATCCGAAGACAGACTCCAGTCTCTAAGCTAGCTGTCAGCACAGAGCCTGACATGGGGCTCAAACCCACAAACCGCGAGATCATGACCCAAACCAAAGCTGGACGCTCAGCCGACTGAGCCACCCAGGCACCCCTAAAAACTTCTTAAGCGGGTAGATCTCATGTTACGTATCCTTAGTATAATTTTTTTAAAAAGCATGTCAAAGGACACAGGAGAGTACCTGAAAGAGCTCCCAATAGCCCAACTCACAAAATATGAACAACAAAATACATAACAATAGTGTGGGATTATAATCCAAAGAATAAATATTCATTATTCCATACTGATTTAAATAAATAAGACAAATCCTTTTATAGAAAAATTGCAATTAAAAAATTAGAAGGAATGAGAGAAATAGAAAAACCCTATTAGAGCACCACAGTAATAAATACTACAGCCAATGTCCACTGACGAATGCTAAAATTAAGAGGTGACACTTTAAGGAGAAAGAGGATATTTGCATAGCCTCCAAGTATGTTCCCTAAAATATGTATTCCTATTGAGGTTTTAATATGTCCACATATTCTTTGATACTTCTCCCTCCAGGAGGTGGACCCTACTTTTCCTCACCTTGAGTGATGGCTGGACTTAGTGACTCACTTCTAAGGACAGAGTATGGAAAAGTAGTAACTTTACTATGGAGAAAGCTGGCAGACACTGCCTTAACCAAGTGATGAAAATTAACATCACCAGAACTACATCACACTGATCTGATGTGCTCTATGATAAAATGGGGAGTTACCATCTTCTGGTATTCTTCCCCAGTATCTATAACCTCTGTCTAATTATGAGAAAATAGCAGACAAAACCAAATTGAGGGACATTCTCCAGAATTCCTGACCAGCACTCATCAAAAGTGTCAAAGTCATGAAAGACAAGGAAAAACCAAGAAACAGTCACAAACTGGAGAAGACTAGAGAAACATGATTACTAAATGCATCATGATATCTTGGCTTGGATCCAGGAACAGGAAAAAAAAGAAAAGAATACGAATGGAAAAACCTGGGGGGGTTGGGGGAGGTGGTGAATAAAGTCTGCAGTATAATTAATAATAGTGTACCAATGTTAATTTTTAATTTAAAGAATGCACCACAATTATGTAAAATGCTAACAGGGGAAGCTAAGAGAAAAATATATGGGATCTTCCTGCACCACCTTTGCAATTTTTCTCATAAATACAGAATTATTTCAGACTAAAACTTCTGAAAAAATATTTTCCCAAAAGGAAAAATATATGTATGGCTTCAGTCAACAAAGCCAAAAGGTGAACTTTGAAAGGTTAATAAAATTGCTGAATTCCTAGGACAGCTGACCAATAAAAAAAGCAAATGCAATTAATAATAAGATAAATTAACAACACAGAATATCTTTACATTGAAAACTACAACACATTATGGAATAAGTGAAAGACAACTCGAATAAATGCAGGGGTATATCATGCTTATGAACTGGAAGAATCAATGTCATAAAGATATCAAACTCCAAATTGATCTATAGGTTGTAGGTGAAATCCCACTGAAAATTCCACATTTTCTTCTGGATATTGACAAGGGATTCTAAAATCTACATTGAGATGTACAGAGGAGAAAAATAGTCTTGAATAACGACAATGGATTTACATTACCTGAAATCAAAGCTTCAGGAATTAAGACAGGGTGGCATTGGCACAGGGATGGAAAAACTGACCAATGACACAGAAGATACTCAAGGAATATAAACCCTCAAAAATGCAGTGATCTGGTCTATGACAAAAGTGAACATGCAGCATAGGGGAAAAGAATAACCTTTTCAATAAGAGATTCAATTGGATATCAATATGGGGGGAAATTAGTTTTGACTCTTACTGCATACCATACACAAACATCAGTTTCAGATGAACTGTAAGTCTAAATACAAAGGGTGAAACCATAAGACTTTTAGAAGAAAACAGGAAATATTTTTGTTATGTTAGGGTAGGCAAAGCTTCCTTTAGTAGCTCACAAAAAGCACTAGCAGTAAAGGAAAAAATTTATTAATTATACTATGTTAAAATTAAGAATTTCTGTTCATCAGGGCACCTGGGTGACTTAGTCGATTAAGCCTCTGACTCTTGATTTCAGCTCAGGTAATGATCTCATGGTTCATGAGTTCAAGTCCCACTTTCAGAGCAGAACCTGCTTGAGATTCTCTCTCTCCCTCTCTCTCTGCCCCTCTCCTGCTCATACACGTGCTCTTTCTCACTCTCTCAAAATAAACAAGCATTAAAAAAAAAAAGAATTTCTGTTCATCAAAAGAAATCACTAAGCGAGTTTTTTTAATGCCATAGATATAGATCTTCCTTGACTTGCAATGGGGTTACATTTTGAAAACCTCATCATAAATTAAAAATATCGTTAAGTTGAAAATGCATGCAATACACCTAACCTACAGAATATCATAGCTTAACCTAGCCTTTAAACATACTCAGGACATATTACATTAGTCGTACAAAAGGATCTAACACAAAGCCTGTTTTATACTGAAGTGTTAAGTATCTCACATAATTTACTGAATACCAGAGCAAAAGTGAAAAAGAGTGATTGTATGGGGACAGGATGGTTGTAGGTATGTCTGCTCTTTATCCTCATGATCACATGGCTGCAGCTATCACTGCCCAGCATCTCCAGCAAGTGTCCTCCCACATATCGCTAGCCTGGGAAAAGGTCAAACTTCATAATCTGAAGAATGCATATTGCTTTCACACCATCATCTAGTTAAAATATTTTTAAGTCCAAGCATCCTAGGTCAGGGCCATCTATATGTATATTTGTAATATATATATCTAACAAAAGACCCATTCAAAATATATACACAATTCCCAAAATCATCAGGTAAGAGTTAGTCCAATAAAACAGGAGGCCAAAGACACAAACAGGTGCTTCACAAAAGAAGATATGCAAATTAGCTGAAGGAGATATGCAAATTAGCTGAAAAGGTGCTTGGCTCCATCAGTCATCAGGGAAATGCAAAATTAAAACACCACAATCAGACACCACTACAACCATGCCAGAATGGTTGAAAAGAAAATGGCAGACCATGCCAAGTATTGGAGATGATGTGAAGCAACAGAGAATCTCACACTGTTGCTGGTAGGGGTGTAAATTAGGACAATCACATTGAAAGACTACTTAGCAATAGCTACTAAAATTGAGCATATGCATTCTCTAAATGCAGCAATTTTACTCCCAGGAATATACCCAGCAGATACGTGTACATATGTTCACCTAAACACATGTACAAAAATGTTCATAGAAGTACTGCTCATTCAGAGCCCAAAATTCAACTCTGCAGAATGTCCATCAATAGTCAGATGGGTATTCATAAAAATATATAATAAGCAGGTTCAAATGACAAATAACACATAAAAGTATAACTCCATTTATATAAAGTTCAAAAATGGGCAAAACTAATCTCTGTCATTAGATGTGAAAACAGTAGGCATCCTGTGGTTGAGGAGAGGAGGATGAGGAGGGGGCAGATGTGGACTGGAAGAGGGCATGAAGGAGGCTTCTGGGTGCTGATAATACGCTGTGTTTTGATGTGAGGGCTGATTAGACAGGTGCCTTGTTTGTGCATATTCATCAAGTGATACATATATGATTCGTATACGTTTCTAAATGTATGTTATATGTAACAATAAGTTTCCAGGAAGGGGAAGGAGCTATATACATGCCTCTAAAAGGTCCTTGAGAGAGCTGATGGGGGAGGAAACAGGTCAGTAATGTGAACACCTTCCAGATACACTTTACTGATCTAAAGGCAGCCCAGAGGCTGTGTATGGAACCAGCCAGTGGCAAGAAACTGGGAGAAAATAGAAATTCCCAATCAGCCCAGATGAAGAGCTCTGACTAGATGTAGTTCCTTGTAGGCAAGAAGTCCATGGCTTGGTTCCCATCATCATGTCCATTTCTCTCACTCCATTTCCCTCTCTAGCACTACAGCACAAGAACAGAATTGGGAAGAGACTATTCACGTGGGACTCACTCCATCCTGAACTGTGTCTCCTAACCACCCCACCAAGTTATATACCAAGATCTAACAAGAAGCTTGGTGGGGGAATGCAGCACCAGGAAGGCCAACTCTAAAGGCTGGAGAAAATAGAGTCAGGTTACCGATGTGTCCACTCAAGGTCTTCCAGGGATAAACGAATGTGAGAACATTGGGAAAACAGAAAGTTCTTTTCATCAGCAAGAAATTTGAAGCTCTGTCCTTCACCTTGCTATCAATCAAAGCATCTTGGTGATTTCATCTCTAGATAAATATTCACTCTGATGACACGTGTGTCTCATCTCTGGACCATAAAGTCAAGATTTAAGAACAATGTGATGCAGGCAGCTTGAGGATTAATTAGGATTGTCTAGAATCTGTCCTTAGATCACCAACTAAGTTCTGATTTAATGCCAAGTTCTTTCAAGTGGGAGGGGACATGCAGAGCCATGTGACTGGTCTGTAAAAAACTTGAGTTGACCCTCCGTGCCTCCCTTAGACCATCTGTCTTTAAAATGTCCTCTGCACCGTCTGGCCTCCTATGGCATTTCATGAGTCAGAATGTCTAAAGGACTGAGCTACTTCCCAAATTACCAACACGCTGGTGACCATTTCAAATCTTCACATGGCCCTTGTTGACATAGCTGCCTGGTCATGGCCATTCTGTATATCCTTCCAGATCACGGTCAGGATCACCTTCTCTATCACCCCTTCCCCCACCCTGACCTGACTCAAGAGTTATAACTCTCTTCCCATAGCACCTTGTCCATGCACACAGTTCTGCCATTGCAGGGCTCACACGGTGGCAATAATTTCTTTAGTGGCTCTCTCCCCTACTAGACCTTGACCTTTACAAAGGTGGGGATAGTAACATGCATCATGCTATCCGTGGCTCCCCACACAGTGCTTAGTATCTTTATTGCTTTTTCTGATAATGCATGCAATACAAGGCAATATAAAATCCAAATCTCACAGAAATACAAAGTGTAAACAGTGAAACTGCCCCAGAATCTTCTGTCATAAGATAACCACTGCCAGTTTAGTGTATGCTATGTCATCAGTTTGTGGGTAAAATATGTATAAATTATTAATGTTATGATTTTCCCTAAGGAATGAAATCACTACCTGCATGCTGTTTTGCAACTTGCTTTTACCAGTAAGCAGCATAAGACAGAGAAGTACACTTCCTTGATGAAGCACATGGCTCTACCATGCTCATCTTAACACGGCATAATGTCCACTGTCCACTGTAGAGAGGTACCATCACTTATTTACCCACTCCCCTGTGGGAGGCCTTCTGCATTATCCTCATTTTCCTTGCTATACAAATAATACCACCATGAACTTTTTATGCATAGTTCTTTGTGTCCACAAAGTAGTGTTTTTCTGGGATGGATTCTAAAAGTCGAAACACTGCATACTTACAGCTTTGTTTCCCTCTGCGGAGAACTGGTGTGGTGTTCCTAACCAAAAATGCCTCAGAAATGATCTCAGTCAGAAATGATGGCTGACTGGAGCGCCTGGGTGGCTCAGTTGGTTGAGCAACCAACTTCAACTCAGGTCATGATCTCACGGTTCGTGAGTTTGAGCCCGCATTGGACTCTGTGGTGACAGCTCAGAGCCTGGAACCTGCTTCAGATTCTGTGTCTCCATCTCTTTCTGCCCCTCCCCTCCTCACGCTCTGTCTCTCTCTGTCTCTCAAAAATAAACATTTTAAAAAAATAATAAAAAAAAGAAAAGAGAAATGATGGTTGACTGACCAAATGATGAGAGTCAATAAAAGAAATGGTCCTTAAAAGGCAAGTTCTTGAGAGGCAAGATGGCGGAGAAGTAGGGAGCTCTATACGTTTCACCCGCCCACATCTATCAATCTAAGAAAGACTGAAGCTACAATACTCTGATCCCCAAGAGTCTGGGAGGAAAAGCAACAGAGTCCACTAAGAAGACAGCCTCATAGGTGCGTGAGTACAAACAGGGGAAGATAAAAACGGGCCGGGACCGGTGGCACGGAGGAGAGGGAGCCCCCTCCACACAGAGCCATGGAGAGATGGGGGGAAGAGAAAGAGAGGCTGGAAAAGCACATAGAGCCATCTCTAGAGAAGAGAAAAACCTCGGCCCAGGATGGAGAGGGAACCTATCATCCCATCTATAACCACAGGGCGCAGGGAGAGAGATCCTTTCTTTCTAGCTGGGGCATTTTCCTTGGGCTCAGCGCCCACATCCCAGGCTACGCCAGGAGAAACTGCTCCCTTACTCCCTCCACTCAATCCCCCACTAAAAAGCCACCTACCTGTGGGAGTACATCTCATCTCTCAGCGGTACCATTAAAGTGCATGGACTAGGATATGGAAATGAGGTGGGGCTTGGAAAATACAACTTGGCCCGCCAGCGGCACAGGGAGATGTGACCCAAAAGAGTGGGTTGCAATGCTTGGTTAGAGAAGGAACTGGGGCGCCGCCATTCTTCTCCCCACAACCACCAAGGCAGGGCTTGGGGAGCAGCCCAGAGGACCCGCAGTAGAGGCGAGACCTGCCTACACCAAACCACACCCATCCGTGCTGGAGAGCTGCCTTTTTTTTTTTCCAGAGCCCGGAAAACACCAACATTGATGCATTGCTGTGATTAGATCAATTCTTACTATTCAGATATATTTTCCCTTATCTCATTTTTATCTCTCCCCTCCGCTGGTCTGGGCATACAGGACATTGGTTTGCCCAAACAGTCATACTTAATCCATTCTCTTGATGCTACCTTCCTTTCTCACTCTTCCTGGAATAATCAGACTATATAGCTTCTTTGGGTAACATTATCTTCGTTTTTTTTCTCCTCATCTCCTACCATATTCTCCTCTTTCTCTCTCTGAATTAAGCCTTTTAGCCTCTCTGCCTGGTCAATGTTCAATTTCACTTCCTCCACACTCCTGTCACTTCTCTCCGTAGATGCTCTTCCAAAAGCACTACTTCCACTCTACTCTTTATTTGTAACTGGGATTTCTGGTTTTATGTTTTTAGACTGTCCATTAACTTTTGTTGTTTTTGACCCCCCCCCACCTCTTTTCTTTTCTTTTTTTTTCTTTCCCCTTTTGGTTGGCTTGTTTGTTTGATTTGTCAGTGTGGTTGCATGTTTTTGTTCCTTGTGTGTTTGTCTGTCTGTCTTCCTTGTCAGGGCTACTTCAAGAAACAAGTCAAAGTACACATGGTGGAGAATCCCAAATATCACTGAGTAGGAAAATAAAATAACCAAAGACACAACAAGCGAAACCATTAAAAGAACGCTTCCTGAATGGACAGGCCCAGGACAGTCTATGAGCCTCCTTTAATATAGCAATACTCACAGGTGCAGAGTACATAACAAGCTTTTGAAACTGACAAGAGACAGAAAGCTAGCCAAAGTGACGAAACGAAAGAACTCTCCTCTAAAGAAGTTCCAGGAAGAAGTCACAGCTACAGAATTGCTCAAAACAGATATAAGCAACATAATGGAGCAAGAATTTAGAACAATTGTCATAAAATTAATCGCTGGGCTTGAAAAAAGCATGGAAGACATCAGAGAAGCTATTGATACAAAGACTAGGGACCTTAAAATTAGCTGTGACGAGTTAAAAAATTCAATAAATGAGGTGCATAAGAAAATGGAGGCTGCCACTGCACAAATTGCAGAGGCAGAGAGGAGAATAGGTGAATTAGAAGACACAATTATGGAAAAAGACGAAGCTGAGAAAAAGAGATAAATTGATCCAGGAGCATGAAAGGAGAATTGGAGACCTGAGTGATACAATCAAACGGAACAATATCTGTATCATAGGAATTCCTGAAGAAGAAGAAAGAGAAAAAGGTCCCAAAGGACTGCTTGATCAAATTATAGCTGAGAACTTCCCCAATCTGGGGAAGGAAATAGACATTGAAATCCAAGAGGCACAGAGAACCCCCCTCAGACGTAACTTGAATCGACCTTCGGCACGACATATCATGGTAAAACTGGCAAAATATAAGGATAAAAGAATTCTGAAAGCAGTTAGAGATAAAAGGGTCCTAACATACAAAGGGAAACCTATCAGAGTGGTTACAGACCTATCTACTGAAACATGGCAGGCAAGAAAGGAATGGCAGGAAATCTTCAATGTGATGAACAGGAAAAATATGCAGCCAAGAATCCTTTAGCCAGCAAGCCTGTCATTCAAAAGAGAAGGAGAGATAAAGGTGTTCCCAAATAAACAAAAATTGAAAGAATTCATCACCACCAAACCAGCCCTACAAGAAATCCTAAGAGGGACTCTCTGAGGAAAATGTTGCAAGGAATACAAGGTACCAGAGACACCACTGCAAGCAGGAACCCTACAGAGAACACAATGAATCTAAACCCATAGTTTTCAATAATAACGTTGAAAGGAAATGGACTAAATGCTCCAATCAAATGACACAGGGCAGCAAAATGGCTAAAAAAAACAAAATCTATATATTTGCCATCTACAAGAGACTCATTTGAGACCTAAAGACACCTTCAGATTGAAAGTAAGGGGATGGAGAAATATCTATCATGTGACTGGAAGTCAAAAGAAAGCCAGAGTAGCCATACTTATATCGGACAAACTGGACTTTAAAATAAAGGCAGTAAAGAAAGATAAAGAAGAACATTATATAATAATTACAGGGTCCCTCCATCAGGAAGAGCTAACAATTATAAATATCTACGAGCAAATTTGGGAGCACCCAAGTACAGAGAACACTTAATCACAAACAGAAACAAACTTATTGATAAGAATGTGCTAATTGCAGGGGATTTTAATACGCTACTTACAGCAATGGATAGATCAACCAGACAGAAAATAACTAAAGAAACAATGAACCTGAATGATACTTTGGAACAGATGGATTTGACAGATATATTTGGAACTCTACAATAGGAGACTAGGGAATTCACTTTCTTCTCGAGTGCGCATGGCACATTTTCCAAGATAGATCACATACTGGGGCATAAAGCAGCCCTCCATAAATATAAATGAATTAAGATCACACCATACGCATTTTCGGATCACAATGCTATGAAACTTGAAATCAATCACAGAAAAACGTCTGGAAAACCTCCAAAAATGTGGAGGTTAAAGACCACCCTACTAAAGAATGATTGGGCCAATCAGGCAATTAGAGAAGAAATTTAAAAATATATGGAAACAAATGAAAATGAAAATACAACAATCCCAACTCTCTGGGATGCAACAAAGGCAGTCCTAAGAGGAAAGTATACTGCAATCCAGGCCTTTTTCAACAAACTAGAAAAAGCGCAAATTCAAAATGTAACAGAGCACCTAAAGGAACTAAAAGGAGAAAAGCAAGAGCACCCCAAACATAGCAGAAGAAGAGAAATAATAAAGATCAGGGCAGAAATAAACAATATAGAATCAAAAAGAACAGTTGAACAGATCAATGAAACCAAGAGTCTGTTTTTTGAAAAAATAAACAAAATTGATAAACCTCTAGCCAGGCTCCTCAGAAAGAAAAGAGAGAACACCCAAATAGACAAAATCACGAATGAAAATGGATCTATTACAACCAACCTCTCAGAAATAAAAGCAATTATCAGGGAATACTATGAAAAATTATATGCCAACAAACTGGACAATCTAGAAGAAATGGACAAATTCCTAAACACACATGCACTACCAAAATTCAAACGAGAAGAGATAGAAAATATGAACAGACCCATAACCAGTGAAGAAATCGAATCAATGATCAAAAATCTCCCAATGAATAAGAGCCCAGGGCCAGATGGCTTCCCAGGGGAATTCTACCAGACATTTAAAGCAGAGTTAATACCCATTCTTCTCAAGCTACTTCAAAAAATAGAAATAGAAGGACCACTTCCGGACTCATAACACAAAGCCGGCATCACTTTGATTCCCAAACCAGACAGAGACCCAACAAAAAAAGAGAGCTACAGGCCAATATCCTTGAGGAATACAGATGCAAAAACACTCAACAAGATACTAGCAAATCGAATTCAACAGCACATAAAAAGAATTATCCACCATGATCAAGTGGGATTCATTCTTGGGTTACAGGGCTGGTTCAGTATTTGCAAATCCATCAATGTGATACATCACATCAACAAAAGAAAAGATAAAAATCATATGATCCTGTCGATAGATGCAGAAAAAGCA